>CM032160.1:16929645-17529645 GCA_018901935.1 Pugionium cornutum
TTCATCCTGACCTGGTGGTATCCACTCTTGAGATCTATCTAGGAGAAGACCGTGGCTCCACTCAGTTCATCTAGCATGTCATCCAGCCGTGGTATCGGATGCCGGTACTTGACTGTGATGTTGTTGATTGCTCGGCAGTCCACACATATTCGCCAAGTCCCATCCTTCTTGGGCACTAGTAGCACTGGTACGACACATTGACTGAGGCTCTCTCAAACATAACCTTTCTCCAGGAGCTCCTTGACTTGCTTCTCAAGCTCCTTAGACTCCTCTGGGCTCATCCGGTAGGCTGGCGGTTGGGCAGGGCTGCTCTGGGCACGAGGTCGATCTGGTGCTCTATGCCTCGTAGGGGAGGTAAGCCTGCTGGTATCTCTTCCAGGAACACATCCTGGAACTTGTTGAGGAGAGCTGCTATTTCAGGAGGTAGCTCTACCTGTTCTTGTGCTATACTCAAAATTTCTTTGAAGACCATTAGTAACATTAAAATCCTTGAGGCTAAAGCTCTCCGGACATGACTAGGTTGAATAAGAAAGTTAGACTTGACAAGTTTCTTTTCCTTACTCATTTGGAGTTGTAGCTCATGTACTTGGGCAGGTGTAAGAGGAGCTAGGCTGACCTTTCTCTTGTCATGCACGAAGGTGTAGAGATTGGTTCTGCCATCATGCCTGGTCTCTTTGTCAAACTGCCATGGTCTTCCCTAGCAGATGGCCAGCTTGCATGGGCACCACGTCGCACACGACCTGGTCTTGGTCCCACACTGAATGGCACAGTGACTTGCTCATGAATCTTGAGCTCCACTTTGTCATCAAGCCATCTCAGTCTATATGGTCGAGGATGCCGTGTCCTCTCTAGACCTAGCTTATCAACCATATCCGCACTAGCAACGTTAGTGCAGGAACCACCATCTATGATGAGGTTACATACCTTTCCCTTGATGGTGCAACGGCTGTGGAAGATGTTCTCCCTTTGGATGGTCTCTGAAGGATCCACCATTGCACTGAGGATACGTCTAGTGACCAGCACTTCCCCCCCATCAGGGTACTCAATGTCACCGTACTCTCCTTCTGGTTCATTGTCCTCTTCATCTTGGGACTCATATTCTCCTGCCTCCGTAATCAGCATGACTCGGTTGTTTGGGCACTCCTTGAGATGTGTCCACGTCCCCTACACTTGAAACAAGTTATGTCACGTGATCTTTGAGGGTTAGAAGACTTACCAGGCTCTCTCTGGTCACGGGTGGGTTCAGGAGGCTTGCTCTTGAACCTTGACTCGATCTCTACGCTTTTGCCTTTGTCCACTGTCTTAGGCATGTTGCTTGGTGCCCAAGGTGTCTTAGGCTTGCTGCGGATGTCTTGGCTCTTACGTTTGATGTGCTGTTCAGCTTGCACAGATAGGTGGAACAAGTCCTTGAAGTCGTTGTAGATTTGCCTTTCCACCTTGCAGCTGATCCTTTCTTGGAGTCCATCCAAGAATTGTGCCATCAATGCTTCTTCATCATCATTGAGCTCCAATCTGTTCCTTAACTTCTCGAACTCTTCATAGTACTCCTCTACTGATCTGGTACCCTGCTTAAGAGTACGAAAACGTCGTTGCAAATCCCTATGAAAATAAGGTGGAACATACCTTTGTCGCATGAGGTCTTTCATGTCGACCCATGAGTTTACGGGTCTCATTCTCTTCCTCCTTCTGTCAGATACCTCACGATCCCACCAGATGAGGGCATTGTCCGTGAGTTGTGCTACTGCCATTGAGACTCTCCTAGGCCCTGGTTGGTTGTAATGATCAAAGATATGATCCATCCTTCTCTCCCAATCTAGGTAAGCCTCGGGGTCTACTTTTCCTGCAAAACTTGGAGGAGTTAGCTTAACATCAGGATGAGTTACCCGGTTATAGGGGTGTTCATCTCCATCCTCATGATGTCTAGGAGGCATTCTTGGTCTCTGGTGAAGACCATATGGCTCAAAGCCATCATCTTCTGCCTCTGGTTGCCGTGGAGGTCCTCTCGGCCTATGGTGATAGTTATGGGGTTGCGTGTCCTCATTTCCATCTGGCTGGGGTTCCTCCTGTTCGTGCCGTGTCCTAAGGTACTCAGGACCCTCAGGACGGTCTTGCTCAGCTCTCACGTGCCTTATGGCCAGGAATCTCACTGGTCTCTCCACGCGCTCCAACCTTTCGCCTATGGATGCGAGTTGGGTTTGGAGTGTGGTGAACATGGCCATCATGGCTTCAGCTGCGTCTCTATTCTCTTCTCCCATGTGTGCTACAAAGAAAGAAGACAATTAGGTGCTCCTAAATTATTAGGAGAGTTTTCTTTTTATATGTGGTTTGAAAAAATGCAAAAAGGAAAAATTCTAAAGAAAGGAAATTCGAAAAAAAAGGAAACTTCCTAGACAACTTGTGCTAGCTGTCCAATTCGAATTCTTTTAGTATCTTTTCTATTTTCTTTTTCTTTTCTTTTTAATTAAACTTAAAAATAAAGGAAATATGACTTAAACAAAAAGGAAAACGTGTATGCAATGCAAAAAGTGAATCTAAACCCTAGTGATACACGTAGGAGGCTAGATGCACTCGGTTTGGAGTTTGAAGTTATTTTTTTGATTTTTCTTGAATGCGACTTAAACTAATGCAAGAACACAAAACAAAACAAGCAAAAGGATAGAAACAACCTGCTTTAGGAGCTTTAAGCTCTGATACCAAAATGATACAAGCCTTGATTCAAGGATGTATGCTTGCGTGGGCTGTTTGTAGAAGATTAGGTGAGAAACTCAACCTTAGGCTTCTGGATAGGGGTTTTCTGGTTGGTAAACGATGGAAGGGTGAAGTGAACCACACGAGGGGTGATGAACCTCGTGATAAATCACAAACTTAGAGCTAGGAGGGCTGGTCTCAACTAGGTTCTAAGCGCACAAGATTCTTAGAGAGAAAACTTGTAGGGAAAAAGTTCTACTTTATTAATAATCAAAAGGTTGTCGAACTACAATGCTGGAAGGAGCCTTATTAATATGCTCGACAGCTTGACCTTCTAGGGTCGACTCAAATAAAGAAAAGGAAAGTTTACAAAAGTGCACAAAAGGAAAAGATACAAAAGTGCATAATCGAAAAAAGGACCTATTCCTAAAATGTCTTTGACTCAAAAATGTAAACAACTAGATCCTACCCTGCAAAACAGAAAGAGGCAAATATATTCGAATGTAAACTTACCTAATCTTACCTCATGGCCAAGAAATGGAAAGTGGCCGTCCTTGTGGCATGCACGCGCCTTGCTCCTAGTCTTCGACTTGGAGTAGGGTTACAAGTCTCTGGGCCTTGACCTCTCTTGCCACTAAAGCCCAAGTCTCTGATGTCCCTTGTGTTGTTGAGAAGCTACTGGACTCTTCCTTGTATTTTAGGCCCATTGGCCTTAGTCGATCTTCTTCTAGAAGCTTGTTGACCCATAGGCTGAATTTGTGGAAGAGCGCCCTTGATCTGCTTCTTGTCATTGCTCCTTGAGGTACCACTGGTGTTGAGACTTCCTCTAAGTGCATGTCCTGGAGCTGGTAGCTCATTTGGTCCGAGTCCTCTTGTGTAGAAGTGGAAATGCGTGTGTACTCGGCTGGATGGCCTGTACCGGATGGGTTGTGTGCGGTACTGGCCGGAATGGCTTCAGGACCGGCCAAGTTGATCCCGGAGTCGGCGGTGTCATCAGAGGGACCGGCGGTGTCATTCACGTCCCCACCAAGTGTGCCGGGAGCTTGGGCCTCTCCGCCGGCGATGTTGACCGGTCTGGTCCTATAGGTCGAGGGTCCGGCGGTACTGTCTGGTCCGGCAGGCGCGCCAGCTGGTCCTGCTGCCTCGGGCAATCGGATGTACGACCTGATGTCCTCATCAAAGGTGGTCTGGTCATTATGACTTGTTTCCAGATAAAACTGCCATGGCCTTCTGATGTAAGATTGAATATCAATCTCACAAGCGGTACGGCTGTGACTCGCAAGACCGAGAATCTCTCTTGGCTTAAGCGGGCAAGGGAACTAAAAGAAGGGGGTTTTGATCGAATCACACGATCAAAGGTGAACCAAGGGAGTTTGAATCTCTCAAACTAACCTGGCCGTGGCTTCAATAGAAAGGAAGTGAATCACACACTTTATTTCTAAAGAACAAGAACAAGACTCAAAGACAAGGCTTTGAAGAAAATACTTTGTATTCAAATTTAATTTCAATGGTGGTCTATCTTTACAATGAGGTCGTGCTGAGCTTATATAGTGCTCCTAGAAACGGTCCTAAACCTAAAAAGAGAAAAGGAAATCATATATTTAAAATATATGGTTGCTGGCAATTAATGTCTAGTTTGGCCAACAAGGAAAGTGTATATGCTTGAATCTTGAGAGCTTTGGGGCGAATGTAAAGTGTCTAGGTACATCCTGGATGCTTTGGAAAGTCTTCAATACGTGCCCAATTTGCAAGGAATAGAGATATTGCAATCTGAACACATTAAGTGCACTTCGGTCTATATATGGCAAGTCTTGGAGGAAAGGGATTCGCCTGATCCTCTGGTGGCTGGTGCATGGTAGGTTTATTTTGGGCTTCCTTAGGGCCTTAATAATATCTCCTGGATGCCATGTTTTGGTTTGCAAGTGATTAAACCAGTTGGCCATCTCACTTGCCATAAACGGCTCCAATCGGTTCATTTGAAGGCATGGATGGACCCGCCTTGTCAAAGCCGTGTTTGAGCTTCTAGAAGTGATTATGGGAGCTCCTAGAAGTACCAAAAAGTCTACTGGTCGCCAAAGAAACGTTTGGAGACTTTCATATAAGGAAAGATCCAAATATGGTAAGTTTCGAAAACTCCAATTTGATGTATGGTGCATGACTTGATCTGGCCTTGTTTGGGGTGAGCTCCATGTCGCCGCGTGTCCTATGTGAGTCAGGATTATAGGCCAGGTTTGGTCTTGGCTGGCCGCTTCTTGGTTAAGCTTGGATTCATGAAGATACACCCATGTATCCTTTTGCGCGTATTTGGCCGCCTTTGTGTTCCTTGGGCCGGCCGGGCCGGGCAGTTGGCCGGGGGTTGTGCCGATGACCTCATCATACCCTCCCCCTTCGAAATGTTTTGCCCTAAAAACATTTTGGCCTGCACATAGAGAAGGCAAGTTAATACCATGATTTACTTGTGGGTTTAGGGCATTACCTTGGTTTATGGCCCTTATATGGTTCGGATGGGGCCATGGTGCATCTGGCGGTTGCTTCCTGATAAGAAAGGAAGAAATTACTCATTTCCATTGCAGCTGATTGCTTTTCTTTGCCTCCAAGGTGTTGGGTTCTCCATGGTCTTGTCTTGATTCCGAACATCGGTTTAATGTAGGAGGTGGGTCTTCTTGATCTTTGTTGAATCCTTGCCTTATTAGACCTGTTTCAACAACCTTTGGCAAAGACAAGTGCATTATGCTTGTACTGGAAATTTCAAATTGAAGCTCCTTTATTGCCTTAACACTTTTAGGCTTAACATTTTCGCGTTCTACTTGTAAGCTTGTTACTAGTTGTCTAGTTGGGCATGTCTTAGCAAAGTGTCCTCTTTCTTGACATCTATAGCATATAATTTCATCTGTTTTCACATTGTTAGAGGACTTACCTGGCGTTTCCTTGACGTGTATTCCAAGCAATGGCTTTGATGGTTTCATGTGTGCTATGGCTTGAGGGTTTTGAACTTGCTGGTCAATTTTTGGTTTGACCATCGGCTTACCTACCTTTTGTCCTTCTAAGGTGTTTGAAAACACGTTGTTATGCTCCGAGCAGTAGGAAAGCTTGGGCTTATGAAAGGGATGCATGTTTGGTGTAGACATCTCACTCCTTGATGTTGTTGGGTGCATAAGTTGTGTGGTGATGTTTCTGCGTGTTTGGTACTTCTTCACAAACTCCCTATACATTCGTGCCTTAAGGTCTCCCCAATCAAGGACTGGTTTGTTGTAGAAGGTCCGTGCATTTTCCTTCAACCACCAATTGTAGGCATCTCCAACGAGCATATCAACGGTATATGAAAGCTTCTCTTCTTTGGGGATGTTGTTTGAGCGCAGCCATTTTTTAATGTTGGTTTCCCATCGGAGGTATTCATCTGGGTCCTTGTTATACCCTGAAAAGGTTAGAGATTTGGAATTGTAAATATATACCTTACTAGTCCGATTCCTTGATCTAGTTGGAGTGGTGTAGGTTGGCACTTGGCTTGACACAATGAAGTGGCAAGGTGTGATTGTCTTTGGCCAGCTTCTATCGGTGGAATAGTAGTCTGGTGGC
Source organism: Pugionium cornutum (assembly GCA_018901935.1). Taxonomy (NCBI): domain Eukaryota; kingdom Viridiplantae; phylum Streptophyta; class Magnoliopsida; order Brassicales; family Brassicaceae; genus Pugionium; species Pugionium cornutum. The sequence goes on from CM032160.1 coordinate 16,935,910, forward strand.
TCTGGCTCGAGATCTTCAACTCCTGTTTCATTGTCAAAATCATATTCTGAATAGTCTTCATGCCATGTCTCATATCCATAGGAATCATCTACATCGGACAAGTCTTGGTGCCTTTCATCACAATAATTTTCTTCAAAGAATTGGTAAGGACTTTCTTCCTCATAATACTCCATATTTTAAATTTGTACCTTGCACAAGGAAGAAGATAGATTTAAGTCAAAATACACAAATAAGGAAACTAGACTTGAGTGAATATTTGGTATTAACACACAAGTAGTATCAAAAGGAAATCAACACAAGAAAATATTTTTATGGTTTTTTTTTGTCACTTTTGGCAACTAACTTAAAAACAAATTAAAAGACAATATTTTTTTGTTTTGAAATTAAATTAGGACGAAAAGTAATAAGAATATTATATAAATATTTTCTTCTCTTTTTTTTTTTAAAAAAAAATACTTAACTAGCAACTAAATTGGAAAACAAACAAAATGAAGTGATGTTTATATTTTTGGGTTTTTTCTCTTAATTGGACGAAATTAAGCAAACATGAAATGCAAATTTTTGATTTGGTTTTAGATTTAAATGAGAGGAGACAAAATGAATCAACAAAAATCAACAAGAAACAATGCAAATGAAGAATAAGAACAAATATTTGTTTTTTTGGTTTTCAATAAGATGTAAATAACAAAATGCAAAATAAAATAATAAAAGATAAAAGATAAAGGTTGGATGAACACAACCTGGGATAGGAGCTTTTAGCTCTGATACCAAAATGATACAATCCTTGATTCAAGGATGTATGCGCGTGGGCTATTTGGAGAAGTGTAGGTGAGAAACTCGACCTTAGACTTCTTGGATAGGGGTTTTTGGGTTGGTATTCGATGGAAAGGTGAAGTGAACCACACGAGGGGTGATGAACCTCGTGATAAATCACAAACTTAGAGCTAGGAGGGCTGGTCTCAACTAGGTTCTAAGGGCACAAGTCTCTTGAGAGAATAACTTGTTGGGGAAAAAGTTCTATCTTTATTAATATCAAAAAGGTTGGTTGTAGTGATCAAAGATATGATCCATTCTCCTCACCCAATCTAGGTAAGCCTCGGGGTCTACTTTTCCTGCAAAACTTGGAGGAGTTAGTTTAACATCAGGATGAATTACCCGGTTGTAGGTGTGTTCATCTCCATCCTCATGATGTCTAGGACGCATTCTTGGTCTCTGGTGAAGACCATATGGCTCAAAGCCATCATCTTCTGCCTTTGGTTGCCGTGGAGGTCCTCTCGGCCTATGGTGATAGTTATGAGGTGGTGTGTCCTCATCTCCATCTGGTTGGGGTTCCTCTTGTTCGTATCGTGTCCTAAGGTGCTCAGGACCCTCAGAACGGTCTTGCTAAGCTCTCACGTGTCTTATGGCCTGGAATCTCACTGGTCTTTCCACGCGCTCCAGCCTCTCGCCTATGGATGCGAGTTGCGTTTGGAGTGTGGTGAACATGGCCATCATGGCTTCGGTTGCTTCTCTATTTTCTTCTCCCATTGTGTGCTACTAAGAAAGAAGACAAGTTAGGATGCTCCTAAATTATTAGGAGGGTTTTCTTTTATAAGGATTCGAAAATTTGAAAAAAAGGAAGAAAATCTGAGAATTGGAAATTCAAAAATGTGAAGATTTGAAAAAAGGAAACTTTCTTGACAACTTGTGCTAGTTGTCCAATTCGAATTCCTTTGGTATTTTTCCTAATTTCTTTTTCTTTTCTTTTTAATTTAACTTAAAAATAAAGGAAATATGACTTAAACAAAAAGGAAAACGTGAATGGTAATGCAAAAGTGAATCTAAACCCTAGTGATACACGTAGAAGGCTAGATGCACTCGGTTTGGAGTTTGATGTTATTTTTTTTATTTTTCTTGAATGCGACTTAAACTAATGCAAGAAATAAAAACAAAACAAGCAAATGGATAGAAACAACCTGGTTTAGGAGCTTTAAGCTCTGATACCAAAATGATGTAAGATTGAATATCAATCTCACAAGCGGTACGGCCGTGACTCGCAAGACCGAGAATCTCTCTTGGCTTAAGCGGGCAAGGGAACTAAAAGAAGGGGGTTTTGATCGAATCACACGATCAAAGGTGACCAAGGGAGTTTGAATCTCTCAAACTAACCTGGCCGTGGCTTCAATAGAAAGGAAGTGAATCACACACTTTATTTCTAAAGAACAAGAACAAGACTCAAAGACAAGGTTTTGAAGAAAATACTTTGTATTCAAATTTAATTTCAATGGTGGTCTATCTTTACAATGAGGTCGTGCTGAGCTTATATAGTGCTCCTAGAAACGGTCCTAAACCTAAAAAAAGAGAAAAGGAAATCATATATTTAAAATATATGGTTGCTGGCCATTAATGTCTAGTTTGGCCAACAAGGAAAGTGTATATGCTTGAATCTTGAGAGATTTGGGGCGAATGTAAGGTGTCTAGGTACATCCTGGATGCTTTGGAAAGTCTTCAATACGTGCCCAAGTTGCAAGGAATAGAGATATTGCAATCTGAACACATTAAGTGCACTTCGGTCCATATATGGCAAGTCTTGGAGGAAAGGGATGCGCCTGATCCTCTGGTGGCTGGTGCATGGTAGGTTTATTTTGGGCTTCCTTAGGGGCTTAATAATATCTCCTGGATGCCATGTTCTGGTTTTCAAGTGATTAAACCAGTTGGTCATCTCACTTGCCATAAACGGCTCCAATCGGTTCATTTGAAGGCATGGATGGACCCGCCTTGTCAAAGCCGTGTTTGAGGTTCTAGAAGTGCTTAAGGGAGCTCCTAGAAGTACCAAAAAGTCTACTGGTCGCCAAAGAAACGTTTGGAGACTTTCATATAAGGAAAGATCCAAATATGATAAGTTTCGAAAACTCCAATTTGATGTATGGTGCATGACTTGATCTGGCCTTGTTTGGGGTGAGCTCCATGTCGCCGCGTGTCCTATGTGAGTCAGGATTATAGGCCAGGTTTGGTCTTGGCTGGACGCTTCTTGGTTAAGCTTGGATTCATGAAGATACACCCATGTATCCTTTTGCGCGTATTTGGCCGCCTTTGTGTTCCTTGGGCCGGCCGGGCCGGGCAGTTGGCCGGGGGTTGTGCCGATGACCTCATCACTTGGAGACAAATAAAAGCAACCATCTGCAATGGAAAGGAGTAATTTATTCCATTCCTATCAAGGAGCAACCGCCAGATGCACCATGGCCAAATCCGAACCATATAAGGGCCATAAACCGAGGTAATGCCCTAAACCCACAAGTAAATCAAGGTATTAACTTGCCTTCTCTATGTGCAGGCCAAACTGTTTTGAGGGCAAAACATTTAGAAGGGGGAGGGTGTGATTAGGTCATCGGCCCAACCTCTGGCCAACTGCCCAGCCTGGCCGGCCCAAGGAACACAAAGGCGGCCAAATACGCGCAAAAGGATACATGGGTGTATCTTCATGAATTCAAGCCTAACCAAGAACCTGTCAGCCAAGAGCAAACCTGGCCTATAATCCTGACTCACAGAGGACATGAAGCGATAGGGAGCTCACCCCAAACCAGTCCAGATCAAGTCATGCACCATACATCAAGTTGGAGTTGCCGAAACTTATCATATTTGGAACTTTCCTTATATGAAAGTCTCCAAATATTTATTTGGTGAGCAAGAGACTTTTTTTGTACTTCTAGGACCTCTCTTAATCACTTCTAGAAGTGAAAATATGCCTTGGACCAGGTGGGTTCATCCGTGCCTTCAAATGAACCGATTGGAGCCGTTTATGGCAAGTGAGATGACCAACTGGTTTAATCACTTGCAAACCAAAACATGGCGTCCATGAGATATTATTAAGACCCTAAGGAAGCCCAAAATCAACCTACCAGTCACCAGCCACCATAGGATCAGGCGCATCCTTTTTCCTCCAAAACTTCCCATATATGGACGGAAGTGCATTTAATATGTTCAGATTGCAATTTCTCTATTCCTTGCAACTTGGGCACGTATTGAAGGCTTTCCAAAGCATCCTGGATGTACCTAGACACCTTAAATTCGACCCAAAGCTCTCAAGATACAAGCATCAACACTTTCCTTGTTGGCCAAACTAGACATTAATGGCGAACAACCATATATTTTAAATGTATGATTTCCTTTTCTCTTTTTAGATCTTATGACCATTTCTATGAGCATTATATAAGCTCAACACGAACTCATTGTAAAGATAGACCACCATTGAAATAAAAAGTTGAATACAAAATATTTTCTTCAAAGCCTTGTCTTTGAACCTTTTTCTTGTTCTTTAGAAACTAAGTGTGGGATTCACCTCCTTTCTATTGAAGCCACGGCCAAGTTAGTTTGAGAGAATCAAACTCCCTTGATTCACCTTTTATCGTGTGATTTGACTAAAACCCCTCTTTTTAATTCCCTTGCCTGCTTAAGCCAAGGGAGATTCTCGGCCTTGCGAGTCACGGCCATAGCAGTTGTGAGATTGATACTCAATCTTACATCACAGCATGTCGTCCAACCGGGGTATGGGGTGCTGGTACTTTACCGTGATTTTGTTGATGGCCCGGCAGTCCACACACATGCGCTAAATCCCATCCTTCGTTTGGAACCAATAGCACTGGCACGACACATGGGCTGACACTCTTCGTACATACCCTTTCTCCAGGAGCTCCTTAACTTGTCTCTCAAACTCTTTTGACTCCACAGGTATCATCCGGTATGCTGGCCGGTTGGGCAAGGCTGCTCTGGGCACGAGAACAATGTGATGCTCAATGCCACATAAGGGAGGCAGGCCTGCTGGTGTTTCTGCAGGAAACACATCCTAGAATCGGTTGAGTAAGGCTGTCATTTCAGGAGGTACTTCTATCTCTTCTTTTTCTGCACTCAAAACCTCCTTAAAGACCATTAAAAGCATCAAGTCCTTAGAGGCCAAATCTCTTGGGACATGACTTGGTTGGATGAGAAAGTTTGATTTAATTAAACTCTTCTCCTTACTCATTTTTCACTGGAGTTCATGTACCTGGGCAGGAGTGAGAGGGGCTAGGATGACCTTTCTTTTGTCGTGTAAAAATGTGTACAAGGTGGTCTGGTCATTATGACTTGTTTCCAGATAAAACTGCCATGGCCTTCTGATGTAAGATTGAGTATCAATCTTACAAGCGGTACGGTCGTGACTCGCAAGGCCTAGAATCTCTCTTGGCTTAAGCAGGAAATGGAACTAAAAGGAGAGGGTTTTGATCGAATCACACAATCAAAGGTGAACCAAGAGAGTTTGAATCTCTCAAAATAACCTGGTCGTGGCTTCAATAGAAAGGAAGCTAATCACACGCTTAGTTTCTAAAGAATAAGAACAAGTTCAAAGACAAGGCTTTGAAGAAAATATTTTGTATTCAACTTTTATTTCAATGGTGGTCTATCTTTACAATGAGGTCGTGCTGAGCTTATATAGTGCTCCTAGCAATGGTCCTAAACCTAAAAAGGAGAAAAGGAAATCATACATTTAAAATATATGGTTGTTGGCCATTAATGTCTAGTTTGGCCAACAAAAAAGTGTATATGCTTATATCTTGAGATCTTAGAGGCGAATGTAATGTGTCTAGGTACATCCTGGATGCTTTGGAAAGTCTTCAATACATGTCCAAGTTGCAAGGAATAGAGATATTGCAATCTGAACACATTAAGTGCACTTCGGTCCATATATGGCAAGTCTTGGAGGAAAGGGATTCGCCTGATCCTCTGGTGGCTAGTGCATGGTAGGTTTATTTTGGGCTTCCTTAGGGCCTTAATAATATCTCCTGGATGCCATGTTTTGGTTTGCAAGTGATTAAACCAGTTGGCCATCTCACTTGCCATAAACGGCTCCAATCGGTTCATTTGAAGGCATGGATGGACCCGCCTTGTCAAAGCCGTGTTTGAGGTTCTAGAAGTGCTTATGGGAGCTCCTAGAAGTACCAAAAAGTCTACTGGTCGCCAAAGAAACGTTTGGAGACTTTCATATAAGGAAAGATCCAAATATGATAAGTTTCGAAAACTCCAATTTGATGTATGGTGCATGACTTGATCTGGCCTTGTTTGGGGTGAGCTCCATGTCACCGCGTGTCCTATGTGAGTCAGGATTATAGGCCAGGTTTGGTCTTGGCTGGACGCTTCTTGGTTAAGCTTGGATTCATGAAGATACACCCATGTATCCTTTTGCGCGTATTTGGCCGCCTTTGTGTTCCTTGGGCCGGCCAGGCTGGGCAGTTGGCCAGAGGTTGGGCCGATGACCTAATCACACCCTCCCCCTTCTAAATGTTTTGCCCTCAAAACAGTTTGGCCTGCACATAGAGAAGGCAAGTTAATACCTTGATTTACTTGCGGGTTTAGGGTATTACCTCATTTTATGGCCCTTAAATGGTTTGGATGTGGCCATGGTGCATCTGGCGGTTGCTCCCTGGTAAGAAAGGAAGAAATTACTCCTTTCCATTGCATCTGGTTGCTTTGCTTTGCCTCCAAGGTGCTGGGTTCTCCATGGTCTCCTCTTGATTCCGAACATCGGTTTAATGTAGGAGGTGGGTGCTCTTGATCTTTGTTGAATCCTTGCTTTATTAGATCTGTTTCAACAACCTTTGGAAAAGACAAGTGCATTATGCTAGTACAGGAAATTTCAAATTAAAGCTCCTTTATTGCCTTAACACTTTTATGCTTAACATTTTCGTGTTCTACTTGTAAGCTTGTTATTGGTTGTCTAGTTGGACATGTCTTAGCAAAGTGTCCTCTTTTTGACATATATAGCATATAATTTCATCTTTTTCTCATTGTTAGAGGACTTACCTGGCGTTTTCTTAACGTGTATTCCAAGCAATGGCTTTGATGGTTTCATGTGTGCTATGGCTTGAGGCTTTTGAACTTGCTGGTCAATTTTTGGTTTGACCATTGGCTTAGCTACCTTTTTCCTTCTAAGGTGTTTGAAAACACGTTGTTATGCTCAGAGTAGTAGGCAATCTTGGGCTTATGAAAGGGTTGCATGTTTGGTGTAGACATCTCACTCCTTGATGTTGTTGGGTGCATAGGTGGTGTGGTGATGTTTCTGTGTGTTTGGTACTTCTTGACAAACTCTCTATACATTTGTGCCTTAAGGTCTCCCCAATCAAGGATTGGTTTGTTGTAGAAGGTCCGTGCATTTTCCTTCAACCACCAATTGTAGGCATCTCCAATGAGCATATCAATGACATATGAGAGCTTCTCTTCTTTGGGGATGTTGTTTGAGCGCAGCCATTGTTTCATGCTGGTTTCCCATCGGAGGTATTCATCTGGATCCGTGTTATAACCTGAAAATGTTAGAGATTTGGAATTGTAAATATATACCTTACTAGTCCGATTCCTTGATCTAGTTGGAGTGGTGTAGGTTGGCACTTGGCTTGACACAATGAAGTGGCAAGGTGTGATTGTCTTTGGCCAGCTTCTATCGGTGGAATAGTAGTCTGGTGGCTCTGGCTCGAGATCTTCAACTCCTGTTTCATTGTCAAAATCATATTCTGAATAGTCTTCATGCCATGTCTCATATCCATAGTGATGGGGACATCAAGTCGTATGGCCGGCCAGGAGACCAGACTGACCGACCAGGGAGCTTGCCCGAGACAGCCGGGCCATTTGGCACATCTGCCGGCCCAAGCGGTACCGCTGGATCCTCGACCAACAGGACCGGACCGATCAGCATTGCTGGCGGAGAGGTCCAAACCTCCAGCACAACTGGTGGCGACGTGGATGACACCGCCAGTCCCATTGGTGATGCCGCCGACTCCGGGATCAACTTGGCCGGTCCAGAATGCATTCCGGCCAGCACCTCGCACAGTCCAGCCGGTACAGCCGATCCAGCCGAGTACACGGGCATTTCAACTTCTACACAAGGAGACTCGGACCAGATAAGCTACCAGCTTCAGGACATGCTTCTAGAGGAAATATCTACACCAGTGGTGCCACCAGGAGCAATGACAAGGGTAGATCAAGAGCACTCTTCGACAAATTCCGCTTATGGGTCGACAAGCTCCTAGAGGATGATCGGCAAAGGACAGTGGGCCAGAAGTGCAAAGAAGAGTCCAAAGGCTTCTCAACAATGCAAGGGACTTCAGAGACTTGGGCTTTAGTGGCAAGAGAGGTCAGGGCCCAAAGATTCCTAACCCTACTCCAAGTCAAAGACTAGGAGCTAGGTGCGTGCACGCCACAAGGACGGCCACCTTCCATTTCTTGGCCGTGAGGTAAGAAAGGTAAGTTTTCAATTTGGATATTTGCCTCTTTCTGTTTTGCAGGGTAGGATTTAGATTCTTTACATTTTTGAGTCAAAGACATTTTAGGATTAGGTCCTTTTTCGGTTATGCACTTTTGTACATTTTCCATTTGTGCACTTTTGTAATCTTTCCTTTTCTTTCTTTGAGTCGACCCTAGAAGGTCAAGCTGTCGAGCATATTAATAAGGCTCCTTCCAGCATTGTAGTTCGACAACCTTTTTGATATTAATAAAGTAGAACTTTCTTCCAACAAGCTTTCTCTCAAAAGAGACTTGTGCGCTTAGCACCTAGTTGAGACCTGCCCTCCTAGCTCTAAGTTTGTGATTTATCACGAGGTTCATCACCCCTCATGTGGTTCACTTCACCCCTCCATCGAATACCAATCAGAAAACCCCTATCCAGAAGCTTAAGGTCGAGTTTCTCACCTAAACGTCTCCAAACAGCCCACGCGCATCCAAGCCTTGAATCGAGGCTTGTATCATTTTGGAATCAGAGCTTAAAGCTCCTAAACCAGGTTATTTCTATCCTCTCACTAGTCTTGTTTTTAGTTCTTGCATTCAAGAAAAATAAAAAAAATAACATCAAACTCCAAACCGAGTGCATCTAGCTTCTACGTGTATCACTAGGGTTTAGATTCACTTTTGCATTGCCATTCAAGTTTTTCCTTTTTGTTTAAATCATATTTCCATTATTTTTAAGTTAAATTAAAAAGAAAAGAAAAATAAAATAGGAAAAATACCAAAATAATTCGAATTGGACAGCTAGCACAAGTTGTAGGAAGTTTCCATTTTTCTAAACTTTCTATTTTTCAAGTTTTTTCCTTTTTTCAGATTTTTCCTTTTTGCAATTTTCGAGTTCCCCTATAAACGAAAACTCTCCAAATCAATTTAGGAGCAAAATAACTTGTCTTCTTTCTTTGTAGTACGCAATGGCAGAAGAAAATAGAGAAGCAACTGAAGCCATGATGGCTATGTTCACCACCCTCCAAACGCAGCTCGCATCCATAGGCGAGAGGTTGGAGCGCGTGGAGAGGCCTGTGAGATTCCAGGCCATAATGCACGTGAGAGCTGAGCAAGACTGTGCTGAGGGTCCTGAGCACCTTAGGACATGGCACGGACAGGAGGAGCCCCAGCCAGATGGAGATGAGGACGCACAACCTCATAACTATCACCCTAGGCCGAGAGGACCTCCACGGCAACCAGAGGCAGAAGGTGATGGCTTCGAGCCATATGGACATCACCATAGACCAAGGATGCCTCCTAGACATCATGAGGATGGAGATGAACACGCCTACAACCGGGTAACTTATCCTGATGTTAAGCTAACACCTCCGAGTTTTAGAGGAAAAGTAGACCCCAAGGCCTACATAGATTGGGAGAGAAGGATGGATCACATCTTCGATCACTACAACCAACCAGGCCCTAGGAGAGTCTCCATGACAGTAGCACAACTCACGGACAATGCCCTCATCTGGTGGGATTATGAGGTGTCTGACCGAAGGAGGAAATGATTGAGGCCTGTAGACTCATGGGTCGACATGAAAGACCTCATGAGACAAAGGTTTGTTCCACCTTATTTTCATAGAGATTTGCAACGATGTTTTCGTACTCTTAAGCAGGGTACCAGATCAGTAGAGGAATACTATGAAGAGTTTGAGAGACTAAGGAACAGGCTGGAACTCAATGACGATGAGGAAGCTTTGATGGCACAATTCTTGGATGGACTCCAAGAAAGAATCAGCCGCAAGGTGGAAAGGCAAATCTACAATGACTTCAAGGACTTGTTCCACCTATCTGTCCAGGCTGAGCACCACATCAAACGTAAGAGCCAAGACATCCGCAGCAAGCCTAAGACGCCTTGGGCACCAAGCAACATTCCCAAGCCCATAGACAAAGGCAAAGGCATAGAGATCGAGTCACGGTTCAAGAGCAAGCCTCCTGAGCCAACCCGTGACCAGAGAGAGCCTAGTAAGTCCTCTAACCCTCAAAGATCACGTGACATTACTTGTTTCAAGTGTAGGGGTCACGGACACATCTCAAGGGAGTGCCCAAACAACCGGGTAATGCTGATTACGGAAGCTGGAGAGTATGAATCCCAAGATGAAGAAGACTATGAACCAGAAGGAGAATAGGGTGACATTGAGTACCCTGATGTGGGGGAAGTGCTGGTCACTAGATGCATTCTCAGTGCAATGGTGGATCCCTCGGAGACCATCCAGAGGGAAAACATCTTCCACAGCCGTTGCACCATCAAGGGCAAGGTATGTAACCTCATCATAGATGGTGGTTCTTGCACTAACGTTGCTAGGGCGTACATGGTTGATAAGCTAGGTCTAGAGAAGACAAGGCATCCTCGACCATATAGACTGAGATGGCTCGATGAAAAAGTGGAGCTCAAGATCCATGAGCAAGTCACTGTGCCATTCCGTGTGGGCAAGTACCAAGATCAAGTCGTGTGCGACGTGGTGCCCATGCAAGCTGGCCATCTTCTGCTAAGAAGGCCATGGCAGTTTGACAAAGAGACCAGACATGATGGCCGAACCAATCTCTACACTTTTGTGCATGACAAAAGAAAGGTCAGCCTAGCTCCTCTTACACCTGCCCAGGTACACGAGCTACAACTCCAGATGAGTAAGGAAAAGAAACTTATCAAGTCTAATTTTCTTATTCAACCAAGCCATGTCGGGAGAGCTTTAGCCTCGAAGGATTTAATGTTACTAATGGTCTTCAAAGAAACTTTGAGTATAGAACAGGAACAGGTAGAGCTCCCTCCTGAAGTAGCAACTCTCCTCAACAAGTTCCAGGATGTGTTCCCGGAAGAAATACCAGCAGGCTTGCCTACCCTACGTGGCATAGAACATCAGATCAACCTAGTGCCCGGAGCAGCCCTGCCCAACCAGCCAGCCTACCGGATGAGTCCAGAGGAGTCCAAGGAGCTTGAGAAACAAGTCAAGGAGCTCCTGGAGAAAGGATATGTTCGAGAGAGCCTCAGTCCATGTGCCGTACCAGTGCTACTAGTGCCCAAGAAGGATGGGACTTGGCGAATGTGCGTGGACTGCCGAGCAATCAACAACATCACAGTCAAGTACTGGCATCCGATACCACGGCTGGATGACATGCTAGATGAGCTGAGTGGAGCCACGGTCTTCTCCAAGATAGACCTCAAGAGTGGATACCACCAGGTCAGAATGAAGGAAGGTGATGAGTGGAAGACTGCTTTCAAGACAAAGCAAGGGCTCTATGAGTGGACAGTCATGCCATTCGGCTTGACTAATGCCCCAAGCACCTTCATGCGCCTTATGAACCAAGTTCTTTGGGCGTACATCAGTAAGTTCGTTGTGGTTTACTTTGATGACATTTTAGTTTACAGTAAGTGCCTAAGGGATCACCTCACACATCTTGAGTTGGTGCTTAAAACCCTTCGACAAGAAGAGCTTTATGCCAATCTCAAGAAGTGCATCTTTTGTACTGATAAACTTGTCTTCTTAGGTTTTGTTGTAAGTTCACAGGGCCTACAGGTTGATGAAGAGAAGATTTGAGCCATACAAGAATGGCCAACACCAAGCAACATCAGCCAAGTGAGGAGCTTCCACGGACTGGCCAGCTTCTACAGGAGATTCGTGCCCAACTTCAGCAGCATTGCCTCACCATTGATGGGAGTAGTGAAGAAGAACGTAGGATTCAGCTGGGGAGAAGCCCAGGACAAGGCGTTCCAGGCCTTGAAGGACAGCCTTACACATGCACCAGTGCTAGTGCTGTCCGACTTCAACAAGACGTTTGAAGTGGAGTGTGATGCCTCTGGAATAGGCATAGGAGCGGTGCTACCCAAGGAGGGAGGCCAGTGGCATACTTCAGTGAGAAGCTAGGTGGTGCCTCACTGAACTACCCCACTTACGACAAGGAGCTTTATGCCCTTGTCCGAGCATTGGAGACTTGGCAGCATTACTTGCTGTCCAAGGAGTTTGTGATCCACACTGATCATGAGACTCTCAAACACCTCAGAGGGCAAACCAATCTCAAGAGGAGACATGCCAGGTGATGGAGTTCATAGAGACCTTCCCGTACGTCATCAAGTACAAGAAGGGCAAAGACAATGTGATGGCCGATGCACTATATGGAGGTTTGCCTTGATATCAACCATGGAGGCAAAGGTCCTAGGATTCGAGCACATCAAGGACCTATACAAGGATGATCCTGACTTTGCTGAGAGCTACAAGGAGTGTGGCACAAGGAGTCATGGCAAGTTTTACATCCATGAGGGATTCTTGTTCCGAGAGAGAAGGCTGTGCATACCACAAGGATCATTAAGAGAGCTTATCATCCGAGAAGCTCATGGAGGAGGACTCATGGGCCACTTTGGTGTCGACAAGACCCTACCAGTGGCCAAGGAGCACTTCTACTGGCCACACATCAAAAGGTCAGTAGAAGCCCATTGTGAAAGGTGCATCACTTGCAAAAAGGCGAAGTCCCGAGTGCACCCTCACGGGTTGTATCTCCCACTGCCCATACCTACACATCCATGGGTGGACATCTCAATGGACTTCGTTCTAGGTCTGCCCAAGATCAACCACAAAGATGCAATCTTTGTAGTGGTGGACAGATTCTCCAATATGGCACATTTCATTCCGTGTGCCAATGTCAATGATGCCACGCAAACAGCCGAGCTGTTCTTCAGGGAGATAGTACGGCTTCATGGAGTGCCAAGGACCATCGTGTCAGACAGGGACACCAAGTTCCTCAGCCATTTCTGGAGGACCCTTTGGAGGAAGCTAGGCACGAAGCTACTCTCCTCTACCACCTGCCATCCTCAAACCGATGGCCAAACTGAAGTTGTCAACCGGACACTATCAACCCATCTCAGGACTACACTAGGGAAGAACCTCAAGAATTTGGTGGAGTTCTTGCTATTTATAGTTTTCACTTACAACCGAGCCGTGCACTCAGCAACCAAGAAGACACCCTTTGAAGTAGTATACGGCTTCAACCCTCTCACCCCATTGGAGCAAACGCCACTGTCACCAGCAGAAATGACAAACCTCAATGGAGCATCCAAGGCAGAGTTCATAAGAAAGTTACACCAGAAGGTAGCAGAGAACTTAGAGAAGAGGACCGGGCAGTACGTGACTCATGCTAACAAGGGAAAAAAGGAGGCGATCTTTCAACCAGGCGATTGGGTGTGGCTACACCTACGGCAGGAGAGGTTCCCCAACCTTAGGAGTTCCAAGCTAGCACCAAGAGGAGATGGACCATTCAGAGTGCTGGAGAGGATCAACAACAATTCCTACCGGATTGAGCTCCCAGGTGAGTTTAATGTGTCCAACACGTTCAACGTAACTGACTTAGCCCCTTTCCATGCAGATGAACCAGTTTTGAGGTCAAAACCTATTGAAGAGGGAGGGGATGATGGGGACATCAAGTCGTATGGCTGGCCAGGAGACCAGACTGACCGACCAGGTAGCTTGTCCGAGACAGCCGGGCCATTTGGCACATCTGCCGGCCCAAGCGGTACCGCTGGACCCTCGACCAATAGGACCGGACCGATCAGCATTGCCAGCGCAGAGGCCCAAACCTCCAGCACAACTGGTGGCCACGTGAATGACACCGCCAGTCCCGTTGGTGATGACGCCGACTCCGGGATCAACTTGGCCGGTCCAGAAGGCATTCTGGCCAGCACCTCACACAGTCCAGCCGGTACAGCCGATCCAGCCGAGTACACGGGCATTTCAACTTATACACAAGGAGACTCGGACCAGATAAGCTACCAGCTTCAGGACATGCTTCTATAGGAAATCTCTACACCAGTGGTGCCACCAGGAGCAATGACAAGGGGTAGATCAAGAGCACTCTTCGACAAATTCAGCTTATGGGTCGACAAGCTCCTAGAGGATGATCGGAAAAGGACAGTGGGCCAGAAGTACAAAGAAGAGTCCAAAGGCTTCTCAACAATGCAAGGGACTTCAGAGACTTGGGCGTTAGTGGCAAGAGAGGTCAGGGCCCAATGATTCCTAACCCTACTCCAAGTCGAAGACTAGGAGCAAGGCGCGTGCATGCTACAAGGACGGCCACCTTCCATTTCTTGGCCGTGAGGTAAGAAAGGTAAGTTTTCAATTTGGATATTTGCCTCTTTCTGTTTTGCAGGGTAGGATTTAGATTCTTTACATTTTTGAGTCAAAGACATTTTAGGAATAGGTCTTTTTCGGTTATGCACTTTTGTACAGTTTCCATTTGTGCACTTTTGTAATCTTTCCTTTTCTTTCTTTGAGTCGACCCTATAAGGTCAAGCTGTCGAGCATATTAATAAGGCTCCTTCCAGCATTGTAGTTCGACAACCGTTTTGATATTAATAAAGTAGAACTTTCTTCCAACAAGCTTTCTCTCAAAAGAGACTTGTGCGCTTAGAACCTAGTTGAGAGACCAGCCCTCCTAGCTCTAAGTTTGTGATTTATGACGAGGTCCATCACCCCTCGTGTGGTTCACTTCACCCCTCCATCGAATACCAATCAGAAAACCCCTATCCAGAAGCTTAAGGTCGAGTTTCTCACCCAAACTTCTCCAAACAGCCCACGCGCATCCAAGCCTTGAATCGAGGCTTGTATCACATAGGAATCATCTACATCGGACAAGTCTTGGTCATAGTTCGGTGGTTCTGGTTCAAGGTTTTCTCCATCTGATTCTTCCCTAAAATCAGTATCCAAATAGTCTTGATTCCATGACTCTTCTGCATAGTCACACTCGCTGGTGCTTAGGCATTGATCATAGTCGTTGTCTAGACTACAATCAGTTTGTGGTATGGTCATGGTGTCTTCTTCTTCATCATAGTGCTCCATCACTAAATTTTCTACCTTGCACAACAATAAGACGAGATATCAGGCCCAAATCAACAAATAAGGAAACTACACTCTAGTGAATATATGATATTAACACATAAGTAGTAGTAAAAGGAAAATCGATACAAGTAAATACTTGAGGTTTTTGTTTTTTTTTGTTTTTTTGGAAACTAACTTTAAAGCAAACTAAAACACAATATAGTTTTTGGTTTTTGATATTTTAAATTAATTTAGGAAGAAAAAACAAGATTCTTTTACTCTCTCTTTTATTTTTAACTTTACTAGTAACTAAATTTGAAAATAACAAAACGAGTGATGCTTATATTTTTGGGTTTTTTTCTAATGATGAACGAAATTAAGTAAACATGAAATACAATTTTTTAGTTGGTTTTCGATTTATATGAGAGGTGACAAAAAGAAACAACAAGAATCAACAAGAAACAATGCAAATGAAGAATAAGAACAAATATATTTTTTTTGGTTTTTTATAAGATGTAAATAACAAATTGCAAAAAAAAATCATAAAAGATAAGGATAAAGGTTGGATGAACACAACCTGGGATAGGAGCTTTTAGCTGTGATACCAAATGATGTAAGATTGAGTATCCATCGTACAAGCGGTACGGCCGTGACTCGCAAGGCGTAGAATCTCTCTTGGCTTAAGCGGGCAAGGGAACTAAAAGGAGGGGGTTTTGATCGAATCACACAATCAAAGGTGAACCAAGAGAGTTTGAATCCCTCATACTAACCTTGTCGTGGCTTCAATAGAAAGGAAGTGAATCACACACTTAGTTTCTAAAGAATAAGAACAAGTTCAAAGACAAGGCTTTGAAAAAAAATACTTTGTATTCAACTTTTATTTCAATGGTGGTCTATCTTTACAATGAGGTCGTGCTGAGCTTATATAGTACTCCTAGTAATGGTGCTAAACCTAAAAAGGAGAAAAAGAAATCATACATTTAAAATATATGGTTGTTGGCAATTAATGTCTAGTTCGACCAACAAGGAAAGTGTATATGCTTGTATCTTGAGAGCTTTGGGGCGAATGTAAGGTGTCTACGTACATCCTAGATGCTTTGGAAAGTCTTCCATACGTGCCCAAGTTGCAAGGAATAGAGATATTACAATCTGAACACATTAAGTGTACTTTGGTCCATATATGGAAAGTCTTGGAGGAAAGAGATTCGCTTGATCCTATGGTGGCTGGTGCATGGTAGGTTTATTTTGGGCTTCCTTAGGGCCTTAATAATATATCTTGGACGCCATGTTTTGGTTTGCAAGTGATTAAACCACTTGGCCATCTCACTTGCCATAAAAGGCTCAACTCGGTTCATTTGAAGGCATGGATGGACCCGCATGGTCCAAGGCGTATTTTCACTTCTAAAAGTGCTTAAGAGAGCTCCTAGAAGTACCAAAAAGTCTCCTGGTCACCAAATAAACGTTTGGAGACTTTCATATAAGGAAAGTTCCAAATATGGTAAGTTTCTAAAACTCCAACTTGATGTATGGTGCATGAATTGATCTGGCCTGGTTTGGGGTGAGCTCCATGCCGCTGGGTGTCCTCTGTGAGTCAGGATTATAGGACAGGTTTTGTCTTGGCTGGCCGCTTCTTTATTAGGCTTGGATTCATGAAGATACACCCATGTATCCTTTTGCGCGTATTTGACCGCCTTTGTGTTCCTTGGACCGGCCGGGCCGGGCAGTTGGCCGGGGGTTGGGCTGATGACCTCATCACCTTCCTAGAAGAAGGTGGCCAGCTTGCATTGGTACCACGTCACAAATGAATTGTTCTTGGTAATGGCCCCCACTGAATGGCACCGTCACTTGCTCATGAATCTTGAGTCTTGCCATTTCAGCCAGTATGGCTGGGGGTGGTTAGTCTTCTCGAGATCTAGCTTATCAACCATATGTGCACTAGCTACGTTAGTAGAAGAACCACCATCTATGATGAGGTTAAACACCTTTTCTTTGATGGTGCATTGGCTGTGGATGTTGTTCTCCTTTTGAATGGTCTCGGATGGGTCGACCATTGCACTTAGGATGCGCCGTGTCACCAACACTTTTCCCACGTCTGGGTCTTCTATATCACCATATTATATCTCTGGTTCCAGCTCTTCTTCATCCTGAGACTCGTACTCTCCAGCCTCGGTCATCAACATGATTCGGTTGTTTGGACATTCTCTTGAGATGTGGCCGCAATCCCTACACTTGAAAAAAGTGATGTCATGTGATCTTTGAGAGATGTGGCCGCAATCCCTAAACTCGAAGCCATCGCCTTCTGCTTCTGGTTACCGTGGAGGTCCTCTCAGCCTAGGGTGATAGCCGTGAGGCTGTGCGTCCTCATCTCCATCCGGCTGGGGCTCCTCCTGTTCGTGCCGTGTCCTAGGGTGCTCAGGACCCTCAGCACGGTCTTGCTCAGCCCTCACGTGCCTTATGGCCTGGAATCTCACAGGTCTCTTCACGCGCTCCAACCTCTCGCCGATTGATACGAGTTGCGTTTGGAGGGTGGTGAACATGGCCATCATGGCCTCGGCTGCATCTCGATTTTCTTCTGCCATTGCGTACTACAAAAGAAAGGAACAAGTTACTCTGCTCCTAAAATCGATTAGCAGGGTTTCTTATATAGAAGAATTTGAAAAAATGCAAAAAGGAAAAACTGGGAAAAAGGAAAATTCGAAAAAATGGAAAGTTGAAAAAATGGAAACTTCCTAACAACTAATGCTAGCTGTTTTGGTCGATTTCTTTTGGTGTTTTTCTTATTTTCTTTTTCTTTTCTTTTTAATTTAACTTAAGAATAATGGAAATATGATTTAAGCAAAAAGGAAAACGAAAATTGCAATGCAAGAATGAATCTAAACCCTAGTGATGCACGTAGAAGCTAGATGCACTCGGTTTGAGTTTGATGTTAATTTTTTTTTTTTGATTTTTCTTGAATGCGACTTAAACTAATGCAAGAACAAGAAACAAAACTAGTTAAAGGATAGAAACAACCTGGTTTAGGAGCTTTAGCTCTGATACCAAAATGGTACAAGCCTCGATTCAAGGCTGTATGCGCGTGGGCTGTTTGGAGAAGTTTAGGTGAGAAACTCGACCTTAAACTTCTCGATAGGGGGTTTTCTTATTGGTAATGGATGGAAAGGTGAAGTGAACCACACGAGGGGTGATAAACCTCGTGATAAATCACAAACTTAGAGCTAGGAGGGCTGGTCTCAACTAGGTTCTAAGCGCACAAGTCTCTTGAGAGAATAACTTGTTGAAAGAAAATTTGATCTTTATTAATTAGCAAAAAGGTTGTCGAACTACAATGCTGGAAGGAGCCTTATTAATATGCTCGACAGCTTGACCTTCTAGGGTCAACTCAAGAAAAGAAATGGAAAACTTACAAAAGTGTACAAATGGAAAACTTACAAAAGTGCATAACCGAAAAGGACTTATTCCTAAAATGTATTTGACTCAAAAAATGTAAATAATCTAAATCCTACCCTGCAAAACAGAAAAAGTCAAGTATATAATTTGGAAACTTACCGTTCTTACCTTTCGACCAAGAAATGGAAGGTGGCCGACCTTGTAGCATGCACGCGCCGTGCTCCTAGTCTTCGACTTGGAGTAGGATTAGGAATCTTTGGGCCCTGACCTCTCTTGCCACTAAAGCCCAAGTCTCTGAAGTCCTTTGCAGTGTTGAGAAGTGATACAAGCCTTGATTCAAGGATGTATGCGCGTGGGCTGTTTGTAGAAGATTAGGTGAGAAACTCGACCTTAGGCTTCTGGATAGGGGTTTTCTGGTTGGTAAACGATGGAAGGGTGAAGTGAACCACACGAGGGGTGATGAACCTCGTGATAAATCACAAACTTAGAGCTAGGAGGGCTGGTCTCAACTAGATACTGAGCGCACAAGATTCTTGAGAGAAAACTTGTTGGGAAAAAGTTCTACTTTATTAATAATCAAAAAGGTTGTTGAACTACAATGGTGGAAGGAGCCTTATTAATATGCTCGACAGCTTGACCTTCTAGGGTCGACTCAAATAAGAAAAAGGAAAGTTTACAAAAGTGCACAAAAGGAAAAATACAAAAGTGTATAACCGAAAAAGGACCTATTCCTAAAATGTTCTTGACTCAAAAATGTAAGCAACTAGATCCTACCCTGCAAAACAGAAAGAGGCATATATTCGAATGTAAACTTACCTTAACTCACCTCACGGCCAAGAAATGGAAGGTGGCCGTCCTTGTGGCATGCACGCGCCTTGCTCCTAGTCTTCGACTTGGAGTAGGGTTAGGAATCTTTGGGCCCTGACCTCTCTTGCCACTAAAGCCCAAGTCTCTGAAGTTCCTTGCATTGTTGAGAAACCCTTGGACTCTTCTTTGTACTTCTGGCCCATTGTCCTTTGTCGATCTTCCTCTAGGAGCTTGTCGACCCATAAGCTGAATTTGTGGAAGAGTGCTCTTGATGTGCTTCTTGTCATTGCTCCTGGAGGTACCACTGGTGTAGATACTTCCTCTAAGTGCATGTCCTGGAGCTGGTAGCTCATTTGGTCCGAGTCCTCTTGTGTAGAAGTGGAAGTGTGCGTGTACTCGGCTGGATGGCCTGTGCCGGCTGGATTGTGCGCGGTACTGGCCGGAATGACTTCAGGACCGGCCAAGTTGATCCCGGAGTCGGCGGTGTCATCAGGGGGACCGGCGGTGTCATTCACGTCCCCACCAAGTGTGCCGGAAGCTTGGGCCTCTCCGCCGGAGATGTTGACCGGTCTGGTCCTATAGGTCGAGGGTCCGGCGGTACTGTCTGGTCCGGCAGGCACGCCAGATGGTCCTGCTGTCTCGGGCAAGCTTCCTGGTCAGCCAGTCTGGTCTCCTGGCTGGATGTACGACCTGGTCTCTTGCCACTAAAGCCCAAGTCTCTGAAGTCCTTTGCAGTGTTGAGAAGCCTTTGGACTCTTCTTTGCACTCTTGGTCCAAAGTTCTTTGTCGATCATCCTCTAGGAGCTTGTCGACCCAGAAGCGGAATTTATGGAAGAGCGCCCTTGATTTGCTCCTTGTCATTGCTTCTGGTGGCACCACTGGTGTAGAGACTTCCTATAGATCCATATCTTGAAGCTGGTAGCTTATCTGGTCCGAGTCTCCTTGTGTAGATGTGGAAATGGTGGTGCAATCGGCTGGATCAGCTGTACCAGCTAGATTGTGCGAGGTATTGGCCGAAATGTCATCTGAGCCGGCCAAGTTGATCCCGGAGCCGGCAGCGTCACCAATTGGACCGGAAGTGTCATCCACGTCGCCACCAGTTGGGCCGGAGGTTTGGGCCTCTCCGCCGGAAATGTTGGTCGGTCCGGCCCGGCTGGTCGAAGGCCCGGCGGTACCGCTTGGGCCGGCAGATGCGACAAATGGCCCGGCTGTCTCGGGCAAGCTTCCTGGTCGGCCAGTATGGTCTCCTGGCCGGCCATACGACCTGATGTCCCCATCATCCCCTCCTCCTTCAGTAGGTTTTGACCTCAAAACTGGTTCATCTGCATGGAAAGGGGCTAAATAAGTTACGTTGAACGTGTTAGACACATTAAACTCACCTGGAAGCTCGGTCCGGTAGGCGTTGTTGTTGATCCTCTCCAGCACTCTGAATGGTCCATCTCCTCTTGGTGCTAGCTTGGAACTCCTTAGGTTGGGAAACCTCTCCTGCCGTAGGTGTAGCCACACCCAATCGCATGTTTGAAAAATCACCTCCTTTCTTCGCTTGTTGGCATGAGTCACGTACTGCACGGTCCTCTTCTCCAAATTCTCTGCTACCTTCTGGTGTATCTTCTTTATGAACTGTGCCTTGGATGCTCCGTTGAGGTTGGTCATCTCTGCTGGTGGCAATGGTGTTTGCTCCAATGGTGTGAGAGGGTTGAAGCCGTAGACTACTTCAAAAGGGGTCTTCTTGGTTGCTGAGTGCACGGCTGGGTTGTATGCTAATTCTATGAATGGCAGGCACTCCACCCAAGTCTTGAGGTTTTCCCTAGTGTAGTCCTGAGAAGAGTCGACAATTTCCGGTTGACTACTTCAGTTTGGCCATCGGTTTGAGGATGGCAGGTGGTAGAGAAGAGCAGCTTCGTGCCTAGCTTCCTCCAAAGGGTCCTCCAGAAATGGCTGAGGAACTTGGTGTCCCTGTCTGACACGATGGTCCTTGGCACTCGATGAAGCCGTACTATCTCCCTGAAGAACAGCTCGGCTGTTTGCGTGGCATCATTAACATTGGCACACGGAATGAAATGTGCCATCTTGGAGAATCTGTCCGCCACTACAAAGATTGCATCTTTGGGGTTGATCTTGGGCAGACCTAGAACAAAGTCCATTGAGATGTCCACCCATGGATGTGTAGGTATGGGCAGTGGGAGATACAACCCGTGAGGGTGCACTCGGGACTTCGCCTTTTTGAAAGTGATGCACCTTGCACAATGGGGTTCTACTGACCTTTTGATGTGTGGCCAGTAGAAGTGGTCCTTGACCACTGCTAGAGTCTTGTCGACACCAAAGTGGCCCATTAGTCCTCCTCCATGAGCTTCTCGGATGATAAGCTCCCGTAATGATCCTTGTAGTATGCACAACCTTCTCTCTTGGAACAAGAACCCCTCATGGAGGTAGAACTTGCCATGACTTCCTGTGGCACACTCCTTGAAGCTCTCAGCAAGGTCAGGATCATCCTTATATAGGTACTTGATGTGTTCGAACTATAAGACCTTTACCTCCATGGTGGATATCAAGGCAAACCTCCTTGATAGCGCATCGGCTACCACATTATCTTTGCCCTTCTTGTACTTGATGACGTACGGGAAGGTCTCTAAGAACTCCATCCACCTGGCATGTCTCCTCTTGAGATTGGTTTGCCCTCTGAGGTGTTTGAGAGTCTCGTGATCAGTTGTGGATCACAAACTCCTTGGACAGCAAGTAATGCTGCCAAATCTCCAATGCTAGGACTAGAAGTTCTGTCAATCAGTAGTCTGAGGCACCACCTCACTTCCAAATGTCTTGTTAGTCAAGACTCATGCGTAAGGCTGTCCTTCAAGGTCTGGAATGCCTTCTCCTGAGCTTCTCCCCAGCTGAATCCCACGTTCTTCTTCACTACTGCCATCAATGGTGAGGCAATACTGCTGAAGTTGGACACAAATCTGATGAGGACATCAGGTCGTACATCCAGCCAGGAGACCAGACTGGCCGACCAGGAAGCTTGCCCGAGACAGCAGGACCATCTGGCGCGCCTGCCGGACCAGACAGTACCGCCGGGCCTTCGACCTATAGGACCAGACCGGTCAACATTGCCGGCGGAGAGGCCCAAGCTTCCGGCAGACTTGGTGGGGACGTGAATGACACCGCCGGTCCCCCTGATGACACCGCTGACTCCGGGATCAACTTGGCCGGTCCTGAAGTCATTCCGGCCAGTACCGCGCACAATCCAGCCGGTACAGGCCATCCAGCCGAATACACGCGCACTTCCACTTCTACACAAGAGGACTCGGACCAAATGAGCTACCAGCTCCAGGACATGCACTTAGAGGAAGTCTCAACACCAGTGGTACCTCAAGGAGCAATGACAAGAAGCAGATCAAGGGCGCTCTTCCACAAATTCAGCTTATGGGTCGACAAGCTTCTAGAAGAAGATCGACTAAGGACAATGGGCCAAAAATACAAGGAAGAGTCCAATAGCTTCTCAACACAAGGGACATCAGAGACTTGGGCTTTAGTGGCAAGAGAGGTCAAGGCCCAGAGATTTGTAACCCTACTCCAAGTCGAAGACTAGGAGCAAGGCGCGTGCATGCCACAAGGACGGCCACCTTCCATTTCTTGGCCGTGAGGTGAGTTAAGGTAAGTTTACATTCAAATATATGCCTCTTTCTGTTTTGCAGGGTAGGATCTAGATTGTTTACATTTTTAAGTCAAAGACATTTTAGGAATAGGTCCTTTTTCGGTTATGCACTTTTGTATATTTTCCATTTGTGCACTTTTGTAAACTTTCCTCTTCTTTCTTTGAGTCGACCTTAGAAGGTCAAGCTGTCGAGCATATTAATAAGGCTCCTTCCAGCATTGTAGTTCGACAACCATTTCGATATTAATAAATAGAACTTTCTACCAACGTGTTATTCTCTCAAGAGACTTGTGCGCTTAGAACCTAGTTGAGACCAGCCCTCCTAGCTCTAAGTTTTTGATTTACCATGAGGTTCATCACCCCTCGTGGTTCACTTTCACCCTTCCATCGTTTACCAACCAGAAAACCCCTATCCAGAAGCCTAAGGTTGAGTTTCTCACCTAATCTTCTACAAACAGCCCACGCATACATCCTTGAATCAAGGCTTGTATCATTTTGGTATCAGAGCTTAAAGCTCCTAAACCAGGTTGTTTCTATCCTTTTGCTTGTTTTGTTTTGTGTTCTTGCATTAGTTTAAGTCGCATTCAAGAAAAATCAAAAATAACCTCAAACTCAAACCGAGTGCATCTAGCCTCCTCGTGTATCACTAGGGTTTAGATTCACTTTTGCATTCATCACGTTTTCCTGTTTAATCATATTTCCTTTATTTTTAAGTTTAATTAAAAGAAAAGAAAAAAATAGAAAAGATACTAAAAGAATTGAATTGGACAGCTAGCACAAGTTGTCTAGGAAGTTTCCTTTTTTGAATTTCCTTTCTTTAGAATTTTTCCTTTTGCATTTTTTCAAACCACATATAAAAGAAACTCTCCTAATAATTTAGGAGCACCTAATTGTCTTCTTTCTTTGTAGCACACATGGGAGAAGAGAATAGAGACAGCTGAAGCCATGATGGCCATGTTCACCACACTCCAAACACAACTCGCATCCATAGGCGAGAGGTTGGGCGCGTGGAGAGACCAGTAAGATTCAGGCCATAAGGCACGTGAGAGCTGAGCAAGATCGTCCTGAGGGTCCTGAGTACCTTAGGACACACGAACAGGAGGAACCCCAGCCAGAAGGAGATGAGGACACGCAACCTCATAACTATCACCATAGGCCGAGAGGACCTCCACGGCAACCAGAGGCAGAAGATGATGGCTTTGAGCCAGATGGTCTTCACCAGAGACCAAGAATGCCTCCTAGATGTCATGAGGATGGAGATGAACACACATACAACCGGGTAAATCATCCTGATGTTAAGCTAACTCCTCCTAGTTTTGCAGGAAAAGTAGACCCCGAGGCTTACCTAGATTGGGAGAAGCAAATGGATCATATCTTTGATCACTACAACCAACCAGGACCTAGGAGAGTCTCAATGGCAGTAGCACAGCTCACGGACAATGCCCTCATCTGGTGGGATCGTGAGGTATCTAACAGAAGGAGGAAAAGAATGAGGCCCGTAGACTCATGGGTCGACATGAAAGACCTCATGCGACAAAGGTATGTTCCACCTTACTTTCATAGGGATTTGCAACGACGTTTTCGTATTCTTAAGCAGGGTACCAGATCAGTAGAGGAGTACTATGAAGAGTTCGAGAGGTTAAGGAACAGATTGGAGCTCAATGATGATGAAGAAGCATTGATGGCGCAATTCTTGGATGGACTCCAAGAAAGGATCAGCTGCAAGGTGGAAAGGCAAATCTACAACGACTTCAAAGACTTGTTCCACCTATCTGTGCAAGCTGAACAGCACATCAAACGTAAGAGCCAAGACATCCAGCAAGCCTAAGACACCTTGGGCACCAAGCAACATGCCCAAGACCGTGGACAAAGGCAAAAGCAGAGATCGAGTCAAGGTTCAAGAGCAAGCCTCCTGAACCCACGTGACCAGAGAGAGCCTGGTAAGTCTTCTAACCCTCAAAGATCACGTGACATAACTTGTTTCAAGTGTAGGGGTCGTGGACACATCTCAAGGAGTGCCCAAACAACCAGATAATGCTGATTATGGAAGCTGGAGAGTATGAATCCCAAGATGAAGAGGACTATGAACCAGGAGGAGAATACGGTGACATTGAGTACCCTGATGTGGAGGAAGTGCTGGTCACTAGACGCATCCTCAGTGCAATGGTGGATCCTTCAGAGACCATCCAAAGGGAGAACATCTTCCACAGCCGTTGCACCATCAAGGAAAAGGTATGTAACCTCATCATAGATGGTGGTTCTTGCACTAACGTTGCTAGTGCCTATATGGTTGATAAGCTAGGTCTAGAGAAGACACGACATCCTTGACCATATAGACTGAGATGGCTCGATGACAAAGTGGAGCTAAAGATCCATGAACAAGTCATTATACCGTTCAGTGTGGGCAAGTACCAGGATCAAGTCGTGTGCGACGTGGTGCCCATGCAAGCTGGCCATCTTCTACTAGGAAGACCATGGCAGTTTGACAAAGAGACCAGGCATGATGGCCGAACCAATCTATACACCTTCGTGCATGACAAGAGAAAGGTCAACCTAGCTCCTCTTACACCTGCCCAAGTACATGAGCTACAACTCCAAATGAGTAAGGAAAAGAAACTTATCAAGTCTAATTTTCTTATTCAACCAAGCCATGTCCGGAGAGCTTTAGCCTCGAAGGATTAATGTTACTAATGGTTTTCAAAGAAGTGTTGAATGTAGAAAAAGAACAGGTAGAGCTACCTCCTGAAGTAGCAACTCTCCTCAACAAGTTCAAGGATGTATTTCCAGAGGAGATACCAGCAGGCTTGCCTCCTTTACATGGCATAGAACACCAGATTGATCTAGTGCCCGGAGCAGCCCTGCCCAACCGGCCAGCCTACAGGATGAGTCCAGAGGAGTCCAAGGAGCTTGAGAAGCAAGTCAAGGAGCTCCTGGAGAAGGGATATGTTCGAGAGAGCCTCAGTCCATGTGCTGTACCAGTGCTACTAGTGCCCAAGAAGGATGGGACTTGGCGCATGTGCGTGGACTGCCGAGCAATCAACAACATCACAGTCAATTATAGGCATCCAATACCGCGACTGAATGACATGCTAGATGAGCTGAGTGGAGCCACGGTCTTCTCAAAGATAGACCTCAAAAGTGGATACCACCAGGTAAGAATGAAGGAAGGTGATGAGTGGAAGACTGCTTTCAAGACAAAGCAAGGGCTCTACGAGTGGACAGTCATGCCATTCGGCTTGACTAATGCCCCAAGCACCTTCATGCCTTATGAACCAAGTTCTTAGGGCGTACATCAGTAAGTTTGTAGTTGTTTACTTTGATGAACATACTTGTTTATAGTAAGTGCCTACGGAACACCTCACACATCTTGAGATGGTACTTAAAACCCTTCGACAAGAAGAGCTTTATGCCAATCTCAAGAAGTGCACCTTTGTACTGATAAAGCTTGTCTTTTTAGGTTTTGTTGTGAGTTCACAGGGCCTACAGGTTGATGAAGAGAAGATTCGAGCCATACAAGAATGGCCAACACCAGGAAACATCAGCCAAGTAAGGAGCTTCCACGGACTGGCCAGCTTCTATAGGAGATTCGTGCCCAACTTCAGCAGTATTGCCTCACCACTGACGGCAGTAGTGAAGAAGAACGTGGGATTCAGCTGGGGAGAAGCTCAGGAGAAGGCATTCCAGGCCTTGAAGGACAGCCTTACACATGCACCAGTGCTAGTCCTTCCCGACTTCAACAAGGCGTTTGAAGTGGAGTGTGATGCCTCTGGAATAGGCATAGGAGCAGTGCTAACCCAAGGAGGGAGACCAGTGGCATACTTCAGTGAGAAGCTAGGTGGTGCCTCACTGAACTACCCACTTATGACAAGGAGCTCTATGCCCTTGTCCGAGCATTGGAGACTTGGCAGCATTACTTGCTGTCCAAGGAGTTTGTGATCCACACTGATCACGAGACTCTCAAACACCTCAGAGGGCAAACCAATCTCAAGAGGAGACATGCCAGGTGGATGGAGTTCATAGAGACCTTCCGTACATCATCAAGTACAAGAAGGGCAAAGACAATGTGGTAGCCGATGCACTATCAAGGAGGTTTGCCTTGATATCAACCATGGAGGCAAAGGTCCTAGGATTCGAGCACATCAAGGATCTATACAAGGATGATCCTGACCTTGCTGAGAGCTACAAGGAGTGTAGCACAGGGAGTCATGGCAAATTCTACATCCATGAGGATTCTTGTTCCGAGAAAGAAGGCTGTGCATACCACAAGGATCACTAAGGGAGCTTATCATCCGAGAAGCTCATGGAGGAGGACTCATGGGCCACTTTGGTGTCGACAAGACTCTAGCAGTGGTCAAGGAGCACTTCTACTGGCCACACGTCAAGAGGACAGTAGAAGCTCATTGTGCAAGGTGCATCACTTGCAAGAAGGCAAAGTCCCGAGTGCAACCTCACGGGTTGTATCTCCCACTGCCCATACCGACGCATCCATGGGTGGATATATCAATGGACTTTGTTCTAGGTCTGTCAAGATAAACCACAAAGATGCAATTTTTGTAGTGGTGGACAGATTCTCCAAGATGGCACATTTCATTCCGTGTGCCAATGTCAATGATGCCACGCAAACAGCCGAGCTGTTCTTCATGGAGATAGTACGGCTTCATGGAGTGGCAAGGACCATCGTATCAGACAGGGACACCAAGTTCTTCAGCCATTTCTGGAGGACCCTTTGGAGGAAGCTAGGCACGAAGCTACTCTTCTCTACCACCTGCCATCCTCAAACTGATGGCCAAACTGAAGTTGTCAACAGGACACTATCAACTCTTCTCAGGACTACACTAGGGAAGAACCTAAAGACTTGGGTGGAGTGCCAGCCATTCATTGAGTTTGCCTACAACCGAGCCGTGCACTCAGCAACCAAGAAGACACCATTTGAAGTGGTATACGGCTTCAACCCTCTCACCCCATTGGAGCAAACACCACTGCCACCAGCTGAGATGACCAACCTCAATGGAGCATCCAAAGCAGAGTTGATGAGGACATCAGGTCGTACATCCAGCCAGGTGACCAGACTGGCCGACCAGGAAGCTTGCCCGAGACAGCAGGACCATCTGGCGCGCCTGCCGGACCAGACAGTACCGCCGGACCTTCGACCTATAGGACCAGACCGGTCAACATCGCCGGCGGAGAGGCCCAAGCTTCCGGCACACTTTGTGGGGACGTGAATGACACCGCCGGTCCCCCTGATGACACCGCCGACTCCGGGATCAACTTGGCCGGTCCTGAAGTCATTCCGGCCAGTACCGCACACAATCCAGCCGGTACAGGCCATCCAGCCGAGTACACGCACACTTCCACTTCTACACAAGAGGACTCGGACCAAATGAGCTACCAGCTCCAGGACATGCACTTAGAGGAAGTATCTACACCAGTGGTACCTCCAGGAGCAATGACAAGAAGAAGATCAAGAGCACTCTTCCACAAATTCAGCTTATGGGTCGACAAGCTTCTAGAGGAAGAGCAGCTAAGGACAATGGGCCAGAAGAGCAAATTAGAGTCCAAAGGCTTCTCAACAACACAAGGAACATCAGAGACTTGGGCTTTAGTGGCAAGAGAGGTCAAGGCCCAGAGATTTGTAACCCTTCTCCAACTCGAAGACTAGGAGCAAGGCGCGTGCATGCCACAAGGACGGCCTGATGAGGACATCAGGTCGTACATCCAGCCAGGAGACCAGACTGTCCGACCAGGAAGCTTGCCCGAGACAGCAGGACCATCTGGCGCGCCTGCCGGACCAGACAGTACCGCCGGACCCTCGACCTATAGGACCAGACCGGTCAACATCGCCGGCGGAGAGGCCCAAGCTTCCGGCACACTTGGTGGGGACGTGAATGACACCGCCGGTCCCCCTGATGACACCGCCGACTCCGGGATCAACTTGGCCGGTCCTGAAGTCATTCCGGCCAGTACCGCGCACAACCCAGCCGGTACAGGCCATCTAGCCGAGTACACGCACACTTCCACTTCTACACAAGAGGACTCGGACCAAATGAGCTACCAGCTCCAGGACATGCACTTAGAGGAAGTATCTACACCAGTGGTACCTCCAGGAGCAATGACAAGAAGCAGATCAAGAGCTTTCTTCCACAAATTCAGCTTATGGGTCGACAAGCTTCTAGAGGAAGAGCAGCTAAGGACAATGGGCCAGAAGAGCAAATTAGAGTCCAAAGGCTTCTCAACAACACAAGGAACATCAGAGACGTGGGCTTTAGTGGCAAGAGAGGTCAAGGCCCAAAGATATTTAACCCTACTCCAAGTCGAAGACTAGGAGCAAGGCGCGTGCATGCCACAAGGACGGCCACCTTCCATTTCTTGACCGTGAGGTGAGTTAAGGTAAGTTTACATTCGAATATATGCCTCTTTCTGTTTTGCAGGGTAGGATCTAGTTGCTTTACATTTTTGAGTCAAGAACATTTTAGGAATAGGTCCTTTTTCGGTTATACACTTTTGTATTTTTTCCATTTGTGCACTTTTGTAAACTTTCCTTTTTCTTATTTGAGTCGACCCTAGTAGGTCAAGCTGTCGAGCATATTAATAAGGCTCCTTCCAGCATTGTAGTTCGACAACCTTTTGATTATTAATAAAGTAGAACTTTTTCCCTGTGAGCTTTCTCTCAAGAGAGACTTGTGCGCTTAGAACCTAGTTGAGACCAGCCCTCCTAGCTCTAAGTTTGTGATTTATCACGAGGTTCATCACCCCTCGTGTGGTTCACTTCACCCTTCCACCGTTTACCAACCAGAAAACCCCTATCCAGAAGCCTAAGGTTGAGTTTCTCACCTAATCTTCTACAAACAGCACACGCGCATACATCCTTGAATCAAGGCTTGTATCATTTTGGTATCAGAGCTTAAAGCTCCAAAACCAGGTTGTTTCTATCCTTTTGCTTGTTTTGTTTTGTGTTCTTGCATTAGTTTAAGTCGCATACAAGAAAAATCAAAAAGATAACCTCAAACTCCAAACCGAGTGCATCTAGCCTCCTACGTGTATCACTAGGGTTTAGATTCACTTTTTGCATTGCATACACGTTTTCCTTTTGTTTAATTCATATTTCCTTTATTTTTAAGTTTAATTAAAAAGAAAAGAAAAAGAAAATAGAAAAGATACTAAAAGAATTCGAATTGGACAGCTAGCACAAGTTGTTTAGGAAGTTTCCTTTTTCTCTTGTAGTCGAATTTCCTTTCTTTAAAATTTTTCCTTTTTGCATTTTTTCAAACCACATATAAAAAGAAAACTCTCCTAATAATTTAGGAGCACCCTAATTGTCTTCTTTCTTTGTAGCACACATGGGAGAAGAGAATAGAGACGCAGCTGAAGCCATGATGGCCATGTTCACCACACTCCAAACACAACTCGCATCCATAGGCGAGAGGTTGGAGCGCGTGGAGAGACCAGTAAGGTTCCAGGCCATAAGGCACGTGAGAGCTGAGCCCGATCGTCCTGAGGGTCCTGAGTACCTTAGGACACGGCACGAACAGGAGGAACCCCAGCCAGATGGAGATGAGGACACACAACCTCATAACTATCACCATAGGCCGAGAGGACCTCCACGGCAACCAGAGGCAGAAGGTGATGGCTTTGAGCCATATGGTCTTCACCAGAGACCAAGAATGCCTCCTAGACGTCATGAGGATGGAGATGAACACACCTATAACCGGGTAATTCATCCTGATGTTAAACTAACTCCTCCAACTTTTGCAGGAAAAGTAGACCCCGAGGCTTACCTAGATTGGGAGAAGCGAATGGATCATATCTTTGATCACTACAACCAACCAGGACCTAGGAGAGTCTCAATGGCAGTAGCACAGCTCACGGACAATGCCCTCATCTGGTGGGATCGTGAGGTATCTAACAGAAGGAGGAAAAGAATGAGGCCCGTAGACTCATGGGTCGACATGAAAGACCTCATGCGACAAAGGTATGTTCCACCTTACTTTCATAGGGATTTGCAACGACGTTTTCGTACTCTTAAGCAGGGTACCAGATCAGTAGAAGAGTACTATGAAGAGTTCGAGAGGTTAAAGAACAGATTGGAGCTCAATGATGATGAAGAAGCATTGATGGCGCAATTCTTGGATGGACTCCAAGAAAGGATCAGCTGCAAGGTGGAAAGGCAAATCTACAACGACTTCAAGGACTTGTTCCACTTATCTGTGCAAGCTGAACAGCACATCAAACGTAAGAGCCAAGACATCCGCAGCAAGCCTAAAACACCTTGGGCACCAAGCAACATGCCTAAGACAGGGGACAAAGGCAAAAGCGTAGAGATCGAGTCAAGGTTCAAGAGCAAGCCTCCTGAACCCACCCGTGACCAGAGAGAGCCTGGTAAGTCTTCTAACCCTCAAAGATCACGTGACATCACTTGTTTCAAGTGTAGGGGTCGTGGGCACATCTCAAGGGAGTGCCCAAACAACCGGGTCATGCTGATTACGGAGGCTGGAGAATATGAGTCCCAAGATGAAGATGACTATGAACCAGAAGAGGAATATGGTGACATTGAGTACCCTGATGTGGGGGAAGTGCTGGTCACTAGACGCATCCTCAGTGCAATGGTGGATCCTTCAAAGACCATCCAAAGGGAGAACATCTTCCACAGCCGTTGCACCATCAAGGGCAAGGTATGTAACCTCATATAGATGGTGGTTCTTGCACTAACGTTGCTAGTGCATATATGGTTGATAAGCTAGGTCAAGAGAAGACAAGGCATCCTCGACCATATAGACTGAGATGGCTCGATGACAAAGTGGAGCTGAAGATCCATGAGCAAGTCACCGTGCCATTCAGTGTGGGCAAGTACCAAGACCAAGTCGTGTGCGACGTGGTGCCCATGCAAGCTGGCCATCTTCTATTAGGAAGACCAAGGCAGTTTGACAAGGGGACCAGGCATGATGGCCAAACCAATCTCTACACTTTCGTGCATGACAAGAGAAAGGTCAGCCTAGCTCCTATTACACCTGCCCAGGTACATGAGCTTCAACAGCAAATGAGTAAGGAAAAGAAGCTCATTAAATCTAATTTTGTCATTCAACCAAGTCATGTCCGGAGAGCTTTAGCCTCGAAGGACCTAATGCTACTAATGGTTTTCAAAGAAGTGTTGAATATAGAGAAAGAACAGGTAGAGCTACCTCCTGAAGTGGCAACTCTCCTCAACAAGTTCCAGGATGTGTTTCCAGAGGAGATACCAGCAGGCTTGCCTCCTTTACGTGGCATAAAACACCAGATCGATCTAGTGCCCGGAGCAGCCCTGCCCAACCGGCCAGCCTACCGGATGAGTCCAGAAGAGTCCAAGGAGCTTGAGAAGCAAGTCAAGGAACTCCTAGAGAAAGGATATGTTCGAGAGAGCCTCAGTCCATATACCGTACCGGTGCTACTAGTGCCCAAGAAGGATGGGACTTGGCGAATGTGCATGGACTGCCGAGCAATCAACAACATCACTGTCAAGTACCAACATCCAATACCACGGCTGGATGACATGCTAGATGAGCTGAGTGGAGCCACGGTCTTCTCCAAGATAGACCTCAAAAGTGGATACCACCAGGTAAGAATGAAGGAAGGTGATGAGTGGAAGACTGCTTTCAAGACAAAGCAAGGGCTCTACGAGTGGACAGTCATGCCATTTGGCTTGACTAATGCCCCAAGCACCTTCATGCGCCTTATGAACCAAGTTCTTAGGGCGTACATCAGTAAGTTGTAGTAGTTTACTTTGATGACATTTTGGTTTATAGTAAGTGCCTATGGGAACACCTCACACATCTTGAGATGGTACTTAAAACCCTTCGACAAGAAGAGCTTTATGCCAATCTCAAGAAGTGCACCTTTTTTACTGATAAGCTTGTCTTTTTAGGTTTTGTTGTGAGTTCACAGGGCCTACAGGTTGATGAAGAGAAGATTCGAGCCATACAAGAATGGCCAACACCAGGAAACATCAACCAAGTGAGGAGCTTCCACGGACTGGCCAGCTTCTACAGAAGATTCGTGCCCAACTTCAGCAGTATTGCCTCACCACTGACGGCAGTAGTGAAGAAGAACGTGGGATTCAGCTGGGGAGAAGCTCAGGAGAAGGCATTCAAGGCCTTGAAGGACAGTCTTACACACGCACCAGTGTTAGTCCTTCCCGACTTCAACAAGACGTTTGAAGTGGAGTGTGATACCTCTGGAATAGGCATAGGAGCAGTGCTAACCCAAGGAAGGAGACCAGTGGCATACTTCAGTGAGAAGCTAGGTGGTGCCTCACTGAACTACCCCACTTATGACAAGGAGCTCTATGCCCTTGTCCGAGCATTGGACTTGGCAGCATTACTTGCTGTCCAAGGAGTTTGTGATCCACACTGATCACGAGACTCTCAAACACCTCAGAGGGCAAACCAATCTCAAGAGGAGACATGCCAGGTGGATGGAGTTCATAGAAACCTTCCGTACATCATCAAGTACAAGAAGGGCAAAGACAGTGTGGTAGCCGATGCACTATCAAGGAGGTTTGCCTTGATATCAACCATGGAGACAAAGGTCCTAGGATTCGAGCACATCAAGGATCTATACAAGGATGATCCTGACCTTGCTGAGAGCTACAAGGAGTGTAGCACAGGGAGTCATGGCAAATCCTACATCCATGAGGATTCTTGTTCCGAGAAAGAAGGCTGTGCATACCACAAGGATCACTAAGGAAGCTTATCATCCGAGAAGCTCATGGAGGAGGACTCATGGGCCACTTTGGTGTCGACAAGACTCTAGCAGTGGTCAAGGAGCACTTCTACTGGCCACACATCAAGAGGACAGTAGAAGCTCATTGTGCAAGATGCATCACTTGTAAGAAGGCAAAGTCCAGAGTGCAACCTCACGGGTTGTATCTCCCACTGCCCATACCCACACATCCATGGGTGGACATCTCAATGGACTTTGTTCTAGGTCTGCCCAAGATCAACCACAAAGATGCAATCTTTGTTGTGGTAGACAGATTCTCCAAGATGGCACACTTCATCCCATGTGCTAATGTCAATGATGCCACACAAACAGTTGAGCTGTTCTTCAGGGAGATAGTGCGGCTTCATGGAGTGCCAAGGACGATCGTATCAGACAGGGACACCAAGTTCCTCAGCCATTTCTGGAGGACCCTTTGGAGAAAACTAGGCGAAGCTACTCTTCTCAACCACTTGCCATCCTCAAACCGATGGCCAAACTGAAGTTGTCAACAGGACACTATCAACTCTTCTCAGAACAACACTAGGGAAGAACCTAAAGACTTGGGTGGAGTGCCTGCCATTCATTGAGTTCGCCTACAACGAGCCGTGCACTCAGCAACCAAGAAGACCCCATTTGAAGTGGTGTCAACCCTCTCACCCCATTGGAGCAAACACACTGCCACCAGCTGAGATGACCAACCTCAGCGGAGCATCCAAGGCAGAGTTCATAAGGAGATTACACCAGAGGGTAGCACAAAACTTGGAGAAGAGGACCGGACAGTACGTGACTCATGCCAACAAGGGAAGAAAGGAGGTGATCTTTCAACCAGGCGATTGGGTGTGGCTACACCTCGGCAGGAGAGGTTCCCAAACCTAAGGAGTTCCAAGCTAGCACCAAGAGGAGATGGACCATTCAGAGTGCTCGAGAGGATCAACAACAACGCCTACGGGATCGAGCTACCAGGTGAGTTTAATGTGTCCAATACGTTTAATGTTACTGACTTGGCCCCTTTCCATGCAGATGAACCAGTTTTGAGGACAAAACCTACTGAAGAGGGAGGGAATGATGAGGACATCAGGTCGTACATCCAGCCAGGAGACCAGACTGGCCAACCAGGAAGCTTGCCCGAGACAGCAGGACCATCTGGCGCGCCTGCCGGACCAGACAGTACCGCCGGACCCTCGACCTATAGGACCAGACGGTCAACATCGCCGGCGGAGAGGCCCAAGCTTCCGGCACACTTGGTGGGGACGTGAATGACACCGCCGGTCCCCCTGATGACACCGCCGACTCCGGGATCAACTTGGGCGGTCCTGAAGTCATTCCGGCCAGTACCGCACACAATTCAGCCGGTACAGGCCATCCAGCCGAGTACACGCACACTTCCACTTCTACACAAGAGGACTCGGACCAAATGAGCTACCAGCTCCAGGACATGCACCTAGAGGAAGTATCTACACCAGTGGTACCTCAGGAGCAATGACAAGAAGCAGATCAAGGGCACTCTTCCACAAATTCAGCTTATGGGTCGACAAGCTCCTAGTGGAAGATCGACTAAGGACAATGGGCCAAAAATGCAAGGAAGAGTCCAATGGCTTCTCAACAACACAAGGGACATCAGAGACTTGGGCTTTAGTGGCAAGAGAGGTCAGGGCCCAAAGATTTAACCCTACTCCAAGTCGAAGACTAGGAGCAAGGCGCGTGCATGCCACAAGGACGGCCACCTTCCATTTCTTGGCCATGAGGTAAGTTAAGGTAAGTTTAATTATATACTCTTTCTGTTTTGCAGGGTAGGATCTAGTTGCTTTACATTTTGAGTCAAGAACATTTTAGGAATAGGTCCTTTTGTTATGCACTTTTGTATCTTTTCCTTTTGTGCACTTTTGTAAACTTTCCTTTTCTTTATTTGTCGACCCTAGAAGGTCAAGCTGTCGAGCATATTAATAAGGCTCCTTCCAGCATTGTAGTTCGACAACCTTTTTGATTATTAATAAAGTAGAACTTTTCTACAAGTCTCTCAAGAACTTGTGCTTAGAACCTAGTTGAGACCAGCCCTCCTAGCTCTAAGTTTGTGATTTATCACGAGGTTCATCACCCCTCGTGTGGTTCACTTCACCCTCCCATCGTTTACCAACCAGAAAACCCCTATCCAGAAGCCTAAGGTTGAGTTTCTCACCTAATCTTCTACAAACAGCCCACGCGCATACATCCTTGAATCAAGGCTTGTATCACGCTTGGTCCGGCAGACGCGCCAAATGGCCCGGCTGTCTCGGGCAAGGACTCTGGTCGGCCAATATGGTATCCTGGCCAGCCATACGATCTGATGCCCTCATCATCCCCTCCCCCTTCAGTAGGTTTTGACCTCAAAACTGGTTCATCTGCAAGGGAAGGAGCTAAATGAGTTACGTTATATGTGTTAGACACATTAAACTCAACTGGAAGCTCGATCCGAAAGGCATTGTTGTTGATCTTCTCCAGCACTCTGAATGGTCCATTTCCTCTTTGGGCCAGCTTGGAACTCCTTAGGTTGGGGAACCTCTCCTGCCATAGGTGTAACCACACCCAATCGCTTGGTTGAGAAATCACCTCACTTCTTCCCTTGTTGGCGTGAGTCACGTACTGCCCGGTCCTCTTCTCCAAGTTTTCTGCTACCTTCTGGTGTATCTTCTTGATGAACTCCGCCTTGGATGCTCCGTTGAGGTTGGTCATCTCTGTTGGTGTCAGTGGCGTTTGCTCCAAAGGTGTTAGGGGGTTGAAGCCGTATACTATTTGAAAATGGGTCTTCTTGGTTGCTGAGTGCACTGCTCGGTTGTCTGCAAACTCTATGAATGGCAGGCACTCCACCCATGTCTTGAGGTTCTTCCCTAGTGTAGTCCTGAGAAGGATCGACAATGTTCGGTTGACTACTTCGGTTTGGCCATCGGTTTGATGATGGCAGGTGGTAGAGAAGAGTAGCTTTGTGCCTAGATTCCTCCAGAGTGTCCTCCAGAAGTGGCTGAGAAACTTGGTGTCCCTGTCTGACACGATGGTCCTTGGCACTCCATGAAGCCGTACTATCTCCCCGAAGAACAGCTCGGCTTTTTGCATGGCATCATTAACATTGGCACACGGGATGAAATGTGCATATTGGAGAATCTGTCCACCACTACAAAGATAGCATCTTTGTAGTTGATCTTGGGTAGACCTAGGACGAAGTCCATGGAAATGTCCACCCATGGATGTGTAGGTATGGGTCACTCGGGACTTCGCCTTTTTACAAGTGATGCACCTTGCAAAATGGGCTTCTACTGACCTTTTGATGTGTGGCCAGTAGAAGTGCTCCTTGACCACTGCGAGTGTCTTGTCGACACCGAAGTGGCCCATAAGACATCCTCTGATACAAGCCTCGATTCAAGGCTGTAGGTGCGTGGGATGTTTGGAGAAGTTTAGGTGAGAAACTCAACATTAAGCTTCTGGATAGGGGTTTTCTATTTGGTAATGGATGGAGGGGTGAGGTGAACCACACGAGGTGAGGTGAACCACACGAGGTTGATTCCAGAGCCGGCGGTGTCACCAATTGGGCCGGCAGTGTCATCCACGTCGTTGCAAGTTGGGCCAGAGGTTTGGGCCTCTCCACCGGAAATGTTGGTCGGTCTAGCAGTACCGCTTGGGCCGGTAGACGCGCCAAATAGCCCGACTGTGTCGGGCATGCACTTTGGCGGCCAATCTGGTCTACTGGCCGGCCATATGATCTGATGCCCTCATCACCAACTCCCATGAGTTTGCACCGATCGGCATTCTCCCAGACCACTTGTGCCTGATGGACAAAATTCTGGAATGGCCAGAAACCAGCCAATTAGCCGATAACACGGGGAACTGAACCACTGGAATTGAGTTACTATTGGCCCGCTGCCCAATCTCACCAACCGTTCGCTAACTGCCAGCACACTCAAAGCCAACTTTCTAGAATGGCCAGCGATGGCAGCTGTTCCTGCGCTTTATTTTTGTTTTCTTTCAGTTCTCGAGTCAACCTATTGTAATTTTAGTATACTATATATGCTTTTTGAGGCTACAGAAAATCTAAGCTCTCATTTACCTTTTGCCTCTCACGTTTCAACAATTCTAGTGAATTTCTTAACCCTATCTCTTATTTTATGTTTTCTTATTCGTTGGTATTTGTTCTTGCTATTACGATGTGTGAATAGTTTTCTATGTGGATTGTAGGTCAGGTAGATTAGGGCCATTAGATTATAATTCCTCATGATTAGGATTTGATTAATGCTAAAACTGATGTAGCTAATCAATTCTTAGGCTTCTGCTATTTTGCACCCGATAGGTATTTGACAAATTGTGTCGGTCTAGCCTAATCATGTTTTTCATATTTAACCAATGTGAGTTGATGATCAAAGTGATTAGTAGACTGAGATAGACTTGAACTCAATGATTACTAGTTAACTAATTATGTTCAAGAAGATTTGATTAATCCAGCGGTTAGTAAATGTGCTATTGACATATCATCCATATGTTTTAGTATTTGACTCTATTTTCTCATCGTATGTATTCCATATCCGGATGAGCAAAGGATGAAAATGAAAGCCTTCAATGAGAAACTAGATAAGGTACTACAAGTTTCCCAACAAGTAGTCAATTTTTTTGGAGAATTTGATGGGATCATAGGTACCAAGAAGAAGGAACTGAGGTCTAAGAGGAAGGAACTGAGGTCCAAGAGGAAGGAATCCAGGTCCAAGAGTGATACAAGCCTTGATTCAAGGATGTATGCACGTGGGCTGTTTGGAGAAGTTTAGGTGAGAAACTCGACCTTAGACTTCTTGGATAGGGGTTTTTGGGTTGGTATTTGATGGAAAGGTGAAGTGAACCACACGAGGGGTGATGAACCTCGTGATAAATCACAAACTTAGAGCTAGGAGGGCTGGTCTAAACTAGATTCTAAGCGCACAAGACTCTTGAGAGAAAACTTGTTGGGGAAAAAGTTCTATCTTTATTAATATCAAAAAGGTTGTCGAACTACAATGCTGGAAGGAGCCTTATAAATATGCTCGATAGCTTGACCTTCTAGGGTCGACTAAAATAAGAAAAGGAAAACTTACAGAAGTGCACAAAAGGAAAAGATACAA
Organism: Pugionium cornutum; assembly: GCA_018901935.1. Taxonomy (NCBI): domain Eukaryota; kingdom Viridiplantae; phylum Streptophyta; class Magnoliopsida; order Brassicales; family Brassicaceae; genus Pugionium; species Pugionium cornutum. The sequence goes on from CM032160.1 coordinate 16,974,672, forward strand.
AAGTGTATAATCGAAAAAGGACTTATTCCTAAAATGTCTTTTACTCAATAAAAGTAAATATTCTAGATCCTACCCTGCAAAACAGAAAGACGCATATATTCAAATTGAAACTTACCTTAACTTACCTCATGGCCAAGAAATGGAAGGTGGCCGTCCTTGTGGCATGCACGCGCCTTGCTCCTAGTCTTCGACTTGGAGTAGGGTTACAAATCTCTGGGCCTTGACCTCTCTTGCCACTAAAGCCCAAGTCTCTGATGTCCCTTGTGTTGTTGAGAAGCCATTGGACTCTTCCTTGCATTTTTTGGCCCATTGTCCTTAGTCGATCTTCCTCTAGGAGCTTGTCGACCCATAAGCTGAATTTGTGGAAGAGTGCCCTTGATCTGCTTCTTGTCATTGCTCCTTGAGGTACCACTGGTGTAGATACTTCCTCTAGGTGCATGTCCTGGAGCTGGTAGCTTATCTGGTCCGAGTCTCCTTGTGTAGAAGTTGAAATGCTCGTGTACTCGGCTGGATCGGCTGTACCGGCTGGACTGTGCAAGGTACTGGCCCGAATGCCTTCTGGACCAGCCAAATTCATCCCAGAGTCAGCGGCGTCACCAATGGGACCGGCGGTGTCATCCACGTCGCCATGAATTTTGCCGGAGGGTTGGGCCTCTCCGCTGGCAATGCTGATCGGCCCGGTCCTGTTAGTCGAGGGTCTGGCGGTACCGCTTGGGCCGGCAGACGTGCCAAATGGCCCGGCTGTCTTGGGCAAGCTTCCTGGTCCGCCAGTCTGGTGTCCTGGCCGGACATACGACCTGATGTCCTCATCATCCCCTCCCTCTTCAGTAGATTTTGACCTCAAAACTGGTTCATCTGTATGGAAAGGGGCTAAGTCTGTTACGTTGAATGTGTTGGACACATTAAACTCACCTGGGAGCTCGATCCGGTAGGCGTTGTTGTTGATCCTCTCCAGCACTCTGAATGGTCCATCTCCTCTTGGTGCTAGCTTGGAACTCCTTAGGTTGGGGAACCTCTCCTGCCGTAGGTGTAGCCATACCCAATCGCCTGGTTGAAAGATCACCTCCTTTCTTCCCTTGTTAGCATGCATCACATACTGCCCGGTCCTCTTCTCCAAGTTTTCTGCTACCTTCTGGTGTAACTTCCTTATGAACTCTGCCTTGGATGCTCCGTTTAGGTTAGTCATTTCTGCCTTGGATGCATCACTAGGTTCTAGAATCATTCTTGCATTGTTATATTCGACTTTCCTTTTTGTTAGAATCATATTTCTATTATTTTTAAGTTAAAATAAAAGAAAAGAAAAAGAAAAGAAAAGAAATAGGAAAAATACCAAAATATTTTGAATTGGACAGCTAGCACTAGTTGTCAAGAAAATTTCCTTTTATTCAAATCTCCATATATTCGAATTTTCCATTCTTAAGAATTTTCCTTTTTGCATTTTTTTAGAATCCCTTATAAAAAGAAAACCCTCCTAATAATTTAGGAGCATCCTAACTTGTCTTCTTTCTTTGTAGCATGCAATGGCAGAAGAAAATAGAGAAGCAACCGAAGCCATGGTGGCCATGTTCACCACTCTCCAAACACAACTCGCATCAATAAGGCACGTGGAAAGACAGGTGAAGTTCCAGGCCATAAGGCACGTGAGAGCTGAGCAAGACCGTCCTGAGGGTCCTGAGCACACCTTAGGACACGGCACGAACAAGAGGAACCCCAGCCAGATGGAGATGAGGACACACCACCTCATAACTATCACCATAGACCGAGAGGACCTCCACGGCAACCAGAGGCAGAAGATGATGGCTTCGAGCCATATGGTTTTCACCAGAGACCAAGGATGCCTCCTAAACATCATGAGGATGGAGATGAACACACCTACAACCGGGTAACTCATCCTGATGTTAAGCTAACTCCTCCAAGTTTTGCAGGAAAAGTAGACCCCGAAGCTTACCTAGATTGGGAGAGAAGAATGGATCATATCTTTGATCATTACAACCAACCAGGGCCTAGGAGAGTCTCAATGGCAGTAGCAAAACTCACGGACAATGCCCTCATCTGGTGGGATCGTGAGGTATCTGACAGAAGGAGGAAAAGAATGAGGCCCATAGACTCATGGGTCGACATGAAGGATGTCATGCGACAAAGGTTTGTTCCACCCTACTTTCATAGGGACTTGCAATGTTGTTTTCGTACTCTTAAGCAGGGTACCAGATCAGTAGAGGAGTACTATGAAGAGTTCGAGAAGCTAAGGAACAGATTGGAGCTCAATGATGATGAAGAAGCATTGATGGCACAATTCTTGGATGGACTCCAAGAAAGGATCAGCCGCAAGGTGGAAAGACAAATCTACAATGACTTCGAGGACTTGTTCCACCTATCTGTCCAGGCTGAGCAGCACATCAAACGTAAGAGCCAAGACATCCGCAGCAAGCCTAAGACACCTTGGGCACCAAGCAACATTCCCAAGCCCGTAGACAAAGGCAAGAGCATAGAGATCGAGTCAAGGTTCAAGAGCAAGCCTCCTGAACCCACCCGTGACCAGAGAGAGCCTGGTAAGTCTTCTAACCCTCAAAGATCACGTGACATCACTTGTTTCAAGTGTAGGGGTCGTGGGCACATCTCAAGGGAGTGCCCAAACAACCGGGTCATGCTGATTACGGAGGCTGGAGAATATGAGTCCCAAGATGAAGATGACTATGAACCAGAAGAGGAATATGGTGACATTGAGTACCCTGATGTGGGGGAAGTGCTGGTCACTAGACGCATCCTCAGTGCAATGGTGGATCCTTCAAAGACCATCCAAAGGGAGAACATCTTCCACAGCCGTTGCACCATCAAGGGCAAGGTATGTAACCTCATATAGATGGTGGTTCTTGCACTAACGTTGCTAGTGCATATATGGTTGATAAGCTAGGTCAAGAGAAGACAAGGCATCCTCGACCATATAGACTGAGATGGCTCGATGACAAAGTGGAGCTCAAGATCCATGAGCAAGTCACCGTGCCATTCAGTGTGGGCAAGTACCAAGACCAAGTCGTGTGCGACGTGGTGCCCATGCAAGCTGGCCATCTTCTATTAGGAAGACCAAGGCAGTTTGACAAGGGGACCAGGCATGATGGCCAAACCAATCTCTACACTTTCGTGCATGACAAGAGAAAGGTCAGCCTAGCTCCTATTACACCTGCCCAGGTACATGAGCTTCAACAGCAAATGAGTAAGGAAAAGAAGCTCATTAAATCTAATTTTGTCATTCAACCAAGTCATGTCCGGAGAGCTTTAGCCTCGAAGGACCTAATGCTACTAATGGTTTTCAAAGAAGTGTTGAATATAGAGAAAGAACAGGTAGAGCTACCTCCTGAAGTGGCAACTCTCCTCAACAAGTTCCAGGATGTGTTTCCAGAGGAGATACCAGCAGGCTTGCCTCCTTTACGTGGCATAAAACACCAGATCGATCTAGTGCCCGGAGCAGCCCTGCCCAACCGGCCAGCCTACCGGATGAGTCCAGAAGAGTCCAAGGAGCTTGAGAAGCAAGTCAAGGAACTCCTGGAGAAAGGATATGTTCGAGAGAGCCTCAGTCCATATACCGTACCGGTGCTACTAGTGCCCAAGAAGGATGGGACTTGGCGAATGTGCATGGACTGCCGAGCAATCAACAACATCACTGTCAAGTACCAACATCCAATACCACGGCTGGATGACATGCTAGATGAGCTGAGGGGAGCCAGGGTCTTCTCCAAGATAGACCTCAAGAGTGGATAGCACCAGGTCAGGATGAAGGAAGGTGATGAATGGAAGACTGCTTTCAAGATAAAGCAAGGGCCCTACGAGTGGACAGTCATGCCATTTGGCTTGACTAATGCCCCAAGCACCTTCATGCGCCTTATGAACCAAGTTCTTAGGGCGTACATCAGTAAGTTTGTAGTGGTTTACTTTGATGATATACTAGTTTATAGTAAGTGCCTACGGGAACACCTCACACATCTTGAGATGGTACTTAAAACCCTTCGACAAGAAGAGCTTTATGCCAATCTCAAGAAGTGCATCTTTTGTATTGATAAACTTGTCTTTTTAGGATTTTTTGTAAGTTCACAGGGCCTAACGGTTGATGAAGAGAAGATTCGGGCCATACAAGGATGGCCAACACCAGGCAACATCAGCCAAGTGAGGAGCTTCCACGGACTGGCCAGCTTCTATTGGAGATTCGTGCCCAACTTCAACAGTATTGCCTCACCATTGACGGCAGTAGTGAAGAAGAACATGGGATTCAGCTGGGGAGAAGCTCAGGAGAAGGCATTCCAGGCCTTGAAGGACAGCCTTACACATGCACCAGTGCTAGTCCTGCCCGACTTCAACAAGACGTTTGAAGTGGAGTGTGATGCCTCTGGAATAGGCATAGGAGCAGTGCTAACCCAAGGAGGGAGACCAGTGGCATACTTCAGTGAGAAGCTAGGTGGTGCCTCACTGAACTACCCAACTTACGACAAGGAGCTTTATGCCCTTGTCCGAGCATTGGATACCTGGCAGCATTACTTGCTGTCCAAGGAGTTTGTGATCCACACTGATCACGAGACTCTCAAACACCTCAGAGGGCAAACCAATCTCAAGAGGAGACATGCCAGGTGGATGGAGTTCATAGAGACCTTCCCGTACGTCATCAAGTAAGAGAAGGGCAAAGACAATGCGGTAGCCGATGCACAATCAAGGAGGTTTGCCTTGATATCCACCATGGAGGCAAAGGTCCTACGATTCGAGCACATCAAGGACCTATACAAGGATGATCCAGACTTTTCTGAGAGCTACAAGGAATGTGGCACAGGGAGTCATGTCAGTTTTACATCCATGAGGGATTCTTGTTCTGAGAGAGAAGGCTGTGCATACCACAAGGATCATTAAGGGAGCTTATCATCCGAGAAGCTCATGGAGGAGGACTCATGGGCTACTTTGGTGTCGACAAGACTCTAGCAGTGGTCAAGGAGCACTTCTACTGGCCACACGTCAAGAGGACAGTAGAAGCTCATTGTGCAAGGTGCATCACTTGCAAGAAGGCAAAGTCCCGAGTGCAACCTCACGGGTTGTATCTCCCACTGCCCATACCGACGCATCCATGGGTGGATATATCAATGGACTTTGTTCTAGGTCTGTCAAGATAAACCACAAAGATGCAATTTTTGTAGTGGTGGACAGATTCTCCAAGATGGCACATTTCATTCTGTGTGCCAATGTCAATGATGCCACGCAAACAGCCGAGCTGTTCTTCATGGAGATAGTACGGCTTCATGGAGTGGCAAGGACCATCGTATCAGACAGGGACACCAAGTTCTTCAGCCATTTCTGGAGGACCCTTTGGAGGAAGCTAGGCACGAAGCTACTCTTCTCTACCACCTGCCATCCTCAAACTGATGGCCAAACTGAAGTTGTCAACAGGACACTATCAACCCTTCTCAGGACTACACTAGGGAAAAACCTCAAGACTTGGGTGGAGTGCCTGCCATTCATAGAGTTCGCTTACAACCGAGCCGTGCACTCAGCAACCAAGAAGACACCATTTGAAGTAGTATACGGCTTCAACCCTCTCACCCCATTGGAGCAAACGCCACTGCCACCAGCAGAGATGACCAACCTCAATGGAGCATCCAAGGTAGAGTTTATGATACAAGCCTTGATTCAAGGATGTATGCGTGTGGGCTGTTTGAGAAGTGTAGGTGAGAAACTCGACCTTAGACTTCTTGGATAGGGGTTTTTGGGTTGGTATTCGATGGAAAGGTGAAGTGAACCACACGAGGGGTGATGAACCTCGTGATAAATCACAAACTTAGAGCTAGGAGGGCTGGTCTAAACTAGATTCTAAGCGCACAAGACTCTTGAGAGAAAACTTGTTGGGGAAAAAGTTCTATCTTTATTAATATCAAAAAGGTTGTCGAACTACAATGCTGGAAGGAGCCTTATAAATATGCTCGATAGCTTGAACTTCTAGGGTCGACTAAAATAAGAAAAGGAAAACTTACAGAAGTGCACAAAAGGAAAAGATACAAAAGTGTATAATCGAAAAAGGACTTATTCCTAAAATGTCTTTTACTCAATAAAAGTAAATATTCTAGATCCTACCCTGCAAAACAGAAAGACGCATATATTCAAATTGAAACTTACCTTAACTTACCTCATGGCCAAGAAATGGAAGGTGGCCGTCCTTGTGGCATGCACGCGCCTTGCTCCTAGTCTTCGACTTGGAGTAGGGTTAAGAATCTTTGGGCCCTGACCTCTCTTGCCACTAAAGCCCAAGTCTCTGATGTCCCTTGTGTTGTTGAGAAGCCATTGGACTATTCCTTGCACTTTTGGCCCATTGTCCTTAGTCGATCTTCCTCTAGGAGCTTGTCGACCCATAAGCTGAATTTGTTGAAGAGTGCCCTTGATCTGCTTCTTGTCATTGCTCCTTGAGGTACCACTGGTGTAGAGACTTCCTCTAGGTGCATGTCCTGGAGCTGGTAGCTCATTTGGTCCGAGTCTTCTTGTGTAGAAGTGGAAATGCGCGTGTACTCGGCTGGATCGGCTGTACCGGCTGGATTGTGCGAGGTACTGGCCAGAATGCCTTCAGGACCGGCCAAGTTGATCCCGGAGTTGGTGGCATCACCAGAGGTGCCAGTGGTGTCATCCACGTCGCCACCAAGTGTGCCGGAATCTTGGGCCTCTCCGCCGGCAATGCTGGTTGCTCTGGTCCTTGTGGTCGAGGGTCCGGCGGTACTGCTTGGGCCGGCAGGCGTGCCAGATGGTCCGGCTGTCTCGGGAAAGCTTCCTGGTTGGCCAGTCTGGTCTCCTGGCTGGATGTACGACCTGATGTCCTCATCATCTCCTCCCTCTTCAGTAGGTTTTCTCCGCAAAACTGGTTCATCTGCATGGAAAGGGGCTAAGTCAGTAACATTGAACGTATTGGACACATTAAACTCACCTGGGAGCTCAAAAGGTGATGAGGACATCAGGTCGTACATCCGATTGCCCGAGGCAGCAGGACCAGCTGGCGCGCCTGCCGGACCAGACAGTACCGCCGGACCCTCGACCTATAGGACCAGACCGGTCAACATCGCCGGCGGAGAGGCCCAAGCTCCCGGCACACTTGGTGGGGACGTGAATGGCACCGCCGGTCCCTCTGATGACACCGCCGACTCCGGGATCAACTTGGCCGGTCCTGAAGCCATTCCGGCCAGTACCGCACACAACCCATCCGGTACAGCCCATCCAGCCGAGTACACACGCATTTCCACTTCTACACAAGAGGACTCGGACCAAATGAGCTACCAGCTCCAGGACATGCACTTAGAGGATGTCTCAACACCAGTAGTACCTCAAGGAGCAATAACAAGAAGCAGATCAAGGGTGCTCTTCCACAAATTCAGCGTATGGGTCAACAAGCTTCTAGAAGAAGATCGACTAAGGACAATGGGCCTAAAATACAAGGAAGAGTCCAGTAGCTTCTCAACAACACAAGGGACATCACAGACTTGGGCTTTAGTGGCAAGAGAGGTCAAGGCCCAGAGACTTGTAACCCTACTCCAAGTCGAAGACTAGGAGCAAGGCGCGTGCATGCCACAAGGAGGGCCACTTTCCATTTCTTGGCCATGAGGTAAGATAAGGTAAGTTTACATTCGAATATATTTGCCTCTTTCTGTTTTGCAGGGTAGGATCTAGTTGTTTACATTTTTGAGTCAAAGACATTTTAGGAATAGGTCCCTTTTTCGATTATGCACTTTTGTATCTTTTCCTTTTGTGCACTTTTGTAAACTTTCCATTTTTCTTTATTTGTGTCGACCCTAGAAGGTCAAGCTGTCGAGCATATTAATAAGGCTCCTTCCAGCATGTAGTTCGACAACCTTTTGATTATTAATAAAGTAGAACTTTTTCCCTACAAGTTTTCTCTCTAAGAATCTTGTGCGCTTAGAACCTAGTTGAGACCAGCCCTCCTAGCTCTAAGTTTGTGATTTATCACGAGGTTCATCACCCCTCGTGTGGTTCACTTCACCCTTCCATCTTTTACCAACCAGAAAACCCCCATCCAGAAGCCTAAGGTTGAAGTTTCTCACCTAATCTTCTACAAACAGCCCACGCGCATACATCCTTGAATCAAGGCTTGTATCATTTTGGTATCAGAGCTTAAAGCTCCTAAACCAGGTTGTTTCTATCCTTTTGCTTGTTTTGTTTTGTGTTCTTGCATTAGTTTAAGTCGCATTCAAGAAAAATCAAAAAAAAATAACCTCAAACTCCAAACCGAGTGCATCTAGCCTCCTACGTGTATCACTAGGGTTTAGATTCACTTTTTGCATTGCATACACGTTTTCCTTTTTGTTTAAGTCATATTTCCTTTATTTTAAGTCTAATTAAAAAGAAAAGAAAAAGAAAATAGAAAAGATACTAAAAGAATTCGAATTGGACAGCTAGCACAAGTTGTCTAGGAAGTTTCCTTTTTTTCGAATTTCCTTTCTTTAGAATTTTCCTTTTGCATTTTTTCAAACCACATATAAAAAGAAAACTCTCCTAATAATTTAGGAGCACCTAATTGTCTTCTTTCTTTGTAGCACACATGGGAGAAGAGAATAGAGACGCAGCTGAAGCCATGATGGCCATGTTCACCACACTCCAAACACAACTCGCATCCATAGGCGAGAGGTTGGAGCGCGTGGAGAGACCAGTAAGATTCCAGGCCATAAGGCACGTGAGAGCTGAGCCAGATCGTCCTGAGGGTCCTGAGTACCTTAGGACACGGCACGAACAGGAGGAACCCCAGCCAGATGGAGATGAGGACACACAACCTCATAACTATCACCATAGGCCGAGAGGACCTCCACGGCAACCAGAGGCAGAAGGTGATGGCTTTGAGCCATATGGTCTTCACCAGAGACCAAGAATGCCTCCTAGACGTCATGAGGATGGAGATGAACACACCTATAACCGGGTAATTCATCCTGATGTTAAACTAACTCCTCCAACTTTTGCAGGAAAAGTAGACCCCGAGGCTTACCTAGATTGGGAGAAGCGAATGGATCATATCTTTGATCTCTACAACCAACCAGGACCTAGGAGAGTCTCAATGGCAGTAGCACAACTCACGGACAATGCCCTCATCTGGTGGGATCGTGAGGTATCTGACAGAAGGAGGAAGAGAATGAGACCCGTAGACTCATGGGTGGACATGAAAGACCTCATGCGACAAAGGTATGTTCCACCTTACTTTCATAGGGATTTGCAACGACGTTTTCGTACTCTTAAGCAGGGTACCAGATCAGTAGAAGAGTACTATGAAGAGTTCGAGAGGTTAAAGAACAGATTGGAGCTCAATGATGATGAAGAAGCATTGATGGCGCAATTCTTGGATGGACTCCAAGAAAGGATCAGCTGCAAGGTGGAAAGGCAAATCTACAACTTCAAGGACTTGTTCCACCTGTGCAAGCTGAACAACATCAAACGTAAAGCAAGACATCCGCAAGCCTAAGACACCTTGGGCACCAAGCAACATGCCTAAGACAGTGGACAAAGGCAAAAGCATAGAGATCGAGTCAAGGTTCAAGAGCAAGCCTCCTGAACCCACCCGTGACCAGAGAGAGCCTGGTAAGTCTTCTAACCCTCAAAGATCACGTGACATAACTTGTTTCAAGTGTAGGGGACGTGGACACATCTCAAGGGAGTGCCCAAACAACCAGTCATGCTGATTACGGAGGCAGGAGAATATGAGTCCCAAGATGAAGAGGACAATGAACCAGAAGGAGAGTACGGTGACATTGAGTACCCTGATGTGGGGGAAGTGCTGGTCACTAGACGTATCCTCAGTGCAATGGTGGATCCTTCAGAGACCATCCAAAGGGAGAACATCTTCCACAGCCGTTGCACCATCAAGGGCAAGGTATGTAACCTCATCATAGATGGTGGTTCTTGCACTAACGTTGCTAGTGCATATATGGTTGATAAGCTAGGTCTAGAGAAGACAAGGCATCCTCGACCATATAGACTGAGATGGCTGATGACAAAGTGGAGCTCAAGATTCAGCAAGTCACTGTGCCATTCAGTGTGGGCAAGTATCAAACCAGTCATTACTTGACAAGCTGGCCATCTTCTACTAGGAAGACCAAGTTTGACAAAGAGACCAGGCATGATGGAATAATCTATACACCTTCATGATGACAAGAAGGTCAGCTAGCTCCTCTTACACCTGCCCAAGTACAGCTACAACTCCAAATGAGTAAGGAAAGAAAACTTGTCAAGTCTAACTTTTTTATTCAACCTAGTCATGTCCGGAGAGCTTTAGCCTCGAAGGACTTAATGTTACTAATGGTTTTCAAGGAAGTGTTGAGTATAGAACAGGGACAGGTAGAGCTACCTCATGAAGTAGCAACACTCCTCAACAAATTCAAGGATGTATTTCCAGAGGAGATACCAGCAGGCTTGCCTTCTTTACGTGGCATAGAACACCAGATTGATCTAGTGCCCGGAGCAGCCCTGCCCAACCGGCCAGCCTACCGGATGAGTCCAGAGGAGTCCAAGGAGCTTGAGAAGCAAGTCAAGGAGCTCCTGGAGAAGGATATGTTCAGAGAGCCTCAGTCCATGTGCTGTACCAGTGCTACTAGTGCCCAAGAAGGATGGGACTTGGCATGTGCGTGGACTGGAATCAACAACATCACAGTCAAGAGCATCCAATACCACGACTGGATGACATGCTAGATGAGCTGAGTGGAGCCACGGTCTTCTCCAAGATAGACCTCAAAAGTGGATACCACCAGGTAAGAATGAAGGAAGGTGATGAGTGGAAGACTGCTTTCAAGACAAAGCAAGGGCTCTCCGAGTGGACAGTCATGCCATTTGGCTTGACTAATGCCCCAAGCACCTTCATGCGCCTTATGAACCAAGTTCTTAGGGCGTACATCAGTAAGTTCGTAGTAGTTTACTTTGATGACATTTTGGTTTATAGTAAGTGCCTACGGGAACACCTCACACATCTTGAGATGGTCCTTAAAACCCTTGGACAAGAAGAGCTTTATGCCAATCTCAAGAAGTGCACCTTTTGTACTGATAAGCTTGTCTTTTTAGGTTTTGTTGTGAGTTCACAGGGCCTACAGGTTGATGAAGAGAAGATTCGAGCCATACAAGAATGGCCAACACCAGGGAACATCAGCCAAGTGAGGAGCTTCCACGGACTGGCCAGCTTCTATAGGAGATTCGTGCCCAACTTCAGCAGTATTGCCTCACCACTGACGGCAGTAGTGAAAAAGAACGTGGGATTCAGCTGGAGAAGCTCAGGAGAAGGCATTCCAGGCCTTGAAGGACAACCTTACACATGCACCAGTGCTAGTCCTGCCCGACTTCAACAAGACGTTTGAAGTGGAGTGTGATGCCTCTGGAATAGGCATAGGAGCAGTGCTAACCCAAGGAGGGAGACCAGTGGCATACTTCAGTGAGAAGCTAGGTGGTGCCTCACTGAACTACCCCTATGACAAGGAGCTCTATGCCCTTGTCCGAGCATTGAGACTTGGCAGCATTACTTGCTGTCCAAGGAGTTTGATCCACACTGATCACGAGACTCTCAAACACCTCAGAGGCAAACCAATCTCAAGAGGAGACATGCCAGGTGGATGGAGTTCATAGAGATCTTCCCGTACATCATCAAGTACAAGAAGGGCAAAGACAATGTGGTAGCCGATGCACTATCAAGGAGGTTTGCCTTGATATCAACCATGGAGGCAAAGGTCCTGGGATTCGAGCACATCAAGGATCTATACAAGGATGATCCTGACCTTGCTGAGAGCTACAAGGAGTGTAGCACAGGGAGTCATGGCAAATCCTACATCCATGAGGATTCTTGTTCCGAGAAAGAAGGCTGTGCATACCACAAGGATCACTAAGGAAGCTTATCATCCGAGAAGCTCATGGAGGAGGACTCATGGGCCACTTTGGTGTCGACAAGACTGTAGCAGTGGTCAAGGAGCACTTCTACTGGCCACACATCAAGAGGACAGTAGAAGCACATTGTGCAAGATGCACCACTTGCAAGAAGGCAAAGTCCAGAGTGCAACCTCACGGGTTGTATCTCCCACTGCCCATACCAACACATCCATGGGTGGACATCTCGATGGATTTTGTTCTAGGTCTGCCCAAGATCAACCACAAAGATGCAATCTTTCTAGTGGTGGACAGATTCTCCAATATGGCACACTTCATCCCATGTGCCAATGTCAATGATGCCACGCAAATAGCTGAGCTGTTCTTCAGGGAGATAATACGGCTTCATGGAGTGCCAAGGACCATCGTATCAGATAGGGACACCAAGTTCCTCAGCCATTTCTGGAGGACCCTTTGGAGAAAGCTAGGCACGAAGCTACTCTTCTCAACCACTTGCCATCCTCAAACCGATGGCCAAACTGAAGTTGTCAACAGGACCCTATCAACTCTTCTCAGAACAACACTAGGGAAGAACCTAAAGACTTGGGTGGAGTGCCTGCCATTCATTGAGTTCGCTACAACCGAGCCGTGCACTCAGCAACCAAGAAGACCCCATTTGAAGTGGTATACGGTTTCAACCCTCTCACCCCATTGGAGCAAACACCACTGCCACCAGCTGAGATGACCAACCTCAACGGAGCATCCAAAGCAGAGTTCATAAGGAGGTTACACCAGAAGGTAGCAGAGAACTTGGAGAAGAGGACCGGACAGTACGTGACTCATGCCAACAAAGGAAGAAAGGAGGTGATCTTTCAACCAGGCGATTGGGTGTGGCTACACCTACGGCAGGAGAGGTTCCCAAACCTAAGGAGTTCCAAGCTAGCACCAAGAGGAGATGGACCATTCAGAGTTCCCAAACCTAAGGAGTTCCAAGCTAGCACCAAGAGGAGATGGACCATTCAGAGTGCTCGAGAGGATCAACAACAACGCCTACCGGATCGAGCTGCCTGGTGAGTTTAATGTGTCCAATACGTTCAATGTTACTGACTTGGCCCTTTTTGAGGACAAAACCTACTGAAGAGGGAGGGAATGATGAGGACATCAGGTCGTACATCCAGCCAGGTGACCAGACTGGCCGACCAGGAAGCTTGCCCGAGACAGCAGGACCATCTGGCGCACCTGCCGGACCAGACAGTACCGTCGGACCTTCGACCTATAGAACCAGACCGGTTAACATCGCCGGCGGAGAGGCCCAAGCTTCCGGCACACTTGGTGGGGACGTGAATGACACCGCCGGTCCCCCTGATGACACCGCCGACTCCGGGATCAACTTGGCCGGTCGTGAAGTCATTCCGGCCAGTACCGCGCACAATCCAGCCTGTACAGGCCATCCAGCCGAGTACACGCACACTTCCACTTCTACACAAGAGGACTCGGACCAAATGAGCTACCAGCTCCAGGACATGCACTTAGAGGAAGTATCTACACCAGTGGTACCTCCAGGAGCAATGACAAGAAGCAGATCAAGAGCACTCTTCCACAAATTCAGCTTATGGGTCGACAAGCTTCTAGAAGAAGAGCAGCTAATGACAATGGGCCAGAAGAGCAAATTAGAGTCCAAAGGCTTCTCAACAACACAAGGGACATCAGAGACTTGGGCTTTAGTGGCGAGAGAGGTCAGGGCCCAAAGATATTTAACCCTAGTCCAAGTCGAAGACTAGGAGCAAGGCGCGTGCATGCCACAAGGATGGCCACCTTCCATTTCTTGGCCGTGAGGTAAGAAAGGTAAGTTTTCAACTCGAATATTTGCCTCTTTCTGTTTTGCTGGGTAAGATTTAGATTCTATACATTTTTTGAGTCAAAGACATTTTAGGAATAGGTCCTTTTTCGGTTATGCACTTTTGTACGTTTTCCATTTGTGCACTTTTGTAAATTTTCCTTTGCTTTCTTTGAGTTGACCTTAGAAGGTCAAGCTGTCGAGCATATTAATAAGGCTCCTTCCAGCATTGTAGTTCGACAACCTTTTTGAATATTAATCAAGTGCGAATTTTCTTCTTACAAGTTTTCTCTCTAAGAATCTTGTGCACTTAGAACCTAGTTGAGACCAGCTCTCCTAGCTCTATGTTTGTGATTTATCACGAGGTTCATCACCCCTCGTGTGGTTCACTTCACCCTTCCATCTTTTACCAACCAGAAAACCCCCATCCAGAAGCCTAAGGTTGAGTTTCTCACCTAATCTTCTACAAACAGCCCACGCGCATCCAAGCCTTGAATCGAGGCTTGTATCACTCAGCCTGGACAGATAGGTGGAACAAGTCCTTGAAGTCATTGTAGATTTGCCTTTCCACCTTGCGGCTGATTCTTTCTTGAAGTCTATCCAAGAATTGTGCCATCAAAGCTTCCTCATCGTCATTGAGTTCCAGCCTGTTCCTTAGTCTTTTAAACTCTTCATAGTACTCCTCTACTGATCTGGTTCCTTGCTTAAGAGTACGAAAACGTTGTTGCAAATCTCTATGAAAATATGGTGGAACAATCGTTTGTCTCATGAGGTCTTTCATGTCGATCCATGAGTCTACGGGCCTCAATCTTTTCCTCCTTCGGTCAGACACCTCACGATCCCACCAAATGAGTGCATTGTCCATGAGTTGTGCTACTGCCATGGTTGGTTGTAGTGATCGAAGATGTGGTCCATCCTTCTATTCCAATCTAGGTAGGCCTCCGGGTCTACTTTTCCTGCAAAACTCGGAGGTGTTAGCTTAACATCAGGATGAGTTACCCGGTTGTAGGCGTGTTCATCTCCATCCTCATGATGTCTAGGAGGCATCCTTGGTCTCTGGTGAGGTCCTCTCAGCCTTTTCTTTTTAATTTAACTTAAAAATAATATAAATATGATTTAAGCAAAAAGGAAAACGTAAATGGAAATGCAAAAGTGAATCTAAGCCGTACTGATACACGTAGAAGCTACATACACTCGGTTTGGAGTTTAATGTTAGTTTTTTGATTTTTCTCGAATGCGACTTAAACTAATGCATGAACACGAAACAAAACTAACTAAAGGATAGAAACAACCTGGTTTAGGAACTTTAAGCTCTGATACCAAAATGATACAAGCCTCGATTCAAGGCTTATATGCGTGTGGGCTGTGTGGAGAAGGTTAGGTGAAAAACTCGACCTTAGGCTTCTTGGATATGGGTTTTGGGGTTGGTATTGGATAGAAGGTTGAAGTGAACCACACGAGGGGTGATGAACCTCGTGATAAATCACAAACATAGAGCTAGGAGAGCTGGTCTCAACTAGGTTCTAAGTGCACAAGATTCTTAGAGAGAAAACTTGTAAGAAGAAAATTCGCACTTGATTAATATTCAAAAAGGTTGTCGAACTACAATGCTGGAAGGAGCCTTATTAATATGCTCGACAGCTTGACCTTCTAAGGTCAACTCAAAGAAAGCAAAGGAAAATTTACAAAAGTGCACAAATGGAAAACGTACAAAAGTGCATAACCGAAAAAGGACCTATTCCTAAAATGTCTTTGACTCAAAAAATGTATAGAATCTAAATCTTACCCAGCAAAACAGAAAGAGGCAAATATTCGAGTTGAAAACTTACCTTTCTTACCTCACGGCCAAGAAATGGAAGGTGGCCATCCTTGTGGCATGCACGCGCCGTACTCCTAGTCTTCGACTTGGAGTAGGGTTAGGAATCTTTGGGCCCTGACCTCTCTTGCCACTAAAGCCCACGTCTCTGAAGTCCCTTGCATTGTTGAGAAGCCTTTCGACTCCTCTTTGCACTTCTGGCCCACTGTCCTTTGTCGATCATCCTCTAGGAGCTTGTCGACCCACAAGCTGAATTTGTGGAAGAGTGCTCTTGATCTGCTCCTTGTCATTGCTCCTGGTGGCACCACTGGTGTAGAGACTTCCTCTAGATGTATGTCCTGACGCTGGTAGCTTATCTGGTCCGAGTCTCCTTGTGTAGATGTTGAAATGCTCGTGTACTCGGCTGGATAGGCTGTACCGGCTGGACTGTGCGAGGTACTGGCCGGAATGCCTTCTGGACCGGCCAAGTTGATCCCGGAGTCGGCGGCGTCACCAATTGGCGGTGTCATCCACGTCGCCACCAGTTGGGCCGGAGGTTTGGGCCTCTCCGCCGGCAATGCTGATCGGTCCGGTCCTGTTGGTCGAGGGTCCGGCGGTACCGCTTGGGCCAGCAGACGTGCCAAATGGCCCGGCTGTCTCGGGCAAGCTTCCTGGTCGGCCAGTCTGATCTCCTCGCCGGCCATACGACCTGATGTCCCCATCATCCCCTCCCTCTTCAGTAGGTTTTGACCTCAAAACTGGTTCATCTGCATGGAAAGGGGCTAAGTCAGTTACGTTGAACGTGTTGGACACATTAAACTCACCTGGGAGCTCGATCCGGTAGGCGTTGTTGTTGATCCTCTCCAGCACTCTGAATGGTCCATCTCCTCTTGGTGCTAGCTTGGAACTCCTTAGGTTGGGGAACCTATCCTGCCGTAGGTGTAGCCACACCCAATCGCTTGGTTGAAAGATCACCTCCTTTCTTCCCTTGTTGCCATGAGTCACGTACTGCCTGGTCCTCTTCTACAAGTTCTCTGCTACCTTCTGGTGTAACTTCCTTATGAACTCTACCTTGGATGCTCCGTTGAGGTTGGTCATCTCTGCCGGTGGCAGTGGCGTTTGCTCCAATGGTGTGACAGGGTTGAAGCCGTATACCACTTCAAAGGATGTCTTTTTGGTTGCTGAGTGCACGGCTCGGTTGTAAGCGAACTCTATGAATGGCAGGCACTCCACCCAAGTCTTGAGGTTCTTCCCTAGTGTAGTCCTGAGAAGAGTTGATAGTGTCCGGTTGACAACTTCAGTTTGGCCATCGGTTTGAGGATGGCAGGTGGTAGAGAAGAGTAGCTTCACGCCTAACTTCCTCCAACCTAGAGTTCCACCTGAAGAAGCAGGGGCTGCGGTAGCTGCTGAATCTTCTACTGATACATGGACAACTGTGTGGACCGATGGGCTTACCAGCCTTGATTGTTGCAAAGGACGATGCTACCACATCGAGCCCGTTCCAGGAGAAGAAACTCAATTTATTGCATATGTAGCTTACCCCTTAGACCTTTTTGAAGAAGGTTCGGTTACTAACATGTTTACCTCGATTGTGGGTAATGTATTTAGGTTCAAAGCCCTGGCTGCTCTACGTCTAGAGGATCTGCGAATTCCTCCTGCTTATACTAAAACGTTCCAGGGACCACCTCATGGTATCCAAGTTGAAAGAGATAAATTGAACAAGTATGGACGTCCCCTATTATGATGTACTATTAAACCTAAATTGGGATTATCCGCGAAGAGCTATGGTAGAGCAGTTTATGAATGTCTACGTGGTGGACTTAATTTTACCAAAGATGATAAGAATGTGAACTCCCAACCATTTATGCGTTGGAGAGACCGTTTCTTATTTTGTGCCGAAGCTATTTATAAATCATAGGCTGAAACTGGGGAAATCCAAGGGCATTATTTGAATGCTACTGCGGGTACATGCGAAGAAATGATCAAAAGAGCTGTATTTGCCAGAGAATTGGGAGTTCCTATCCTAATGCATGATTACTTAACAGGGGGATTCACCACAAATACTATTTTGTCTCATTATTGCCGAGATAATGGCCTACTTCTTCACATCCACCGTGCAATGCACACTGTTATTGATAGACAGAAGAATCATGGTATGCACTTCCGTGTACTAGCTAAAGCTTTACGTCTGTCTGGTGGAGATCATATTCACGCGGGTACAGTAGTAGGTAAACTTGAAGGAGACAGGGACTCAACGTTGGGCTTTGTTGATTTACTGCACGATGATTATGTTGAAAAAGATCGAAGCCGTGGTATCTTTTTCACTCAAGATTGGGTCTCACTACTAGGTGTTCTGCCCGTGGCTTATGGGGTATTCACGTTTGGCATATGCCTGCTTTGACTGAGATCTTTGGAGATGATTCTGTACTACAATTCGGTGGCAGAACTTTAGGCCACCCTTGGGGAAATGCACCGGGTTCCGTAGCTAACCGAGTAGCTCTCCAAGCATGTGTAAAAGCTCGTAATGAGGGACGTGATTTTGCAGTCGAGGATAAAGAAATTATCCGTGAGGCTTGCAAATGCAGTCCTGAACTAGCTGCTGCTTGTGAAGTATGGAAGGAAATCAGATTTAACTTCCCAACCATTGATAAATTAGATGGCCAAGCGTAGATAAATTAGATTAGTAATTCACGTTCATTTTATTAGTTTAATTGCAATTAAATTTGGCTCAATCCTTTAGTAAAAAAAAGGATTGAGCCGAGTTTATCTATTATATATACTATTTTTGATAGATACATACTTATCTAGATATAAAAAATCTATAAAAAAAAAGAAGATTAAACACAACTACAATTTTGTATTGTAGTATTGTGTCCATAAGAAATCCTATATGAAATATGGAGTCTTAGGATTGTTGTTTTCTTTTTTTAACTTTCGTATCAGGGCTTGAACCAAGTATCCCCACTTCTTCTACCTATCCTGCATGTTTTCCTTTTCTTTTCATTCCGTATTGGAATAAAAAACCTTTTTTTATTTTATATTAGTATACGAGATTTTACTAAAAAAGTTCTTCATATAAGGAATATTTTGCGATCTCAGATGTGTCGATATCAATGATGACTCATTATTTCGATGAATCATTTCTTCGGACAGAAGAAGATTATGTAAAGACTTACTCGAAATCTAACTTATCAGATTCCTTTGTGGAAGACACTATTTTTTCTGAAGAATTCGCCATGATATATCTCTAATCCATGCATAATATCATGAAATATGGATACAAATTTTTGACTGCTACAAAGTATCCGCAATAGGTCTGGAAAAGTATCTAAAAATATCAAATTTAGATATTTTTACCCTGTCGAAGTAAAGAACCATGGCATATATGTGTGGAATAGATTCTATTTTGAGAGAGTTGAAAAAGCACTATCTCTACTTTTCATCATAAATGATCCGTTTGCCCCGAAATGACCCGGCCAAATAGGGAAATCCCAATTCATTTGGCCTTTCGATACAATCAAATAGAAAGCCCCTAGGACGCCATATTCTAGGAGCCCAAACTATGTGATTGAATAAATACTCCTCTATTTGTTGCGGGTCGAGGACTCCTTCTTCAAACTCCGATTCATATTTTTCATAGAGAAATCTCTGATCAACAATAGAAAAGGATCCATTTGCATCATATATAAGGGATCCCTTGGTTCGGAGTGAAAAAGCAATGTCACTCGATCATTAACAAACTGACTGCAATCGTTTTCTGTTCATGAGGATCCCACCAAAGCGCCTTGCATTTCTAATAGGCCATGGACTAGATCCGAATCATTCTCAATGAATCCATAAGAAGTGATCCTATTTTTTTCATAGGGTCCGGGTAGAGACCAAAGGTCTTGAGCGACCGATCCGGCAGAACAACTCAAAAGATAAAGAAGTATCGTGAATTTCTTCATGCTCGTTCCAAGTTCGTAGTACCATTTGTAAAAATAAGAATCCCCTTCGTTACATGATTTCTTCTTCATATAGATAGATATAGGATCTATGGGGTAATTACTTATAAGTACATTTTGTGCAACAGCCCTTCCTATCTAATAGAAAAGGATCCCATGATCCTGAACCGATCTTACCTGGGATCGCAAATCCCAAGTTTGTCTATGAAGAGCAGATCTAATTGTATTAGTGTCCATAATTGATTTCTTCTGTGTAATACTAATTGATAGGGCCTCATTGGTAAGTGCTACAAGATCTCGTGCACTGGAACCCATGGTTATGGACTCGAATCCATTAGTATGGAAAATTTTCTTTTCGAAGCGAAATCCCCTAGTATAGGAAAGAGGGAAAAAGTGCTTTCGTTGTTGTGGAATAAGAAGCCTTCTTATTTTAATGCATGTATTTAATTTACTCGGGGTTATTATAGCGGGATCCACATTTTGGGGAATATGAGTCGAAGCAATAACAAAAATATTTCTAGTGGAACATCTTTCACAATCCCTGGAGAGAGAGTTCACCAATAGACCGAGGGCTAAGTAATTCGATTCAATCACATCAAGATCATGAATGTTTGGAATCCATATTATGCAAGGAGACATTGCTTTTGCTAATTCGAATTGAAGGGTGATATAAAATCGGTCTATATTCGACATCATATCCATAGTTAGCGCATTCATCATAGTTAGAAGCTCCAGCTCTGTATCAAGTTCACGATCAATATCGTTACTAGCATCAATATCATCACTATCATCAATAACGATATCATCAATAAAAAACCTTTCGGCTTGTTATCCATGAACTTGTTCAGAAATACTGTAATGAAAGGAACATAGGAGTTTGTCACTAGGTATTTGACCAAATAGGATCCTCCGGTTCCTATAGAACCTATCACTAAAATACTCCTAGAGGGGGACAGGGCTAAGCGGAGCGAAAAGGGTTTTTCATGAGATGGGAAATGAAAACTATTAGCCCCATGCGAAGTTTGTGAATAAGTAATTGTCTGATAATGAGCAAGGAATATCCGTCCTTCTACTAAACAAGATGTATTGAACTCATAATTCATTACAGACTTTTTATGAATGTCAACTAAGTATCGTAAGTAAATTGTTCCCGGTTGTTCAATTAACCACTGATAAAGGATTCATCGAAAAGTTAAGGATTGGTAATCCGTTTTAGAAATAGAAAGGATTTGATCTTATACATACGCGAGGAAAGTAATCAAAAAAGAAAGAAGATGAGTTCTTCATTATTTTTATCACTTAGGAGCCGTGCGAGATGAAAGTCTCATGCACAGTTTTGAATGAGAGAAAGAAGTGAGGAATCCTCTTTTCGACTCTGACTCTCCCACTCCAGTCGTTGCTTTTCTTCAGGTTACTTCGAAAGTAGCTGCTTCAGCTTTAGCCACTCGAATTTTCGATATTCATTTTTATTTCTCATCAAATGAATGGCATCTTATTCTGGAAATCCTAGCTATTCTTAGCAAGATATTGGGGATTCTCATTGCTATTACTCAAACAAGCATGAAACGTATGCTTGCATATTCGACAATAGGTCAAATTAGATATGAAATTATTGGAATAATTGTTGGAGACTCAAAAGGTGGATATGCGAGCATGATAAGTTATATGCTGTTCTATATCTCCATGAATCTAGGAACTTTTGCTTGCATTATATTATTTGGTCTACGTACCATAACTGTTAACATTCGAGATTATGCAGGATTATACACAAAAGATCCTTTTTTGGCTCTCTCTTTAGCTCTATGTCTCTTATCCCTAGGAGGTCTTCCTCCACTAGCAGGTTTTTTTGGAAAACTCCATTTATTCTGGTGTGGATGGCAGGCAGGCCTATATTTCTTGGTTTCAATAGGACTCCTTACGAGCGTTCTTTCTATGTACTATTATCTAAAAATAATCAAGTTATTAATGACTAGACAAAACCAAGAAATAACCCCTCACGTGCGAAATTATAGAATATCCCCTTTAAGATCAAACAACTCCATCGAATTGAGTATGATTGTATGTGTGATAGCATCTACTATGCCAGGAATACCAATGAACCCGATTACTGCGATTGCTCAGGATACCCTTTTTAGCTTCTACAATTTATTTCTTAGTTAAAGATCCCTCTTACTAATACTAACTGGAATCAAAGAATTAGTAGATCCGTTCCGCCGAAAATGGGAATGGACTAAAGTTATGAACTTATAATCTATAATCTGATGATCGAGTCGATTCCATGATTATAAGTTCATTCTATACCGGACCAGACCGGAATAAGGTTATATACATTCTCATTATGAGAAGGGGTCATTCGAGCGTATCTAAATAGATGTTATGTTTAAATAGGGATCCCAACATTGTTACATTCCATTTAGGATTAGGAATAGGCGAAATCTGACCTACATTTTACATATCTCTCGTTATTTGGGACCCTATTCATATCTTTGGTTGGACTTCTATTGAATCGAGAAATAGGTTTGATTGTCCATCTTTTTGATATAATACTAATATATATATAAGGAATCCTCCGGATAATTCAAATCTAAGCAATTAGATGTCCGACTCAGGCCTATATGACATGACCGGTCAATAGAAATACTTCAACATTCCACCTTTGTCATATATTCAATACACCGTACTAGATGGATATCATATTTATGGAATACGATTCACTACAGCGACGAAGAATCAAAGTCTCACTAGGTTTTTTACTTTTTCTAGTTCTTCTTCCAAGTGCAGGATAACCCCTGGGGGTTACGAGTTTTTTTCTACCATTTGGAGCCCTCCCTTCACCACATCCATGGGGATGGTCGACAGGGTTCATAACTACTCCGCTTACTACAGGACATTTACCTAGCCAACATTTCGATCCGGCTCTACCAAAACTTTTCTGGTTTACCCCAACATTTCCCACTTGTCCGACTGTTGCTGAGCAGTTTTTGGATATCAAACGGACCTCTCTGGAAGGTAATTTTAATGTGGCCGATTTCCCCTCTTATGCAATCAGTTTCGCTACAGCACCCGCTGCTCTAGCTAATTGTCCACCCTTTCCAAGTGTGATTTCTATATTATGTATGGCCGTTCCTAAGGGCATATCGGTTGAAGCAGATTCTTCTTTTTGATCAATCAAAACCCCTACCGAAACTGTACAAGCTTCTTCCAAAGCATACGGCTTTCTGGATGTAGATGATGATATCTATACAGATGGATCTTATATATCGTTGAATTCTTCTATATATGGTAGAAGTACCACACGAGTGGATATATAGGAATCAAAATCTGTCGAATAACTTATGTTATGATCTTCTACATCCTAGGTCTTCCCGTTCCGTCATCTGGCTTATGTTCTTCGTGTAGCATTCAGACCGAATGACTCAATGAAATTACGTCGATAGTTCAACATATTATGGGTAACGTAGGAGACATCTCTATTTTTCCCCGGAGGAATCTTTAGAATTACCACTGCTTAGCTTTCAAATCGTCTCTGACCATCAAATGGAATGTGAATAATCCGTCCTCCTCTCTTTGAAACAAGGGGTGCTAATGGTTCTGTCGGTGCTTGAAACAATTTTGTCTTCTCCATATTACTATATCTCTAGAGTCAATAATTTTGTATGAGGAACTACTGAACTCAATCACTTGCTGCCGTTACTCTTCAGTTTTCTGTTGAGATCTATCCTGTAGAGGTACTCAAATTGGATCAGTGATCGATTTCTAGGTTTCGTCGTAAACCTAATTGGTTACTTCCAATTACGTAAATCAAATAGTTCAAACCACACTCAAAGGTAGGACATTTCCCATTTTTATAGGAACTTCTGTACCAGAAACAATGGTATCTCCAATTATAGCCCATCTGGGATGTAAAATATATCTTCTCACCATGTCCATAGTGTATGAGACAAATGTATGCATTTTGATTAGGTCGTATTCTATGGTTACGATTCTACCATATATGTCTTTTGCATTTCTTCGAAAATTTATTTTACGGTATAAACGCTTATGACCTCCCCTCTATGCCTTACGGTAATGATTCCTCTGGCATTACGACCATTACCACAATAATGCTGCCCATAGGTCAAATTATTTCATGGATTGGATTTAACTTGACTGTCTACAGCCCCATTGCGTGTGCTCGGGGTAGAAGTTTTGTATAAATGTATCTCCATGCTATTAAATGTATCTCCATGCTATTTAAGTATTTTGATCTCCATGCCCATCTGGGATGTAAAATATATCTTCTCACCATGTCCATAGTGTATGAGACAAATGTATGCATTTTGATTAGGTCGTATTCTATGGTTACGATTCTACCATATATGTCTTTTGCATTTCTTCGAAAATTTATTTTACGGTATAGACGCTTATGACCTCCCCTCTATGCCTTACGGTAATGATTCCTCTGGCATTACGACCATTACCACAATAATGCTGCCCATAGGTCAAATTATTTCATGGATTGGATTTAACTTGACTGTCTACAGCCCCATTGCGTGTGCTCGGGGTAGTAGTTTTGTATAAATGTATCTCCATGCTATTAAGTTTTTTTATTTAAGTTCTTTTCTTTCTAAGAGGTTGAATAGAATAACCCGGTTGAAGCATATTGATCATACGTCTATAATGCATTGTATGTCCCAGAATGGGTCCCATTATTTTAACCTTTCCGGGGAGTGATGACTATTCATAGCTATTACGTTGACACCAAAGAAGAGTTCGACCCAATGCTTTATTTCTGTCCTAGTTGATCCTGATTCGACATTAAAAGTATATTTATTTTTCCCTAATAACCGAATACTTTTGTTTGTAAATACTGCATATTTGATTCCATCCATAAATCAATTTTTTTCCCTATGAGTTCTAGTCTCAATACGAATGCTAGTTGTTACTGTTCATAGGTTATGATATGAATATACCACACCAATTCGTTATGAATAGATGATGAGAAGATTCCATTGATACAGAGCCAATTCCAATTGAACCTACGAATTCTCCAATTATGAGTTGGTCACTTTAACCATTTAGCCTTGGATGCTTAGTGGGGATCCTTGTAAATGGTGAATAACCAAATTCCAATTGAAATGAAATCTTTAGGATAAATCAATGCAATTTAGGAGGAATCAATGAAAGGACATCAACTCAAATCCTGGATTTTTCGAATTGAGAGAAATAGTGAGAGAGATCAAGAATTCTCACTATTTCTTAGATTCATGGACCCAATTCAATTCAGTGGAATCTTTCATTCATATTTTTTTCCACCAAGAACGTTTTAGAAAACTCTTGGACCCTCGAATTTTTAGTATCCTACTTTTGCGCAGTTCACAAGGTTCAACAAACAATCGATATTTTACGATCAAGGTTGTAGTAGTATTTGTAGTAGCGGCACTTCTATATCGTATTAACAATCGAAATATGGTCGAAAGCAAAAAATCTCTATTTGAAAGGGCTTCTTCCTATACCTATGAATTCCATTGGACCCATAAATGATACACCGGAAGAATCTTTTGGGTCTTCCAATATCAATAGATTGATTGTTTCGCTCCTGTATCTTACAAAAGGAAAAAAGATCTCTGAGAGCTGTTTCCGGGATCTTAAAGAGAGTACTTGGGTTCTCCCAATAACTAAAAAGTGTATCATGCCTGAATCTAACTGGAGTGCGCGGTGGTGGAGGAACTGGATCAGAAAAAGAGGGATTTTTGTTGTAAGATATCTAATGAAACCGTCGCTGGAATTGATATCTCATTTAAAGAGAAAGATATCAAATATTTGGAGTTTCTTTTTGTATATTATATCGAGAGAGAATTGGATTTGGTTAGACAATGTGTGGTTGGTAAAAAAAGATAGATTTTTTAGCAAGGTACGAAATGTATCATCAAATATTCAATATGATTCTACAAGATCTAGTTTCGTTCAAGTAATGGATTCTAGCCAATTGCACGGATCTTCTGATCAATTCATAGATCCTTTCGATTCTATTAGTAGTGAGGATTCGGAATATCACTATCACACATTGATCAATCAAAGAGAGATTCAACAACTAAAAGAAATATCGATTCTTTGGGATCCTTCCTTTATTCAAACGGAAGGAAGAGAGATAGAATCAGACCGATAACTTAAATACCTTGAGTAAAGGCTTATAAATGAAGCATAATGCATGGAATGCAGTTTAGGTTAGGTAAGATTATTTGAAGGCTTTATGGTATCTATTTCCGTTTTAAATGTTGTCATGGTATAGAAAATTGAGCTAGCATAATGTGGGCATTGGATTCGTGTCATTCGGAACTTTAAATCAAAACTTACACACGATTCAGTGCATACATGTCAAGTTTATCGGCTAGTTAAATTGATCATTCTAAAATGATCATTGGCCCTCATTGAGCAAATGTTTACAAATGAAGCATTATTCATGGCACCACTTAGTTTGAGACATATTGGATTACTTGGAGGCTTTGTCGTAGCTATTTTGGACCTTAATTTTTTTCACAATATAGAAAATTGAGATAGCGTAACGTGGGCATTGGATTCCTGTCACTCTGAAATCTAAATCAAAAGTTACGGACAATTTAGTGAGGACATATCAAGTTGATCAACCAGTTAAAGTAATCATTCTAAACTGATGATTAGTGATCCTTGAGTAAAGGCTTATAAATGAAGCATAATGCATGGCATAACGCAATTTAGGATAGATTGGATTACTTGAAGGCTTTGTGGTAGCTCTTTCCGTTTTCAATGTTGTCGCAATTTTGAAAATGAAGCTACCTTAATGTGGGCATTGGATTCGTGTAATTTGAACTCAACATCAAAAGTTAAGGATGATTTAGTGCGTAAATGTCAAGTTGATCGGGCAGTTAAAATGATCATTCTAAACTGATCGTTGGTGCTCCTTGAGTAAAGGCTTATAAATGAAACATAATAGATGGCATCACCCTCCATTCTTTGGATAGAAGGGTAGAATTTTAGGTTTTTTCATGTTGTCAAAAAGTTAAACAATGGTTAGTTTGGGATAGATTGGATTAATTTGAGGCTTTGTTGTAGCTCTTTTAGTCTCAAATGTTGTCGGAATATGGAAAATTGAGCTAGATTAACGTGGGCATTAGATTCATGTAATTTTGAACTCAAAATCAAAAGTTAAAGACGATTTAGTGCGGACTTGTCATGTTGATCAGCTAGTTAAAATGATTATTCTAAACTGATCATTGGTTATCCTTGAGTAAAGGCTTATAATTAAAGCATAATGCATGGCATCATGCAGTTTGGGATAGATTGAATTACTTGGAGGTTTTATCATAGCTATTTCGGTCTTAAATTTAGTAAAAAAATATAAAATTGAGCTAGTTTATCGTAGCTGTTGCATTCGTGTCATTCTGAACTCTGAATCAAAAATTACGAACGATTTAGTGCGTACATCTCAAGTTTATTGGATAGTAAAATTGATAATTCTAAACTGATTATTGATTCTCATTGAGCAAAGGTTTACAAATGAAGCATAATGGATGGCATCACGCAGTTTGAGAAAGAATGGATTACTTCAAGGCTTTGTTGTAGCTATTTTGGTTTAAATTTTTGTCATGATATAGTAATTTCAGCTAGCTTTACTTGGGTGTTGGATTCGTGGCACTCTGAACTCTAAATCAAAAGTTATAGAAGATTTAGTGCGGACATGAAAAGTTGATCGGCTTGTTAAAATGATCATTTTAAATTGATCATTGGTGCTCACTGAGCAAAGGTTTACAAATGAAGTAGAATACATAGCATCACGCAGTTTTAGAGAGATGGGACTACTTGGCGGCTTTGTCGTAGCTTTTTTCGTCCAAAATTTGTTCACAATATAGAAAATAGAGCTAGCTTAACATGTGGGTTATATTCGTGTGATTCTGAACTCTAAATCAAAAGTTAGGCATGATTTGGTGTGGACATGTCATGTTTATTGGCTAGTTAAACTAATCATTGGTGCTCATTGCGCAAAGGTTTATAAATGAAGCATAATGCATGACACCACGCAGTTTTCGATAGATTAAATTACTAGAAGGCTTTGTCGAAACTATTTCGATCTTAAATTTTGTCCCAATATAGGAAATGGAGCTAGCTTAACGTCGGCGGTGGATTTGTGTCATTTGGAACTCTAAATCAAAAGTCACGCACGATTTAATGCGGACATGTCAAGTTGATCAACTAGTTCAATTGATTATTCTAAAATAATCATTGGTGCTCATTGAGCAAAGGTTTACAAATTAAGCATGATGCATGACACCATGCAGTTTGAGATAGAATGGATTACTTTGAAGCTTTGTCATAGCTACTGCAGTACTAAATTTTTTCACAATATAAAAAATTGAGCTAGCGTAACGTGGGCATTGGATTCGTGTGATTCTGAACTCTAAATAAAAAGTTACGGACGATTTAGTGCGGACATGTCATGTTTATCGTCTAGGTAAATTGATCATTCTAAACTGATAACTCTAAACTAATCATTAGTGCTCCTTGAGTAAAGGTTTTTAAATGAAGCATAATGCATGGAATGCAGTTTATGTTAGGTAAGATTATTTGAAGGCTTTATGGTATCTATTTCCGTTTTAAATGTAGTCTTGGTATAGAAAATTGAGCTAGCATAACGTGGGCATTGGATTCGTGTCAGTCGGAAATTTAAATCAAAACTTACGCACGATTTAGTGCGTACATGTCAAGTTTATCAGCTAGCTAAATTGAGCATTCTAAAATGATCATTGGCCCTCATTGAGCAATTGTTTACAAATGAAGCATTATTCATGGCACCACTTAGTTTAAGACATATTGGATTACTTGGAGGCCTTGTCGTAGCTATTTTGGACCTTAATTTTTTCAAAATATAGAAAATTGAGAAAGCGTAACGTGGGCGTTGGATTCGTGTCACTCTGAAATCTAAATCAATAGTTACGGACAATATAGTGAGGACATGTCAAGCTGATCGACCAGTTAAAGTAATCATTCTAAACTGATGATTAGTGATCCTTGACTAAAGGCTTATAAATGAAGCATAATGCATGGCATAACGCAATTTAGGATAGATTGGATTACTTGAAGGCTTTGTGGTAGCTCTTTCCGTTTTCAATGTTGTCGCAATATTGAAAATGGAGCTACCTTAATGTGGGCATGGGATTCGTGTAATTTGAACTATACATCAAAAGTTAAGGATGATTTACTGCGTAAATGTCAAGTTGATCGGGCAGTTAAAATGATCATTCTAAACTGATCGTTGGTGCTCCTTGAGTAAAGGCTTATAAATGAAGCATAATGGATGGCATTACCCTCCATTCTTTGGATAGAAGGGTAGAATTTTAGGTTTTTTCATGTTGTCAAAAAGTTAAACAATGGCTAGTTTGGGATAGATTGGATTAATTTGAGGCTTTGTTGTAGCTCTTTTAGTCTCAAATGTTGTCAGAATATGGAAAATTGAGCTAGATTAACGTGGGCATTGGATTCATGTAATTTTGAACTCAAAATCAAAAGTTAAAGATGATTTAGTGCAGACTTGTCATGTTGATCAGCTAGTTAAAATGATTATTCTAAACTGATCATTGGTTATCCTTGAGTAAAGGCTTATAATTAAAGCATAATGCATGGCATCATGCAGTTTGGGATAGATTGGATTACTTGGAGGTTTTATCATAGCTATTTTGGTCTTAAATTTTGTAAAAAAATAGAAAATTGAGCTAGTTTATCGTAGCTGTTGCATTCGTGTCATTCTGAGCTCTGAATCAAAAATTATGAACGATTTAGTGCGTACATCTCAAGTTTATTAGATAGTAAAATTGATAATTCTAAACTGATTATTGATTCTCATTGAGCAAAGGTTTACAAATGAAGCATAATGGATGGCATCACCCAGCTTGAGAAAGAATGGATTACTTCAAGGCTTTGTTGTAGCTATTTTGGTTTAAAATTTTGTCATAATATAGAAATTTCAGCTAGCTCTTGTTGGGTGTTGGATTCGTGGCACTCTGAACTCTAAATCAAAAGTTACAGACGATTTAGTGCGGACATGAAAAGTTGATCTGCTTGTTAAAATGATCATTTTAAATTGATCATTGGTGCTCACTGAGCAAAGGTTTACAAATGAAGTAGAATACATAGCATCACGCAGTTTTAGAGAGATGGGACTACTTGGCGGCTTTGTCGTAGCTATTTTCGTCCAAAATTTGTTCACAATATAGAAAATAGAGCTAGCTTAACATGGGGGTTATATTCGTGTGATTCTGAACTCTAAATCAAAAGTTACGCATGATTTGGTGCGGACATGTCAAGTTGATCAACTAGTTCAATTGATCATTCTAAAATAATCATTGGTGCTTATTAAGCAAAGGTTTACAAATTAAGCATGATGCATGACACCATGCAGTTTGAGATAGAATGGATTACTTTGAAGCTTTGTCATAGCTACTGCAGTTCTAAATTTTTTCACAATATAAAAAATTGAGCTAGCCTAACGTGGGCATTGGATTCGTGTGATTCTGAACTCTAAATAAAAAGTTACGAATGATTTAATGCGGACATGTCAAGTTGATTGGCCAGTTAAAGTGATCATTCTAAACTGATAATTCTAAACTGATAATTCTAAACTAATCATTAGTGCTCCTTGAGTAATGGCTTATAAATGAAGCATAATGTATGGCATAACGCAGTTTAGGTTAGATTGGATTACTTCAATGCTTTATGGTATCTATTTCCGTTTTAAATGTTGTCTTGGTATAGAAAATTGAGCTAGCATAACGTGGGAGTTGGACTCGTGTCAGTCGGAACTTTAAATCAAAACTTACGCACGATTTAGTGCGTACATGTCAAGTTTATCTGCTAGCTAAATTGAGCATTCTAAAATGATCATTGGCCCTCATTGAGCAATTGTTTACAAATGAAGCATTATTCATGGCACCACTTAGTTTAAGACATATTGGATTACTTGGAGGCTTTGTCGTAGCTATTTTGGACCTTAATTTTTTCACAATATAGAAGAAAGTGTAACGTGGGCGTTGGATTCGTGTCACTCTGAAATCTAAATCAATAGTTACGGACAATTTAGTGAGGACATGTCAAGCTGATCGACCAGTTAAAGTAATCATTCTAAACTGATGATTTGTGATCCTTGAGTAAAGGCTTATAAATGAAGCATAATGCATGGCATAATGCAATTTAGGATAGATTGGATTACTTGAAGGCTTTGTGGTAGCTCTTTCTGTTTTCAATGTTGTCGCAATATTGAAAATGGAGCTACCTTAATGTGGGCATGGGATTCGTGTAATTTGAACTATACATGAAATGTTAAGGATGATATAGTGCGTAAATGTCAAGTTGATCGGGCAGTTAAAATGATCATTCTAAACTGATAATTCTACACTGATAATTCTAAACTGATAATTCTAAACTAATCATTAGTGCTCCTTGAGTAAAGGCTTATAAATGAAGCATAATTGATGGCATTACCCTCCATTCTTTGGATAGAAGGGTAGAATTTTAGGTTTTTTCATGTTGTCAAAAAGTTAAACAATGGTTAGTTTGGGATAGATTGGATTAATTTGAGGCTTTGTTGTAGCTCTTTTAGTCTCAAATGTTGTCAGAATATGGAAAATTGAGCTAGATTAACGTGGGCATTGGATTCATGTAATTTTGAACTCAAAATCAAAAGTTAAAGATGATTTAGTGCAGACTTGTCATGTTGATCAGCTAGTTAAAATGTTTATTCTAAACTGATCATTGGTTATCCTTGAGTAAAGGCTTATAATTAAAGCATAATGCATGGCATCATGCAGTTTGGGATAGATTGGATTACTTGGAGGTTTTATCGTAGCTATTTCGGTCTTAAATTTTGTAAAAAAATAGAAAATTGAGCTAGTTTATCGTAGCTATTGCATTCGTGTCATTCTGAGCTCTGAATCAAAAATTACGAACGATTTAGTGCGTACATCTCAAGTTTATTGGATAG
This sequence comes from Pugionium cornutum, assembly GCA_018901935.1. Lineage (NCBI taxonomy): Eukaryota > Viridiplantae > Streptophyta > Magnoliopsida > Brassicales > Brassicaceae > Pugionium > Pugionium cornutum. The sequence goes on from CM032160.1 coordinate 17,006,090, forward strand.
TAAAATTGATAATTCTAAACTGATTATTGATTCTCATTGAGCCAAGGTTTACAAATGAAGCATAATGGATGGCATCACGCAGTTTGAGAAAGAATGGATTACTTCAAGGCTTTGTTGTAGCTATTTTGGTTTAAAATTTTGTCATAATATAGAAATTTCAGCTAGCTTTACTTGGGTGTTGGATTCGTGGCACTCTGAACTCTAAATCAAAAGTTACAGACGATTTAGTGCGGACATGAAAAGTTGATCGGCTTGTTAAAATGATCATTTTAAATTGATCATTGGTGCTCACTGAGCAAAGGTTTACAAATGAAGTAGAATACATAGCATCACGCAGTTTTAGAGAGATGGGACTACTTGGCGGCTTTGTTGTAGCTATTTTCGTCCAAAATTTGTTCACAATATAGAAAATAGAGCTAGCTAAACATGGGGGTTATATTCGTGTGATTCTGAACTCTAAATCAAAAGTTACGCATGATTTGGTATGGACATGTCATGTTTATTGGCTAGTTAAACTAATCATTGGTGCTCATTGCGCAAAGGTTTATAAATGAAGCATAATGCATGACACCACGCAGTTTTTGATAGATTAAATTACTAGAAGGCTTTGTCGAAACTATTTCGATCTTAAATTTTGTCCCAATATAGGAAATGGAGCTAGCTTAACATCGGCGGTGGATTTGTGTCATTTGAACTTTAATTCAAAAGTCACGCACGATTTAGTGCGGACATGTCAAGTTAATCAACTAGTTCATTTGATCATTCTAAAATGATTTAGTGCGTAAATGTGAAGTTGATCGGGCAGTTAAAATGATCATTCTAAACTGATTGTTGGTGCTCCTTGAGTAAAGGCTTATAAATGAAGCATAATGGATGGCATTACCCTCCATTCTTTGGATAGAAGGGTAGAATTTTAGGTTTCTTCATGCTGTCAAAAAGTTAAACAATGGCTAGTTTGGGATAGATTGGATTAATTTGAGGATTTGTTGTAGCTCTTTTAGTCTCAAATGTTGTCAGAATATGGAAAATTGAGCTAGATTAACGTGGGCATTGGATTCATGTAATTTTGAACTCAAAATCAAAAGTTAAAGATGATTTAGTGCGGACTTGTCATGTTGATCAGCTAGTTAAAATGATTATTCTAAACTGATCATTGGTTATCCTTGAGTAAAGGCTTATAATTAAAGCATAATGCATGGCATCATGCAGTTTGGGATAGATTGGATTACTTCGAGGTTTTATCATAGCTATTTCGGTCTTAAATTTTGTAAAAAATAGAAAATTGAGCTAGTTTATCGTAGCTGTTGCATTCGTGTCATTCTGAGCTCTGAATCAAAAATTACGAACGATTTAGTGTGTACATCTCAAGTTTATTGGATAGTAAAATTGATAATTCTAAACTGATTATTGATTCTCATTGAGCAAAGGTTTACAAATGAAGCATAATGGATGGCATCACACAGTTTGAGAAAGAATGGATTACTTCAAGGCTTTGTTGTAGCTATTTTGGTTTAAAATTTTGTCATAATATAGAAATTTCAGCTAGCTTTACTTGGATGTTGGATTCGTGGCACTCTGAACTCTAAATCAAAAGTTACAGACGATTTAGTGCGGACATGAAAAGTTGATCGGCTTGTTAAAATGATCATTTTAAATTGATCATTGGTGCTCACTGAGCAAAGGTTTACAAATGAAGTAGAATACATAGCATCATGCAGTTTTAGAGAGATGGGACTACTTGGCGGCTTTGTCGTAGCTATTTTCGTCCAAAATGTTCACAATATAGAAAATAGAGCTAGCTTAACATGGGGGTTATATTCGTGTGATTCTGAACTCTAAATCAAAAGTTACGCATGATTTGGTGTGGACATGTCATGTTTATCGGCTAGTTAAACTAATCATTGGTGCTCATTGCGCAAAGGTTTATAAATGAAGCATAATGCATGACACCATGCAGTTTTTGATAGATTGGATTACTAGAAGGCTTTGTCGAAACTGTTCGAACTTAAATTTTGTCCCAATATAGGAAATGGAGCTAGCTTAACGTCGGCGGTAGATTTGTGTCATTCGGAACTCTAAATCAAAAGTCATGCACGATTTAGTGCGGACATGTCCAGTTGATCAACTAGTTCAATTGATCATTCTAAAATAATCAGCAAAGGTTTACAAATTAAGCGTGATGCATGACACCATGCAGTTTGAGATAGAATGGATTACTTTGAAGCTTTGTCATAGCTACTGCAGTCCTAAATTTTTTCACAATATAAAAATTGAGCTAGCGTAATGTGGGCATTGGATTCGTGTGATTCTGAACTCTAAATCAAAAGCTCCGGACGATTTAGTACGGACATGTCAAGTTGATTGGCCAGTTAAAGTGATCATTCTAAACTGATAATTCTAAACTAATCATTAGTGCTCTTGAGTAATGGCTTATAAATGAAGCATAATGTATGGCATAACGCAGTTTAGGTTAGATTGGATTACTTCAATGCTTTATGGTAGCTCTGTCCATTTAATTGTTGTCAGGATTTAGAAAATTGAGCTACCTTAATGTAAACGTTGGATTCGTGTAATTCTGAACTCTACATCAAAAGTTATAGACAATTTAGTGCGTACATGTTAAGTTGATCGGCCAGTTAAAATGATCATTCTAAACTGATCATTGGTACTCCTTGAGTGAAGGCTTATAAATCAAGCACAATACATAGCATCACACAGTTTGGGATAGATTGGATAACTTGGAGGCTTTTTCGTAGCTCTTTTAGTCTCAAGTGCTGTCAACGTGGGCGTGACATTCGTGACATTCAGAGCTTTAAATCAAAAGTTACAAACGATTTAGTGCGGACATGTCAAATTTATCGGCTAGTTACATTGATCATTCAAAAATAATGATCGGTGTTCATAGAGCAAAGGTTTACAAATGAAGATTGATGAATGACACCACGCAGTATGAGATAGATTGGAATACTTGGATGGTTTTTCGTAGCTTTCGGTCCACATGTCAAGGTTATCGGGAAGTTAAAGTGATCGTTTTAAACTGATAAATCTAAACTAATCATTAGTGCTCCTTGAGTAAAGGCTTATAAATGAAGCATAATGCATGACATCACACAGTTTAGGTTAGATTGGATTATTTGAAAACTTAATGGTAGCTCTATCCATTTTAAATGTTTTCACGATATAGAAAACTGAGCTACCTTAACGTGGGCATTCGTTTCGTGTAATTCCGAACTCTACATTAAAAGTTACGGACGATTTAGTGCGTACATGTTAAGGGGATTGGCCAGTTCAAATGATCATTCTAACCTGATCATTGGTGCTCCATTAGTAAAGGCTTATAATTACGCATAATCCATGGCATCGCGCAGTTTAGGATAAATTGGATTACTTTGATGCTTTTTCATAGCTATTTCGGTCGTAAATTCTGTCCCAATATAGAAAATTGACTTAGCTTAATGTGGGAGTTAGATTCATGTCATTCGAAACTTAAAATCAAAAGTTACGGATGATTTAGTGCTTACATGTCAAGTTTATCGCTAGTTAAATTGATCATTTTAAAATGATCATTGGTCCTCGTTGAGCAAAGGTTTACAAATGAAGCATAATGCATGGCACCACGCAGTTTTAGATAGATTGGATTACTTAGAGGCTTTGTCGTAGCTATTTTGGACCTAAAATTTTTCAAAATATAGAAACTTGAGCGAGCTTACTGTGGGCATTGGATTCTTGTCATTCTGAACTCTAAATCAAAAGTTACGGACAATTTAATGAGGACATGTCAAGTTGATCAGCAAGTTAGAGTGATCATTCTAAACTGCTAAATCTAAATTGATCAGTAGTGCTCCTTGAGTAAAAGCTTATAAATGAAGCATAATGCTTGGCATCACGCAGTTTAAGATAGATTGTATCACTTGAAGGCTTTGTGGTAGCTCTTTTCATTTTAACGGTTGTCATAATCTAGAAAATTGAGCTACCTTGACGTGGGCATAGGATTCGAGTAATTCTGAACTCTACATCAAAAGTTACGGATGATTTAGTGCGTACATGTCAAGTTGATCGGCCAGTTAAAATGATCATTCTAAACTGAAATTTGTGCTAGCTTTACTTGGGTGTTGGATTCGTGGCACTCTGAACTCTAGATCAAAAGTTACGAACGATTTAGTGCTGACATGACAAGTTTATCAAATTGTTAAAATGATCATTCTAATCTTATCATTGGTGCTCACTGAGCAAAGGTTTAAAAATGAAGCATAATGCATGTCATCACGCAGTTTCGGATAGATGGGATTACTTGGAGGTTTTGTCGTAGCTATTTTGGTCCTAAATTTGTGTATAGTATAAAAAATTGAGCTGACTTAACGTGGGCATTTTATTCGGATGATCCTGAACTCTAAATCAAAAGTTTTGCACTAATTCATGCGGACATGTCAAGTTTATCGGCTGTTAAATTGCTCATTCTAAAACGATCATTGGTGCTCATTGAGCAAAGGTTTACAAATGAAGCATAATGCATGGCACCACAAAGTTTGTGATAGGTTGGATTACTTAGAGGCTTTGTTATAGCTATTTCGGTGTTAAATTTTGTTCCAATATTGAAAATTTGTCAATGTTGGATTCATGTCATTCACAACTCTAAATCAAAAGTTACGCACGATTTAGTGCGGAAATTTCAAGTATATCAAGTAGTTAAATTGATCATTCTAAAATAGTTGTTGGTGCTAATTGAGCAAAGGTTTACAAATGAAGCATAATGCATGACACCACACAGTTTGAGATATATTGGATTACTTGGAGGCTTTGCAGTATCTATTTTGGTTCTAAATTTTTTCACAATGTAGAAAATTTAGGTAACTTAACATGGACGTTGCTTTCGTGGGATTCTGAACTCTAAATCAAAAGTTACTGACGATTTAGTGCGGACATGTCAAGTTGATTGGTCAGTTAAAGTGATCATTCTAAGCTTATAATTCCAAACTAATGATTATTGCTCCTAGAGAAATGGCTTATAAATGAAGCATAATACATGACATCACTACCTTAACGTGAGCATTGGATTCGTGTAATTCTGAGCTCTACATCAAAAGTTACAGACGATTTAGTGCGTCAATGTAAAGTTGATCGGCCAGTTAAACTGATCATTCTAAACTGATCATTGGTTCTCCTTGAGTAAAGGGTTATAAGTGAGGCATAATGCATGGCATCACGCATTTTGGGATAGGTTGGATTACTTGGAGGCTTTGTTGTAGCTATTTTGATATTAAATTTTGTCCCAATATAGAAAACTGAACTTATTAAACGTGGGCGTTGGATTCATGTCATTCAAAACTTTCAATCAAAAGTTACGCATGATTTAATGCAGATATGTCAAGTTTATCGGCTAGTTAAATTGATCATTCTAAAATGATCACTAGTCCTCTATGAGCAAAGCTTTACAAATGAAGAATAATGCATGGCACCACGCAGTTTGTAATAGATTGGATTACTTCGGGCTTTGTCTTAGCTATTTCGGTCCCAAAATTTTTCAGAACATAGAAAATTGAACTAGCTTAACGTGGGTGCAGGATTCGTGTCATTCTGAACTTTATATCAAAAGTTATACACAATTTAGTGCGGACATGTCAAGTTGATCGGTCAGTTAAAGTGATGATTCTAAACTGATAATTCTAAACTAATCATCAGTGCTCCTTGAGTAGAGGCTTATAAATGAAGCATAATGCATGGCATCTCGTAGTTTTGGGATATATTGGATTACTTGAAGGCTTTGTGGTAGATGTTTCCATTTAAAATGTTGTCATAGTACATAAAATTGAGCTACCTTAACGTGGGCATTGGATTCTTGTGATTCCAAACTCTACATCAAAAGTCACGGACGATATAGTGATTACATGTTAAGTTGATCGGCTAGTTAAAATGATCATTCTAAACTGATCATTGGTGCTCCGTGAGTAAAGGCTTATAAATAAGCATAATGCATGGCATCACGCAGTTTCGGATAGATTGGATTATTTGTAAGCTTTGTTGTTGCTCTTTAGTTTCAAATGTTGTCACAATATGGAAAATTCAGCTACCTAAACGTGGGCATTAGATTCATGTAATTGTGTGCTCTAAATCACAAGTTAAACACGATTTAGTGCAGACATGTCAAGTTCATGAGCTAGTTAAAATGATCATTCAAAACTGTTCATTGGTTCTCCTTGAGTAAACGCTTATAATTAAAGTATAATGTAGGGCATCATGCATTTTTACATAGATTGGATTACTTGGAGGCTTTATCATAGCGATTTTGGTCTTAAATGTTTTAACAATATAGAAAATTAAGCTAGCTTAACGTGAGCAATGGATTCGTGTCATTCTGAACTCCAAATAAAAAGTTACAGACGATTAAGGGCGAACATGACTAGTTGATCGGATTGTTAAAATGATCATTCTAAACTGATAATTGGAGCTCACTAAGCAAAGGTTGACAAATGAAGCATAATGCATGGAATCATGCAGTTTGAATAGATTGGATTACTTGGAGGTTTTGCCATAGCTATTTTGGTCCTAAATTTGTTCACAATATCGAAAATTGAGCTAGCTTAATGTGGGTGTTTGATTCGTGTGATTCTGAACTCTAAATCAAAAGTTACACACGATTTCGTGCGGACATATCAAGTTTATAGGCTAGTTAAACTCATCATTCTAAAATGATCTTTGGTGCTCATTATGCAAAGGTTTACATATGAAGAATTATGCATGGCAAAACACAGTTTCTGATAGATTGTATTACTAGGAGGCTTTGGATTAATATTTCGATCATCAATTTTTCATTGTATTACTAGGAGGCTTTGGATTAATATTTCGATCATCAATTTTGTCCCAACATAGAAAATTTTGCTAGCTTAACGTCGGCATTGGATTCATGTCATTCGGAACTCTAAATCAAAAGTTACACACGAGTTAGTGTGGACATGTCAAGTTTGTCAACTAGTTAAATTGATCATTCTAAAATAATCATTGGTGCTCATTGAGCAAAGGTTTACAATTGAAGCATGATGCTTGACACCACGGAGTTTAAGATAGATTAGACTACTTGGAGGCTTTGTCGTAGCTATTTCGGTCCTAAAGTTTTTCACAATATAGAAAATTTAACTAGCGTAACGTGGAATTGGATTCGTGTGATTCGGAACACTAAATCAAAAGTTATGGACGATTTAGTGCGGACATGTCAAGTTGATTGGGCAGTTAAAGTGCTCATTCTAAAATGATAATTCTAAACTGATCATTAGTGGTCCTTCAGTAAAGGCTTATAAATGAAGCATAATGCATGACATTGTGCAAATCACGATAGATTGGATTACTTTAAGGCTTTGTGATAGCTCTTTCCGTTTTAAATGTTTTCAAAATATAGAAAATTGAGCTACGTTAACATGGGCATTGGATTCATGTAATTCTGATCTCTACATAAAAAGTTACAGATGATTTAGTGTGTACATGTCAAGTTGATCGGCTAGTTAAAATGATCATTCTAAACTGATCATTTGTGCTCATTGAGTAAAGGCTTATAAATGTTGCATAATATGTGGCATCGCGCAGTTTGGGCTAGATTGGATTACTTGGAGGCTTTGTTGTAGCTCTTTTGGTCTCAAATGTTGTAACAATACGGAAAATTGAGCGAGCTTAACGTGGGCGTTGGATTCGCTTCATTCGGAACTTTAAATCAAAAGTTGCGCACAATTTTGTGCGGACATGTCAAGTTTATCGGCTAGTTAAATTCATCATTCTAAAACGATCATTGGTCATCATTGAGCAAAGGTTTACAAATGAAACATAATGCATGGCAGAATGCAGTTTCAGATAGATTGGATTACTAGAAGGCTTTGTCGTAGCTATTGTGGTCTTAAAAGTTTAGAAAATATAGAAAATTGCGCTAGCTTAACGTGTGCATTGGATTTGTGACATTTTGAACTCTAAATCAGAAGTTACGGACAATTTATAGCGGACTGTCATGTTGATCAGCCAATTAAAGTGATCATTCTAAAGTGATAGTTCTAAAGTGATAATTCTAAACTGATCATTACCACTCCTTGAGTAACGGTTTATAAATGAAGCATAATGCATGTCATCACGTAGTTCAGGATAGATTGGATTACTTGAAGGCTTTTTGGTAGCTCTTCCCCTCTTAATGTTGTCACAGTGTAGAAAATTGAGATACCTTAACATGGGCATTGGATTCGTATAATTCTGAACTCTACATCAAAAGTTACGGTTGATTTAGTGCGTACATGTCAACTTGATCGGCCAGGTAAAATGATCATAATAAACTTATCATTGGTTTTCCTTGCATAAAGGCTTATAACTGAAGCATAGTGCATGGCATCATGCAGTGTGGGATAGATTGTATTACTTTGAGGCTTTATCGTAGCTATTTCGGCTTTAAATTTTCTCACAATATAGAAAATTGAGCTAGCTTAACGTGAGCGTTGGATTCGTGTGATTCTGATATTTGAATTAAAAGTTACGGACGATTTAATGTGGATTTTTCAAATTGATCGTCCATTTAAAGTGATCATTATAAACTGATAATTCTAAACTAATCATTTGTGCTCCTTGAGTAAAGGCTTATAAATGAAGCATAATGCATGGCATCACGCAGTTCAGGATAGATTGGATTACTTGAAGGCTTTGTGATAGCTCTTTCCATTTTAGATGTTGCACAATATAGGAAATTGAGCTACCTTAACATGGGCATTGGATTCGTATAATTGTGAACGCTACAGCCAAAGTTACGGACGATTTAATGCATACATGTCAAGTTGATCGGCCAGTTAAAATAATCATTCTAAGATAATCATTGGTGCTCCTTGAGTAAAGGCTTATAAATGTAGCATAAAATCTTGCATCACACAGTTTGGCATAAATTGATTTACTTGGAAGCTTTGTCGTAGCTCTTTTAGTGTCAAATATTGTCACAATAAGGAATATGGAGCTAGCTTAACATGGGCAGTGGATTCATGTAATTTGAGTTATAAATCAAAAGTTAAAGACAATTTACTGCAGGCATGTCAAGTTGATCAGCTAGTTAAAATGATCATTTTAAACTGATCATTGATTCATCTTGAGTAAAGGCTTATAATTGAAGCATAATTCATGGCATCATCCTGTTTGGGATAGATTACATTACTTGGAGGCTTTATCATAGCTATTTTCGTCTTAATTTTTTCACAATATAGAAAATTGAGCTAGCTTAACGTGGGAATTTGAAGGCTTAACATGGGTTACCAAATGAAGCATAATGCAGGACATCACGCAGTTTGGGAAAGAATGGATTACTTGAAGGCTTTGCGTAGTTATTTGGGTCCTAAATCTTGTCACAATATAGAAATTTGTGCTAGCTTTACTTGGGTGTTGGATTCGTGGCACTCTGAACTCTAGATCAAAAGTTACGGATGATTTAGTGCTGACATGACAAGTTTTTCGGCTTGTTAAAATGATCATTCTAATATTATCATTGGTGCTCACAGAGCAAAGGTTTAAAAATGAAGCATAATGCATTCATCACGCAGTTTGGGATAGATGGGATTACTTGGAGGCTTTGTGATGTAAGATTGAGTATCAATCATACAAGCGGTACAGCCGTGACTCGCAAGGCCTAGAATCTCTCTTGGCTTAAGCAGGAAAGGGAACTAAAAGGAGGAGGTTTTGATCGAATCAAACAATCAAAGGTGAACCAAGGGAGTTTGAATCTCTCAAAATAACCTGGTCGTGGCTTCAATAGAAAGGGAGTGAATCACACACTTAGTTTCTAAAGAATAAGAACAAGTTCAAAGACAAGGCTTTGAAGATAATACTTTGTATTCAACGTTTATTTCAATGGTGGTCTATCTTTACAATGAGGTCGTGCTGAGCTTATATAGTGCTCCTAGCAACGGTCCTAAACCTAAAAAAGAGAAAAAGAAATCATATATTTAAAATATATGGCCATTGGCCATTAATGTCTAGTTTGGCCAACAAGGAAAGTGTATATGCTTGAATCTTGAGAGCTTTGGGGCGAATGTAAGGTGTCTAGGTACATCCTGGATGCTTTGGAAAGTCTTCAATACGTGCCCAAGTTGCAAGGAATAGAGATATTGCAATCTGAACACATTAAGTGCACTTTGGTCAACATATGGCAAGTCATGGAGGAAAGGGATTCGCCTGATCCTCTGGTGGCTGGTGCATGGTAGGTTTATTTTGGGCTTCCTTAGGGCCATAATAATATCTCCTGGACGCCATGTTTTGGTTTGCAAGTGATTAAAACAGTTTGCCATCTCACTTGCCATAAACGGCTCCAATCGGTTCATCTGAAGGCACGGATGGATCCGCCTGGTCCAAGACGTGTTTGAGCTTCTAGAAGTGCTTAAGGGAGCTCCTAGAAGTACCAAAAATTCTCCTGGTTGCCAAAGAAACATTTGGAGATATTCATATAAGGAAAGTTCCAGATATGGCAAGTTTCAAAAACTCCAATTTGATGTATGGTGCATGACTTGATCTGGCCTTGTTTGGGGTGAGCTCCATGTCGTCGTGTGTCCTCTGTGAGTCAGGATTATAGGCCAGGTTTGGTCTTTGCTGGCCGTGATGAGGACATCAGGTCGTACATCCAGCCAGGAGACCAGACTGGCCGACCAGGAAGCTTGCCCGAGACAGCAGGACCATCTGGCGCGCCTGCCGGACCAGACAGTACCGCCGGACCCTCGACCTATAGGACCAGACCGGTCAACATCACCGGCGGAGAGGCCCAAGCTTCCGGTACAATGGGTGGGGACGTGAATGACACCGTCGGTCCCCCTGATGACACTACCGACTCCGGGATCAACTTGGCCGGTCCTGAAGTCATTCCGGCCAGTACCACGCACAATCCAGCCGGTACAGCCGATCCAGCCGAGTACACGCGCACTTCCACTTCTACACAAGAGGACTCGGACCAAATGAGCTACCAGCTCGAGGACATGCACTTAGAGGAAGTCTCAACACCAGTGGTACGTCAAGGAGCAATGACAAGAAGCAGATCAAGGGCGCTCTTCCACAAATTCAGCCTATGGGTCAACAAGCTACTAGAGGAAGATCGACTAAGGACAATGGGCCAAAAATACAAGGAAGAGTCCAATAGCTTCTCAACAACACAAGGGACATCAGAGACTTGGGCTTTAGTGGCAAGAGAGGTCAAGGCCCAGAGATTTGTAACCCTACTCCAAGTCGAAGACTAGGAGCAAAGCGCGTGCATGCCACAAGGACGGCCACCTTCCATTTCTTGGCCGTGAGGTGAGTTAAGGTAAGTTTACATTCGAATATATGCCTCTTTCTGTTTTGCAGGGTAGGATCTAGTTGCTTTACATTTTTGAGTCAAGAACATTTTAGGAATATGTCCTTTTTCGGTTATGCACTTTTGTATCTTTTCCTTTTGTGCACTTTTGTAAACTTTCCTTTTATTTGTTTGAGTCGACCCTAGAAGGTCAAGCTGTCGAGCATATTAATAAGGCTCCTTCCAGCATTGTAGTTCGACAACCTTTTGATTATTAATAAAGTAGAACTTTTTCCTACAAGCTTTCTCTCAAAAGAGACTTGTGCGCTTAGAACCTAGTTGAGACCAGCCCTCCTAGCTCTAAGTTTGTGATTTATCACGAGGTTCATCACCCCTCGTGTGGTTCACTTCACCCTTCCATCTTTTACCAACCAGAAAACCCCCATCCAGAAGCCTAAGGTTGAGTTTCTCACCTAATCTTCTACAAACAGCCCACGCGCATACATCCTTGAATCAAGGCTTGTATCAGGCCGCTTCTTGGTTAAGCTTGGATTCATGAAGATACACCCATGTATCCTTTTGCGCGTATTTGGCCACCTTTGTGTTCCTTGGGCCGGCCGGGCCGGGAAGTTGGCCAGGGGTTGTGCCGATGACCTCACCGTACCGTCCCCCTTCGAAATGTTTTTCCCTCAAAACAGTTTTGCCTGCACATAGAGAAGTCAAGTTAATACCTTGATTTACTTGTGGGTTTAGGGTATTACCTCGGTTTATGGCCCTTTTATGGTTCGGATGTGGCCATGGTGCATCTGGCGGTTGCTCCGTGATAAGAAAGGAAGAAATTACTCCTTTCCATAGCAGCTGGTGGCTTTGCTTTGCCTCAAAGGTGTTGGGTTCTCCACGGTCTCCTCTTGATTCCGAACATTGGTTTAATGTAGGAGGTGGGTCTTCTTGATCTTTGATGAATCCTTGTTTTATTAGACCTGTTTCAGCAACCTTTGGCAAAGACAAGTGCATTATGCCTAGTACTGGAAATTTCAATTTGAAGCTCCTTTATTGCCTTAACACTTTTAGGCTTAACATTTTCGCGTTCTACTTGTAAGCTTGTTATTGGTTGTCTAGTTGGGCATGTCTTAGCAAAGTGTTCTCTTTCTTGACATCTGTAGCATAAAATTTCATCTGTTTTAATATTGTTTGACGACTTACCTGGCATTTTCTTAACGTTTATTCCAAGCAATGGCTTTGATGGTTTCATGTGTGCTATGGCTTGAGGCTTTTGAACTTGCTGGTCAATTTTTAGTTTGACCATTGGCTTAGCTACCTTTTTTCTTTTTAAGGAGTTTGAAATCATGTTGTTATTTTCAGAGCAGTAGGCAAGCTTGGGCTTATGAAAGGGCTGCATGTTTGGTGTAGACATCTCACTCCTTGATGTTGTTGGGTGCATAGGTTGTGTGGTGATGTTTCTGCGTGTTTGGTGCTTCTTTACAAACTCCCTATACATTCGTGCCTTAAGGTCTCCCCAATCAAGGACTGGTTTGTTGTAGAAGGTCCGTGCATTTTCCTTCAACCACCAATTGTAGGCATCTCCAACGAGCATATCAACGGCATATGAAAGCTTCTCCTCTTTGGGGATGTTGTTTGAGCGCGGCCATTGGTTCATGGTGGTTTCCCATCGGAGGTATTCATCTGGATCCTTGTTATACCCTGAAAAGGTTAGAGATTTGGAATTGTAAATATATACCTTACTGGTCTGATTTCTTGATCTAGTTGGAGTGGTGTAGGTTGGCACTCGGCTTGACACAACGAAGTGGCGAGGTGTAATTTTCTTTGGCCAGCTTCTGTCAGTGGAATAGTAGTCTGGTGGCTCTGGTTTGAGTTCTTCAACTTCTGTTTCATTGTCAAAATGATATTCTAAATAGTCTTCATGCCATGTCCCATATCCATTAGAATCATCTACGTCGGACAAGTCTTGGTCATAGTCCAGTGGTTCTGGTTCAAGGTTTTCTCCATCTGATTCCTCCCTAAAATTAGTCTCCAAATAGTCTTGATTCCATGACTCTTCTGCATAGTCACACTCGCTGGTGCTTAGGCATTGATCATAGTCCCTGTATAGACTACAATGAGTTTGTGGTATGCTCATGGTGTCTTCTTCTTCATCATTAAATTTTGTACCTTGCACAACAATAAGAAGAGATATCAGGCCCAAATCAACAAATAAGGAAACTACACTCTAGTGAATATATGATATTAACACATAAGTAGTAGTAAAAGGAAAAGCGATACAAGTAAATATTTTGAGGTTTTTGTTTTTGTTTCTTTTGGAAACTAACTTTAAAGCAAACTAAAAGACAATGTTTTTTTTTGGTTGTTGATATTTTAAATTAATTTAGGACGAAAAAACAATATTCAATGAATCTTTTTTTTAACTTTACTAGTAACTAAATTCAAAAATAACAAAATGAGTGATGCTTATATTTTTGGTTTTTTTTATGATGAACGAAATTAAGTAAACATGAAATACAATTTTTTTTTTAGATTTATATGAGAGCAAACAAAAAAAACAACAAGAATCAACAAGAAACAATGCAAATGAAGAATAAGAACAAATATTTTTATTTGGTTTTTTTTGCTAAGATGTAAATAAGAAAAATGCAAAACAAAAGCATAAAAAATAAAGGATAAAGGTTGGATTCTGAATCATCATTATAGGCTTTGTGGTTGTTCTTTCAATCTCAAATGTTGTCACAATATTGAAAATTGAGCTAGCTTAATGTGCACGTTAGATACGTGCCATTAGAAATTCTAAATCAAAAGTTACAGATGATTTCGTGCATACATGTCAACTTTATCAGCTAGTTAAAATGATAATTATAAACTGATCTTAAGCTAGGTCAATTTTTTATATTGTGAAAACAATTGAGATTGAAAAAGCTAACAAAAAGCCTTCAAGTAATCCAAGGTATCCCAAACTTGCATGATGCCATGCTTTATGCCTCTTTTATAAGCTTATACTCAAGGAGCACCAATATGAGTTTAGAATGATCATTTTAACTGGCCGATCAACTTGACATGTTTGCATTGAATCATCTTTAACATTTGATTTAGAGTTCAGAATGACACGAATCCAACACCCACATTAAGCTAGATTTTGTTACAAAACTGAGGACCGAAATAGCTACGACAAAGTCTCTAAGTAATCCAATCTATCCCAAATTGCGTGATGCCATACATTGTACTTCATTTGTATACCTTTGCTCTATGAGCACCAAGAATAAGTTTAGAATGATCATTTTAACAAGTTGATCAACTTGAGATGTCCGCACTAAATCATGCAACCTGAGATAGGAGATTTTAGCTCTGATACCAAATGATGTAAGATTGAGTATCAATCTTACAAGCGGTACAGGCGTGACTCGTTAAATTTTAGACATGTTAAGTTTATCGGTCCAAAAATTGGATTACTTGGGGCTTTTTCTTAGCTATTTCGGTCCAAAAATTTTTCACAACATAAAAAATTGAACTAGCTTGACGGGGGCGCAGGATTCGTGTCATTCTGAACTTTATATCAAAAGTTATGGACAATTTAATGCGGACATGTCAAGTTGGTCGGCCAGTTAAAGTGATGATTCTAATCGGATAATTCTAAACTAATCATTATTGCTCCTTGAGTATAGGCTTATAAATGAAGCATAATGCATGGCATCTCGTAGTTTAGGATAGATTGGATTACTTGAAGGCTTTGTGGTAGATGTTTCCATTTTAAATGTTGTCACAATACAGAAAATTGAGCTACCTTAACGTGGGGATTGGATTCTTGTAATTCTGAACTCTACATCAAAAGTTACGGACGATTTAGTGCGTACATGTCAAGTTCATCAGCAAGTTAAAACGGTCATTCTTAACTGATTATTGGTGCTCCTTGAGTAAAGGCTTATAAATGAAGCATAATGCATGGCATCACGCAATTTGGGATAGATTGGAATACTTGGAGGCTTTGATGTAACTATTTTGGTCTTAAAAATTTCAGAATATAGAAAAGTGAGCGAGCTTAACATAGGCGTTGAATTCTTGTCATTCTGAACTCTAAATCAAAAGTACGCACGATATAGTGCGGACATGTCAAGTTTATCGGTTAGTTAAATTGATCTTTCTAAACTAATCATTGGTGCTCATTGTGATCAAGGCACCATAGGGTCATATCCTCTCTAACCAATGCTCTTATAAAGAAAACATAATGCATGGGATCACGCAGTTTGGGATAGATTGGATTAATTGTAGGCTTTATCATAGCTATTTCATTATTAAAATATAAAAATTGAGATATCTTAATGTGGGCATTGGATTTTTGTCATTATGTAGTCTAAATCAAAAGTTACCGACGATTTAGTGCGAACATCTCAAGTTTATTGGCTAGATAAACTGATCATTCTAAACCGATCATTGATGCTCATTGCGCAAAGGATTACAAATAAAGAATAACGCATATCATCACGCAGTTTGGGATAGATTGGATTACTTGGAGGCTTTGTCGTAGCTATTTCCGTCTTAAATTTTGTCTTAATATAAAAAATTGATGTGGCTTAACGTGGGCATCGGATTTGTGTATTATGAACTCTAAATCAAAAGTTACAAACGATTTACTGCGTACATGTCAAGTGTATCAGCTAGTTTAATTGATCATTCTAAACTGATCATTGGAGCTCACTGAACAAAAGTTTACAAATGAAGCATAATACATGGCATTACACATTTTGGGATAGATTATATTACTTGGAGGCTTTTTCTAGCTATTTCAGTCTTAGATTTTTTCCCAACGTAGAAAATTGAGCTAGCTTAACGTGGGCGTTGGATTCGCTTCATTATGAACTCTATATAAAAAGTTAGGCATGATTTAGTGCGGACATGCCAAGTTTATCGGCCCGTAATATTGATCGTTCAAAAATGATCATTGGTACTAATTGGACAAAGGTTTACAAATGAAACATAATGCATGACACCACGCAGTTTGAGATATATTGGATTAGTTCTTGGCTTTGTCGTAGCTATTTTGGTTCTAAATTTTTTCACAATATAGAAAATTGAGCTAGCTGACCGTGGGCATTGGATTCGTGTCATTCTGAAATCTAAATCAAAAGTTACGCTTGATTTAGTGAGGACATGTCAAGTTTATCGGATAGTTAAATTGATCATTCTAAAATGATCATTGGTGTTGAGCAAAGGTTTACAAAAGAAGCATAATCCATGTCATCACGCAGTTTGGGATAGATTTGTCACAATATAACAAATTGAGCTAGTTTAATGTGGGCACTGGATTCGTGTAGTTCTGAACTCTAAATCAAAAGTAACGGATGATTTAGTGTAGACATCTCAAGTTTATTGGCTACTTAAATTGATCATTTTAAACCGATCATTGATGCTCGTTGAGCAAAGGTTTAAAAATGAAGCATAATGCATGGCACCATGTAGTTTGGGATAGATTGGATTACTTGGAGGCTTTTTTGTAGCCATTTCTGTCTTAAATTTTGTCTTAATATAGAAAACAGAACTAGCTTAACGTGGGCATTGGATTTGTGTATTCTAAACTTTAAAGCAAAATTTACAGAAGACTTAGTGCGTACATGTCAAGTTTATCGGTTAGTTAAATTGATCATTTTAAAACGATCATTGGTGCTCATTCGGCAAAGGTTTACAAATGAAGCATAATGTATGGCACTACCCAGTTTGAGATATATTGGATTACTTGGACTCTTGGTCATAGCTATTTTGGTCTTAAATTTTGTCACAATAAAGAAAATTGAGATGGTTTAACGTAGTCATTGGATTCGTGTCATTCTGGACTCTATTTCAAAAGTTACGTACGATTTAGTGCGGACATGTCATGTTGATCGCTTAGTTAAATTGATCATTCTAAAACGATCATTGGTGCTCATTGAGCAAAGGTTTACAAATGAAGCATAATGCATGGCATCACGCAGTTTGGGGGTAGATTGGATTACTTGTAGGCTTTATCGCAGCTGTTTTAGTTTTTAATTTTGTCACTACGTAGAAAATTGAGCTATTTTAACGTGGGCATTGGATTCGTGTTATTCCGAACTCCAAATCAAAAGTTACACATGATTTAGTGAAGACATTACAAGTTTATCGGCTAGTCAAATTGATCACTCTAAACCGATCATTGATGCTCGTTCGGCAAATGAAGCATAATGGATGGCATCACGTATTTTGGGATACACTGGATTTCTTGGAGGATTTGTTGTACCTCCTTCAATCTTAAATTTAATCACAGTATAGAAAACTAAGCGAACTTAACGTGGGCATTGGATTCGTGTCATTCTGAACTCCAAATCAAAAGTTACGGATGAGTGCAAACATGTCAAGTTGATAAGCTAGTTATACTGATCATTCTAAACTGATCATTGTTGCTCATTAAGCAAAGGTTTGCAAATATAGTGCATAATGCAAGGCATCACGCACTTTGGGATATATTGGATGACTTGTAGGCTTTTTCGTACCTATTTCGGTTTTAAATTTTGTAACAAAATAGAAAAATTGAGCTAGCATAACGTGGGCGTTGGATTTGTGTCATTCTGAACTCTAAATCAAAAGTTACGGAAGATTTACTATGGACATGTCAAGTTTATCGGCTAGTTAAATTGATTATTCTAAACTGATCATTGGTGCACATTGAGCAAAGGTTTATAAATGATGTATAATGCATGGCATCACGCACTTTGGGATACATTATATTACTTGGAGGCTTTGTCAAAGTTCTTTCAGTCTTATATTTAATCACAATATAGAAAACGTAGCTTGTTTAACGTGGACATTGGATTCATGTCAATATGTACTCTAAATAAAATGTTAAAGACGATTTAGTTCGGACATGTCAAGTTGATCATCTAGCTAAAATGAAGTGCACTCACAGTTAAAATGATCATTCTAAACTGATCATTGGCGCTCCTTGTGTAAAGGCTTGTAAATGATGCATAATGCTTGACATCACGCAGTTTGGGATACATTGGATTACTTGGAGGCTTTTTCGTAGCTCTTTCAGTCTCAAATGTTGTTACAATATTTAAAGTTGAGCTAGATTAATCTGGGCGTTCGATTCATGTCATTTTTAGCTCTAAATAAAATGTTATGGACAATTTAGTGCTGACATGTCATGATCTTTCTAAAGTGATCATTGGTGCTCATTGAGCAAAGGTTTACGAATGAAGCATAATTCATGGTAGCATGCAGTTTGGAATAGATTGGATTACTTGGAGGCTTTGTCATAGTTACTTTTGTCTTAAATTTTATCACAATATAGAAAACTGAGCTTGCTTAACGTGGGCATTGGATTCATGTCATTCGGCACTCTAAATCAAACAATTTAGTGTAGACACGTCAAGCTGATCGGCTAGTGAAAATGATAATTCTTAACAGATCATTGGTGCTCCTTTAGTAAAGACTTATAAATGAAGTAAAATGCATGCATCATGCAGTTATACATTGGATTACATGGAGGTTTTGTCGTAGCTCTTTCAGTCTTAAGTTTATTGAAAATATAAAAAACTTAGCTAGCGTGGGTGTTGGATTCGTGTCATTCTGAACTTTAAATCAAAATTTATGGACGATTTAGTGCGGACATGTAAAGTTGATCAACTAGTTAAAATTATCATTTTAAAGTGATCATTGTTCCTCCATGAGTAAAGGCTTAAAAATGAAGCATAATGCATGGCATTACACAGTTTGGGATAGATTGGATTACTTGGAGGCTTTATTGTAGCTCTTTCAGTCTTAAATTTATTCATAATATGGAAAACTCAGCTATCTTAATGTGGGCATTGGATTCGTGTCATTCAGAACTCTAAATCAAAAGTTACGGACGATTTAGTGCAGACATGTAAAATTGATCATTCTCAACTGATCATTTGTGCTCATTACGCAAAGGTTTACAAATGAAGCATAATGCAAGGTATCACGCACTATGAGATAGATTGGATTACTTGGAGGCTTTGTTGTAGCTATTTCGGTCTTAAATATTGTCACAATATAGAAAATTGAGCTAGCTCAATGTGGGCGTTGGATTCGTGTCATTCTGAACAATAAATCAAAAGTAACGGAAACTTTAGTGCGGACATGTCAAGTTTATCACCTAATTAAATTGATCATTTTAAACTGATCACTGGTGCTCATTGAGCAAAGGGTTATAAATGAAGCATAATGCATGGCATCACGCAATTTGAGATACATTGGATTACTTAGAGGCTTTGTCGTAGCTCTTTAAGTCTTATATTTATTCACAATGTAGAATACTAAGCTAGCTTAAGATGCGTGTTGGATTCGTGTCATTCTGAAGTCTAAATAAAAAGTTACGGACGATTTAGTGCAGACATGTCAAGTTGATCAGCTATTTAAAATGATCATTGTAATCTGATCAGTTGTGCTCATTAAGCATAGGTTTAAAAAAGAAGCATATAATGCAAGGCATCACGCACTTTGGGATAGATTGGATTACTTGGAGGTTTCGTCGTAGCAATTTTGGACTTAAATTTGTCACAACACAGAAAATTGAGCTAGCTTAACATGGGCACTGGATTCATGTCATTTTGACATCTAAATAAAAAGTTACGGACGATTTAGTGCTGACATGTGAAGATGATTGGCCAGTTGAAACGATCATTCTAAACTGATCATTGGTGCTCCTTTATTGAAGGCTTAAAAATGAAGCATAGTGCATGGTATCACGCAGTTTGGGATAGATTGGATTAGTTGGAAGCATTGTCATTGGTCTTTCAATCTTAAATTTATTCACAATATAGAAAATTTAGCTAGTTTAATGTGGCCTTTGGATTCGTGTTATTCTGAACACTATATCAAAAGTTACGGACGATTTAGTCCGGACATATGAAGTTAATGAGCTACTTAAAATGATCATTCTACACTAATCAATGGTGCTCATTAAGCAAAGGTTTACAAATGAAGCATAATGCATGGCATCACGAAATTCGGATATATTGGATTACTTAGAGGCTTTGTCATAGCTATTTCTTGTCACAATATAGAAAATTGAGCTAGCTTAATGTGGGCGTTTGATTCGTGTCACTCTGAACTCTAAATCAAAAGTTACGTAAGATTTAGTGTGGACATGTCAAGTTTATCGGCTAGTTAAATTGATCATTCTAAACTGATCTTTTGTGCTCATTAAGCAAAGGCTTATAAATGAAGCATAATGCATGGCATCACGCAGTTTAGGATACATTGCATTACTTGGAGGCTTTATTGTAGCTCTTTCAGTCTTAAATTTAATCACAATCTAGAATCTGAGCTAGCTTAACATGGGCGTTGGATTAGTGTCATTTTGAAATCTGAATAAAAAGTTATGGATGATTTAGTGCGGACATGTCAAGTTGATAAGCTAGTTAAAATGATCATTCTAAACTTATCAATGTGGCTCATGAAGCAAAGGTTTACAAATAGAGCGCATAGTGCTAGGCATCACGCACTTTGAGATAGGTTGGATTACCTAAAAGCTTTGTCGTAGCTATTTTTGTTTTAAATTTTGTAACAAGATAGAAAATTTATCTAACTTAATGTTGGCGTTGGATTTGGGTCATTTTTGAACTCTAAATCAAATGTTGTGAACGATTTAGTGCAGACATGTAAAGTTGACTAGTTAGTTAAAATGATCATCCTAAACTGATCATTGGTGCTCATTGAGCAAAGGTTTACAAATGAAGCATAACGCATGGCATCACGCAGTTTGAGATACACTGGATTACTATGAGGCTTTGTCATAGCTCTTTAGATCTTATATTTCATCACAATATATAAAATTGAGCTAGCTTAACGTGGGAATTGGATTCATGTCATTCTGAACTCTAAATCAAAAGTGACAGATGATTTATTGCGGACATGTCAGGTTGATGTGATAGTTAAAATGATCATTCTAAACTGATCATTAGTGCTACTTGAGTAATGGTTTACAAATGAAGCGTAATGCATGGTATCACGTAGTTTGAGATAGATTTGATTACTTGACGACTTTCTTATAGCTATTCCAGTCTAATATTTAATTAAAATATTCAAAACTTAGCTAGCTTAGCGTAGGCGTTGGATTTGTGTCATTCTGAAATCTAAATCAAAAGTTACGCACGATTTAGTGTGGATATAACAAGTTTAATTGGCCAATTAAAATGATAATTCTAAACTGATCATTGGTGCTCCTTGATTAAAGGCTTATAAATGAAGCATAATGCATGACATCAGTCACTTTAGGATATATTGGATTACTTAGAGGCTTTGTCGTAGCTCTTTCAGTCTCATATGTTGTCAAAATATTGAAAAGTGAGCTGGATTAACATGTGCATTGGATTAATGTCATTTTGCGTTCTAAATGAAATGTTAAAGACGATTTAGACAGACATGTCAAGTTGATCAGCTAGTTAAAATGATGATTCTAAACTGATCAATGGTGCTCATTGAGCAAAGTTTTACAAATGAAGCATAATGCATGGTATCACGAAGTTTGGTATAGATTGGATTACTTGGAGGTCTTGTCGCAGCCATTTCGGTCTTAAATTTTGTAACTATATCGAATAAGGAGCTAGCTTAACGTGGGCATTGCACTCATACCATTCTAAACTCTAAATCAGAAGTTACGGAAGATTTAGTGCAGACATGTCAAGTTGATCGGCCAGTTAAAATGATCCTTCTAACCTGATCATTGGTGCTCCTTGAGTAAAGCCTTATGAATGAAGCATAATGCATGGCATCACGCAGTTTTTGATACATTGGATTACTTGGAGGGCTTTGTCGTAGCTCTTTCAGCGTCAAATGTTGTCACAATATTGAAAATTGAGCTAGATTAACGTGGTCGTTCGATTCATGTCATTTTGAGCTCAAATTGAAATGATAAAGGCGATTTAGTGCGGACATGTAAAGTTGATCAACTAGTTAAAATAATCATTCTAAACTGATCATTGTTCCTCCTTGAGTAATGGCTTATAAATGAAGCATAATACATGACATCATGGAGTTTGGGATACATTGGATTAATTGGAGACTTTGTATTAGCTCTTTCAGTTCCAAATGTTGTCACAATATGGAAAATTGAGGTAGCTTAGCGTGGGCGTTGGATTCATGTCATTAGTTAAAGACGATTTAGTGCGGAC
The DNA here is from genome assembly GCA_018901935.1 of Pugionium cornutum. Classification (NCBI taxonomy): domain Eukaryota; kingdom Viridiplantae; phylum Streptophyta; class Magnoliopsida; order Brassicales; family Brassicaceae; genus Pugionium; species Pugionium cornutum. The sequence continues at coordinate 17,028,506 of CM032160.1, forward strand.
ATGTCAACTAGATTGGCTAGTTGAAATGGTCATTCTAAATTGATCATTCGTTCTCCTTGAGTACAGGCTTATAAAAGAAGCATAATGCATGACATCACGCAGTTCGGGATACATTGGATTACTTGGATGATTTGTCGTAGCTCTTTCAGTCTCAAATGATGGCACAATATAGAAAACGTAGCTAGCTTAATGTGGGCATTGGATTCGTGTCATTCTGAACTCTTAATCAAAAGTTATGGACGATTTCGTGTGGACATGTCAAGTTGATTGGCGAGTTAAAATGATCATTCAAAACTGATCGTTATTTCTCCTAAAGTGAAGGCTTGTAAATGAAGCATAATGCATGGCATCACACAGGGTTGGATACATTGGATTACTTGGAGGGTTTTTAGTAGCTATTTCAGTTTCAAATGTTGTCACAATATGGAAAATTGAGCTGGCTTAATGTGGGCGTTGGACTGATGTCATTTTGAGCTCTTAATCAAAAGTTAAAGACGATTTAGTGCAGAAATGTCAAGTTCATAAGCTAGTTAAAATGATCATTCTAAACTATTCACTGGTGCTCCTTCAATAAAGCCTTGTAAATGAAGCATAATGCAAGGCATCACATAGTTTGGGATAGCTTGGATTATTTGGAGGCTTTGTCATAGCTATTTCGGTGTTAAATTTTGTCACATTGTTGAAAATTGAGCTAGCTTAACATGGGCGTTGGATTCGTGTCATTCTGAACCCTAAATCAAAAGTTACGGACGATTTAGTGCAGACATGTCAGGTTGATATGCCTGTTAAAATGATCATTCCAAATAGATCATTAGTACTCTTTTAGTAAAGGCTTATAAATGAAGCAAAATACATGGCATCACGCTGTCTGGGATTCATTGGATTACTTGGAGGCTTTGTATTAGATCTTTCAGTCTCAAATGTTGTCACAATATGGAAAATTAAGGTAGCTTAACATGGGCGTTGGACTCATGTCATTATGAGCGCTAAATAAAAAGTTAAAGACGATTTAGTGCGGATATTTCAAATTGATCAGGTAGTTAAAATGATCATATAAAGTGATCATTGGTGCTCCATGAGTAAAGGCTTATAAAAGAAGCATAATGCATGGCATCATGCATTTTGGGTTACATTGGACTACTTGGATGCTTTGTCGTAGCTCTTTTAGTGTCAAATGTTGTCACACTATAGAAAACTGAGGTAGTTTAACATGGGGGTTGTATTCGTGTCATTCTTAACCCTTAATCAAAAGTTACGGATGATTTAGTACGGACATGTCAAGTTAATCGCGAAATAAAATGATCATTCTAAACTGATCTTTGGTGCTCCTTGAGTAAATGCTTATAAATGGAGCATAATGCATGGCATCACACAGTTTGGGATACATTGGATTACTTCGAGGCTTTGTAGAAGCTATTCCACTATCAAATGTTGTCACCATATGGAAAATTAAGCTAGATTAACGTGGGCATTGGACTCATGTCATTTTGAGCTCTAAATCAAAAGTTAAAAACGATTCAGTGCGGCCATGTCAAATTGATCAGCTAGTTAGAATGATCTTTCTAAACTAATCATTGGTGCTCCATAAGTAAAAGCTTATAAATAGAGCATAATGCATGGCATCACGGACTTTGGGATACATTGGATTTTTTAGACACTTTGTCGTAGATGTTTTAGGCTCAAATGTTGTCACAAGATAGAACATTGAGCTAGATTATCATGTGCATATAATTCATGTCATTCTGAACTCTAAATCAAAAGTGAAAGACGATTTAGTGCGGACTTGTAAAGTTGATTGGCCAGTTAAAATGATCATTCTAAACAGATCATTGGTGCTCCTTGTGTAAAGGCTTATAAATGAAGCATAATGCATGGCAGCACATAGTTTGGGATACATTGGACTACTTGGAGGCTTTTTCATAGCTCTTTCAATCTCAAATATTGTCACAATATAAAAAATGGAGCTAGTTTAACGTGGACGTTTGACTCATGTCATTTTGAATTCTAAATCCAAAGTTAATGACGATTTAGTGCAGACATGTCAAGTTGATTAACTAGTTTAAATGATCATTCTAAACTGATCATTGGTGCTCCCTGAGTAAAGTATTATAAATAAAGCATAATGTATGGCATCATTAGTTTGGGATAGATTGGATTACTTGGAGGCTTTTTCGTAGCTATTTCGGTCTTAAATTTTGTCGAAATATAGTAAATTGAGCTACCTTAACGTGGGCATTGGATTCATATCATTTTGAACTCTAAATAAAAATTTATGGACTATTTAGTGCGCATATGTCAAGTTGATGAGCCAGTTAAAATGATCATTCTAAACTGATCATTAGAGCTTCTTGAGTAAAGGCTTATAAATGAAGCATAATGCCTGGCATACACAGCTTGGGGTGCATTGGATTACTTGGAGGCTTTTTAGTAGCTCTCTCAGTCTCAAATGTTGGCACAATATGGAAAACTTAGCTAGGTTAATGTGGGCGTTGGATTCGTGTCATTCTGAACTCTAAATCAAAAGATACGGGCGATGTAGTGTGGACATGTCAGGATGATCTGCCAGTTAAAATCATCATTCTAAACTGATCATGGCTGATCCTTGAATAAATGAAGCATAATGCATGACACCAGGCAGTTTAGGATACATTTGATTACTTGGAGGATTTGTCGTAGTTCCTTCGGTCTCATATGTTGTCACAATAGTGAAAATTAAGCTAGCTTAACGTGGGTGTTGGTTTTGTGTCATCCTAAACTCTAAATCAAAAGTTACGAAAGATTTAGTGCGTACATGTAAAGTTGATCGCCCAGTTAAAATGATCATTCTAAACTGATCATTGGTGCTCCTTGATTAAAGGCTAATAAATGAACCATAATGCATGGCATAAAGCAGTTTTGGCTACATTGGATTACTTGAAGGTCTGTCATAGCTCTTCAGTCACAAATGTTGTCGCAATATAGAAAATTGAGCTAGCTTAATGTGGGCGTTTGTTTCGTGTCATTCTGAACTTTAAATCAAAAGTTACGGACGATTTAGTGTGGGCATATAAAGTTGATCGGGAAGTTAAAATGATCATTCTAAACTAATCATTCGGTGCTCCTTCGGTAAAGGCTTATAAATCCAGCATTATGCTTGGCATCACTCAGTTTGGGATACATTGGATTACTTTGAGGCTTGGTAGTAGCCCTTTCAATCTCAAATATTGTCACAATATGGAAAATTGAGCTAGCTTAATGCGAGCGTTGGACTCATGTCATTTTGAGTTCTATATAAAACTTAAAGATGATTTAGTGCTGACATGTCAAGTTTATAAGCTAGTTGAAATGATCATTCTAAAATGAACATTGGTGCTCCTTGAGTAAAGGCTTATAAATGAAGCACAATACATGGCATCATGCAATTTGGGATGCGTTGGATTACTTGGAGGCCTTATCGTAGCTATTTCTGTCTCAAATGTTATCACAATATAGAAAATTGAGCTAGATTAATGTGGGCATTGGATTCGTGTCATTTTGAACTCCAAATCAAAAGTTACAGACGATTTAGTGCGGATATTTCAAGTTGATCGGCCAGTTAAAATGACCATTCAAAACATATCATTGGTGTTCCTTGAGTAAGGGCTTATAAATGATGCATAATGCTTGGCATCACATAGTTTGGGGTACATTGGATTACTTGGAGGCTTTGTAGTAGCTCTTTCACTCTCAAATGTTGTCACAATATGGAAAATTGAGCTAGCGTAACGTGGGCGTTGGACTTCTGTTATTTTGAGCTCTTAATCAAAAGTTAAAGAAGATTTAGTGCGCACATGCCAAGTTGATCAGCTAGTTAAAATGATCGTTCTAAACTGATCATTGGTGCTCCTTGAGTAAAGGCTAATAAATGGAGCAGAATGCATGGCATCACGCAGTTTAGGATACATTGGATTACTTGGAGGCATTCTCGTAGCTATTTGAGTCTCAAATGATGTCACAATATAGAAAATTTAGCTAGCTTAACGTGTGCATTGGATTCGTGTCATTCTGAACTCTAAATCAAAAGTTATAGACGATTTACAGGGGACATGTCAAGTTTATCGGCAAGTTTAAATGATCATTGTAAACTAATCATTGGTGCTCCTTCATTAAAGGCTTATAAATGAGTATAATGCATGACATAATGCAGTTTGGTATAAATTGTGGCGGCTTTTTCAAAGCTATTTCATACTCAAATGTTTTCACAATATGGAAAATTGAGCTAGTTTAATGTCAACGTTGGACTCATGTCATTTTGACCTCTAAATCAAAAGTTCAAGACTATTTGGTGCGTACATGTAGAGTTGATCAGGTAGTTTAAATGATTATTCTAAACTGATCATTGGTGCTCCTTGAGTAAAGGCTTATAAATGAAGCATAACGTATGGCATCATTAGTTTGGGATAGATTGGATTACTTGGAGCCTTTGTGATAACTATTTCGGTCCTAAATTTTGTCACAATATATTAAATTGATCTACCTTAACGTGGGCATTAGATTCATGTCGAACTATAAATCAAAAGTTACGAACGATTTAGTGCTGATATGTCAAGTTGATTGGCAAGTTAAAATGATGATTCTAAACTGATCAATGGTGCTTCTTGAGTAAAGGCTTATAAATGAAGCATAATGCCTCGCATCACACATTTTGGGGTACATTGGATTACTTAGAGGTTTTGTAGTAGATCTTTCAGTCTCAAATGTTTTCACAATATGGAAAATAGAGCTAGTTTAATGTGGGTGTTTGATTCGTGTCAGTCTGAACTCTAAATCAAAAGTTATGGGAAATTTAGTGTGGACATGTCAGGTTTATCTGCCAGTTAAAATCATCATCTGAGGTAGCTTAACATGGGCATTGGATTCTTGTCATTCTGAACAATAAATCAAAAGTTACGGACGATTTAGTGTGCACATGACAAGTTGATCGGACAATTAAAATGATAATTCTAAACTGATCACTGGTGCTCCTTGAGTAAAGGCTTATAAATGAAGTATAATGCATGGCATCACGAATTTTGGGATCTATTGGATTACTTGGAGGCTCTGTCATAGCTATTTTGGTGTTTAATTTTGTCACAATATAGAAGATTGAGCTAATTTAACGTTGGTACTGGATTTGTGTCATTTTGAACTCTAAATCAAAAGGTATAGACCTATCAAGTTGATCGGCTAGTTAAAATGATAATTCTAAACTGATCATTGGTGCTTCTTGAGTAAAGGCTTATAAATGAAGCATAATGTATGGCTTCACGTAGTTCGGGATACATTGGATTACTTGGTGGCTTTTTCATCGCTATTTCAATCTCAAATGTTGTCACAATATGGAAAATTGAGCTAGCTTCACGTGGGCATTGGACTCATGTCATTTAGAGCTCTAAATAAAACGTTAAAGATGATTTAATGGCGACAATTCAAGTTGATCAGCTATTTAAAATAATCAAACTAAATTGATCACTGGTCCTCTTTGGGTAAGGGTTTATAAATGAAGCATAATGCATGACATCATGCTGTTTGGGATTGATTGGATTACTTAGAGGCTTTGTCGTAGTTATTTTGGTTTTAAATTTTGTCGCAATATAGAAAATATAGCTAGCTTAACGCGGGTGTTGGATTCATGTAATTTGAACTATAAAATCAAAAGTTACGGACGATTTATTGCGGACATGTAAAGTTGATCAGCCAGTTAAAATGATCGTTCTAAACAAATCATTGGTGTTCCTTAAGTAAAGGCTTATAAATGAAGAATAATGCATGGCATCACGGAGTTTGGGATACATTGGATTACTTGGAGGCTTTCTTGTTGCTCTATCTGTCTGAATTATTGTCACAATATAGAAAATTGAGCTAGCTTAACGTGGTCATTTGATTTGAATTATTTTAAACTCTAAATCAAAAGTTGCGGACGATATAGTGCAGACATGTCAAGTTGATCGGCTAGGTAAAATGATCATCCTAAACTGATTATTGCTTCTCCTTGACTAAAGGCTTATAAATGAATAATAATGCATGGCATCATGCAGTTTGGGATACATTGGCTGACTTGGAGGCTGTGTAGTAGTTCTTTCAGTCCCAAATGTTGTCACAATATGGAAAATTGAGCTAGCTTAACATGGGCGTTGGACTAATGTCATTTTGAGCTCTAAATCAAAAGTTAAAGACGATTTAGTGATCATTGGTGCTCATTGAGAAAAGGCTTATAAAGGAAGAATAATGCATGACATTATGCAGTTTGGGATAGAATGGATTTTTTGGAGGCTTTGTCGTAGCTATTTTCGGTCTTAAAGTTTGTCACACTATACAAAATGAGCAGGCTTAACGTGGGCCTTGTATTCGTGTAATTTTGAGCTCTAAATCAAATGTTACGGATGATTTAGTACGGACATGTGAAGTGTTTTTCTACTAGTTCAAATTATATTTTTAAACTGATCATTGGTGCTCCTTGGGTAAAGGCTTATAATGAAGCATAATGCATGGCATCAGGCAGTTTGGGATAGAATTGATTACATGGAGGCTTTGCCGTAGCTCTTTCAGTCTCAAGTGTAGTCACAATATATAAAATATAGCTAGCTTAACGTGGGCGTTGGATTCATGTCATTCTCAACTCTAAATCAGAAGTTACAGACAATTTTGTGCAGACATGACAAGTTGTTCGTCCAGTTAAAACAATCATTCTCAACTTATCATTGGTGCTCCTTGAGTAAAGGCTTATAAATGAAGGATAATGCATGGCATCACGCTGTCTGGGATACATTGGATTACTTAGAGGCTTGTTTATAGCTCTATTAGTCTCAAATGTTGTCACAGTATTGAAAATTTATCTAGATTAACATGGGTGTTGGATTTATGTCATTTTGAACTCTAAATGAAAAGTTAACGACGATTTAGTTCGGATATGTCAAGTTGATCAGCTAATTAAAATGATTATTCTAACTTGATCATTGGTGCTCCTTAAGTAAAGGCTTATAAATGAAGCATAATGCATGACATCATGCAGTTTGGGAAAGATGTGATTTCTTGGAGGCTTTTTCGTAGCTATTTTCAGTCTTAAATTTTGTCACAGTATACAGAATGGAACAGGCTTAACGTGGGCCATGAATTCGTGTAATTTTGAGCTCCATATCAAATCTTATAGATGATTTAGTGCGGACATGACAAGTTGTTCATCCAGTTAAAACGATCATTCTCAACTTATCATTGGTGCTCCTTGAGTAAAGGCTTATAAATGAAGGATAATACATGGCGTAACATAGTTTGGGATACATTGAATTACATAGAGGCTTGTTCATAGCTCTATTAGTATCAAATGTTATCACAATGTTGAAAATTTATGTAGATTAACATGGGCGTTGGATTCATGTCATTTTGAATTTTAAATCAGTAGTTACGGACGATTTAGTTCAGACATGACAGGTTGTCCGTCCAGTTATAATGATCATTCTAATTTGACCATTGGTGCTGCTTTAGTAAAGGCTTAAAAATGAAGCATAATTCATGGCATCATGCAGTTTGGGATAGATGGGATTACTTGGTGGCTTTGTCGTTGCTATTCCGGTCTTAAATTTTGTCACAATATAGAAAATTGAGCAAGCTTAAAGTGAGAGTTGGATTCATATAATTTTGAACTCTAAATCAAAAATTACGGACGATTTAAAGCTGACACGTCAAGTTGATCGGCAAGTTAAAATGATCATTCTAAACTGATCATTGATACTCCTTGAGTAATGGCTTATATATGAAGCATAATGCATGACATCACGCAGTTTGCGATACATTGTTTTACTTGGAGCCTTTGTTGTAGATCTTTCAGTCTCAAATGTTGGGATAATAAGGAAAATTGAGCTAGCTTAACATTAGCGTTGAAATCATGTCATTTTGAGCTACAAATCAAAAGTTAAAGACGATTTATTGCGGACATGTCAAGTTGATCAGCTAGTTCAAATGATCATTTTAAACTGATCATTGGTGCTCGGTGACTAAAGGCTTATAAATGAAACATAATGCATGGCAACACATAGTTAGGGATAGATTGGATTACTTGTAAGCTTTGTCTTAGCTATTTCGATGTTAAATTATATCACAATATAAAAAATTGAGCTAGCTTAACGTGGGTGTTAGATTCCTATGATTATGAACTCTAAATCGAAAGTGACAGACGATTTAATGCGGACATGTCAACTTGATCGGAAAGTTGAAATGATCATTCTAAACTGATCATTTTTGCTCCTTGGGAAAAGGATTATAAATGAACCATAATACGTGGCATCACGCAGTTTGGGGTACATTGGATTACTTGGTGGCTTTGTCGTAGCTCTTTAAGTCTTAAATGTTGTCACAATATAGAAAATCGAGCTAGTTTAACGTGGGCGTTGGATTCGTGTCGTTTTGAATTTAAATCAAAAGTGACCGACGATTTAGTGCGGACATTTCATGTTGATTGGCCAGTTCAAATGATCATTCTACACTTACCATTGGTGCGCCTTGAGTGAAGGCTTATAAATGAAGCATAATGCATGGCATCAGGCAGTTTGGGATAGATTGGATTACATGGAGGCTTTGCCGTAGCTCTTTCAGTCTCAAGTGTAGTCACAATATATAAAATATAGCTAGCTTAACGTGGGCGTTGGATTCATGTCATTCTCAACTCTAAATCAGAAGTTACAGACAATTTTGTGCAGACATGACAAGTTGTTCGTCCAGTTAAAACAATCATTCTCAACTTATCATTGGTGCTCCTTGAGTAAAGTCTTATAAATGAAGGATAATACATGGCATAACGCAGTTTGGGATACATTGGATTACTTAGAGGCTTGTTTGTAGCTCTATTAGTCTCAAATGTTGTCACAATATCAAAAATTTATCTAGATTAACATGGGCGTTGGATTCATGTCATTTTGAATTTTAAATCGGAAGTTATAGACTAGTTGGACATGACAAGTTGTTCGTCCAGTTAAAATGATCATTCTAACTTGATCATTGGTGCTCCTTTAGTAAAGGATTATAAATGAAGCATAATATGGCATCATGCAGCTTGGGATAGATGAGGATTACTTGGTGGCTTTGTCGTAGCTATTCGCGTCTTAAATTTTGTCATAATATAAAAAATTGAGCTAGATTAAAGTGAGAGTTGGATTCATATAATTTTGAACTCTAAATCAAAAGTTAAGGACAGTTTAAAGCTGACACGTCAAGTTGATCGGCTAGGTAAAATGATCATTCTAAACTGATTATTGGTACTACTTGAGTAACGGCTTATACATGAAGCATAATGCATGGTATCACGCAGTTTGGGATACATTGTTTTACTTGGAGCCCTTGTTGTAGCTCTTTTAGTGTCAAATGTTGTGAAAATATGGAAAATTGAGCTAGCTTAACGTTAGCGTTGGAATCATGTAATTTAGAGCTCCAAATCAAAAGTTAAAGACAATTTATTGTGGACATGTCAAGTTGATCAGCTAGTACAAATGATCATTTTAAACTGATCATTGGTGCTCGGTGAGTAAAGGCTTATAAATGAAACATAATGCATTGCAACACACAGTAAGGGATAGATTGGATTACTTGTAGCTTTGTCGTAGCTATTTCGATGCTAAATTCTGTCACAGTATAGAAAATTGAGCTAGCTTAACGTGGGTGTTAGATTCCTGTAATTATGAACTTTAAATCGAAAGTGACAGACGATTTAGTGCGGACATGTCAACTTGATCGGCCAGTTAAAATGATCATTCTAAACTTATCATTGGTGTCCCTTGAGTAAAACCTTATAAATGAAGCATAATGCGTGGCATCACGCAGTTTGGGATACATTGGATTACTTGGATGCTTTGTCGTAGCTCTTTCAGTCTTAAATGTAATCACAATCTAAAGAACTGAGCTAGCTTAACATGGGCATTGAATTCGTGTCATTCTGAACTCTAAATAAAAAGTTACAGATGATTTAGTGCGTACATGACAAGTTGATCAGTTAGTTAAAATGATCATTCTAAGCTGATCAATGGTGCTCATTAAGCAAAGGTTTACAAATGGAGCATATAATGCAAGGCATCACACACTTTGTGATAGATTGGATTACTTGGAGGCTTTGTTGTACCTCCTTCAATCTTAAATTTAATCACAGTATAGAAAACTGAGCAAACTTAACGTGGGCATTGGATTCGTGTCATTCAGAACTCTAAATCAAAAGTTACGGATTAGTGCAAACATGTTAAGTTGAAAAGCTATTTATAATGATCATTCTAAACTGATCATTGTTGCTCAATAAGCAAAGGTTTACAAATATAGCACATAATGCAAGGCATCACGCACTTTGGGATAGATTGGATGACTTGTAGGCTTTGTTGTAGCTATTTCGGTTTTAAATTTTGTAACAAAATAGAAAATTGAGCTAGAATAACGTGGGCGTTGGATTCGTGTCATTCTGAACTCTAAATCAAAAGTTACGGAAGATTTACTACGGACATGTCAAGTTTATCGGTTAGTTAAATTGATTATTCTAAACTGATCATTGGTGCTTATTGAGCAAAGGTTTATAAATAACGTAGGCATCACGTAGTTTGGGATATATTATATTACTTGGAGGCTTTGTCATAGTTCTTTCAGTCTTATATTTAATCACAATATCGAAAACGTAGCTAGCTTAACGTGGACGTTGGATTCATGTCAATATGTACTCTAAATCAAATGTTAAAGACGATTTAGTTCAGACATGTCAAGTTGATCATCTAGTTAAAATGATCATTCTAAACTGATCATTAGTGCTCATTAAGCAAAGGTTTACAAATGAAGCATAATGCATGGCATCACGCAGTTTGGGATAGATTTGATTACTTGGTGGCTTTCTCATAGCTACTTTGGTCTTAAATTTTGTCACAATATAGAAATTTGAGCTATCTTAACGTGGGCATTGGATTCATGTCACTCTGAACTCTAAATCAAAAGTGACGGATGATTTAGTGCGGTCATGTCAAGTTTATCGGAATGTTAAAATGATCATTCTAAACTGATCATTGGTGCTCCTTGAGTAAAGGCTTACAAATGAAGCATAATGCAAAGCATCACGAAGTTTGGGATACACTGGATTACTTGGAGGCTTTGTGGTTGCTCTTTCAGTCATAAATTTATTCACAATATAGAAAACTTAGCCAGCTTAACGTGGGCGTTTGATTCGTGTCATTCTAAACTCTAAATCAAAATTTATGGACGATTTAGTGCGGACAGGTCACGTTGATCAGCTAGTTAAAACGATCATTCTAAACTGATCATTGTTGCTCATTAAGCAAAGGTTTACAAATGAAACATAATGCAAGGCATCACACACTTTGGGATAGATTGGATTACTTTAAGGCTTTGGCTAGCTATTTCTGTCTTAAATTTTGTAACAATATAGAAATTGAGCTTGCTTAACGTGGGCGTTGGATTCGTGACATTTTTAACTCTAAATCAAAAGTTATGGAAGATTTGCTGCAGACATGTCAAGTTTATCAACTTGTTAAATTGATAATTTTAAACTGATCATTGGTGCTCATTGAGCAAAGGTTTATAAATGAAATACAATGCATGGCATCACGCAGTTTGGGATACATTGGATTACTTGGAGGCTTTGTCGTACCTCTTCCGGTCTTATATTTAATCACAATATAGAAAACTGAGCTAGTTTAACATGGACGTTGGATTCATGTTATTATGAATTCTAGATCAAATGTTAAAGACGATTTACTACGGACATGTCAAGTTGATCTGCTAGTTAAAACGATCATTCTAAACTGATCATTAGTGCTCATTAAACAAATGTTTACAAATGAAACATAATGCATGGCATCATTCCAAACCGATCATTGATGCTCGCTGAGCCAAGGTTTACAAATGAAGCATAATCAATGGCATCACGGAGTTTGTGATAGATTGAACTACTTGCAGGCTTTTTCGTAGCTATTTGTGTCTTAAATTTTGTCTTAATATAGAAAATTGAGCTAGTTTAACATGGGTGTTGGCTTCCTGTATTCTGAACTCTAAATAGAAAGTTACACACGATTTAGTGCGTACATGTCAAGTGTATCGGCTAGTTAAATTGATCATTTAATCTTATCATTGGTGCTCACCGAACAAAGGTTAACAAATGAAGCATAATGTCTGGCATCACGCAATTTGGGATAGATTGAATTACTTGGAGGCTTTTCGAAGCTATTTTGGTCTTAGAATTTGTCCCAATATAGAAAATTGAGCTACCTTAGCGTGGGCATTGGATTCACTTTATTCGGAACTCTAAATCAAAAGTTACATACGATTTAGTACGGACATCACAAGTTTATTGGCTAGTTAAATTGATCCTTCTAAAATGATCTTTGGTGCTCATTGGGGAAAGGTTTACAAATGAAGCATAATGCATAGCACCACGCAGTTTGAGATAGATTGGATTACTTGTAGGCTTTGTCGTAGCTATTTCAGTCATAAATTCTTTCACAACATAGAAGTGTATTAGCTAGTTAAATTGATTATTCTAAAATGATCATTGGTGCGCATTGAGCAAAGTTTTAAATTGAAGCATAATGCATGGCATCACGCAGTTCGGGATAGATTGGATTACACCTAGCCTATATTGTAGCTATTTCATTTCTTAATTTTGTCACAATATTGAGCATTGAGCTACCTTAACGTGAGCATTGGATTTGTTTCATTCTGAACTCCAAATCAAAAGTTACGGACAATTTTGTGCGGACATCTCAAGTTTATCGGCTAGATAAACTGATCATTCTAAACCGATCATTGGTGCTTGTTGAGCAAAGGTTTACAAATGAGGCAAAATGCTGGACATCGCGTAATTTGAGATAGATTGGATTACTTGGAGGCTTTTTTGTATCTCTTTCAGTCTCAAATGTTGTCACCATATTGAAAATTGAGCTAGAATAACATGGGCGTTCGATTCATGTCATTTTGAGCTCTAAATCAAATGTTAAAGATGATTTAGTGCGAACATTTCAAAGTTATCAGCTAGTTAAAATGATCATTCTAAACTAATCATTGGTGCTCATTGAGCAAAGACTTACAAATGAAGCATAATGCATGACATCACACAGTTTGGATAGATTGGATTACTTGGAGGCTTTGTCGTAGCTATTTTGGTCTTAAATTTTGTCACAATATAGAATATTGAGCTAGCTTAATGTGGGCGCTAGATTCGTGTCATTTTGAACTCTAAATCAAAAGTTAAAATGATCATTCTAAACTGATCATTAGCGCTCCTTGTGTAAAGGCTTGTAAATGAAGCATAATGCATGACATCACGCAGTTTGGGATACATTGGATTACTTGGAGGTTTTTTCGTAGCTCTTTCAGTCTTTAATGTTGTTACAATATTGAAAATTGAGCTAGATCAATGAGGGCATTGGATTCATGTCATTTTAAGCTATAAATCAAATGTTATGGACGATTTAGTGCAGACATGTCAAGTTGATTAGCTAGATAAAATGGTCATTCTAAACTGATCATTTGTGCCCATTGAGCAATGGTTTACAAATGAAGCATAATGCATGGCATAACCCAGTTTGGGATAGATTGGACTTATTGGAGGCTTTGTCGTAGCTATTTCGGTCTTAAAATTTGTCACAATATAGAATATTGAGCTACCTTAACGTCGGCGTTGGATTCGTGTCTTCTGAACTTTAAATCAAAAGTTACGGAAGATGTAGTGCGGAAATATCACATTGATCGGCTAGTGAAAATGATTATTCTAAATTGATCATTGGTGCTCATTAAGTAAAAGCTTATAAATGAAGCATAATGCATGGCATCACACAATTTGCGATACATTGGATTACTTGGAGGCTTTGTCGTAGCTTATTGAGTGTCAAATGTTGTCACAATATTGAAAATTGAGGTAGATTAACGTGGGCGTTAGATTCATGTTATTTTGAGGTCTAAATCAAAAGTTAAAGATGATTTAGTGCGGACATGTCAAGTTGATCAGCTAGTTGAAATGATCTTTCTAAACTGATCATTGGTGCTCATTCAGCAAAGGTTTACAAATGAACCATAATGCATGGCATCGCGCAGTTTGAGATAGATTTATTACTTGGAGGCTTTGTCGTAGTTCTTTCAGTCTCAAATGATGTCACAATATTGAATGTTGAGCTAGATTAACTTGGGCGTCCGATACATGTCATTGTGAGCTCTAAATCAAATCTTACGGACGAATTCCTGCTGACTTGTCATGATCATTCTAAACTTATCATTGGTGCTCATTGAGCAAATGTTTACGAATGAAGCATAATGCATGGTAGCACGAAGTTTGGGATAGATTGGATTACTTGGAGGCTTTGTCGTAGCTATTTCTGTCTTAAATTTTATCAGAATATAGAAAACTCAGCTAGCTTAACGTGGGCATTGGATTCGTGTCATTCTGGACTCTAAATCAAAAGTTATGGACAATATAGTGTACACATGTCAAGTTGATCGGCCAATTAAAATGATAATTCTAAACTGATCATTGGTGCTGCTTGAGTAAAGCCTTATAAATGAAGCATAATGCATGGCATCACACAGTTTGGGATACATTGGATTTATTTGGAGGCTTGTTCGTAGCTCTTTCAGTTTCGAATGTTGCCACAATATTTAAATTTGAGCTAGATTAACATGGGCGTTGGATTCATGTAATTTTGAGTTTTATATCAAATGTTAAGGACAATTTAAAGTAGACATGTCAAGTTGATCAGCTAGCTAAAATGATCATTCTAAATTGATAATTGATCAGGAATCAACTTGGCCGGTTCAGAAGACATTCCGGCCAGTACCTCGCACAGTCCAGCCGATCCAGCCGAGTACACGGGCATTTCAACATCTACACAAGGAGAGTCGGACCAGATAAGCTACCAGCTTCAGGACATGCATCTAGAGGAAGTCTCTACACCAGTGGTGCCACCAGGAGCAATGACAAGGAGCAGATCAAGGACGCTCTTCCACAAATTCAGCTTGTGGGTCGACAAGCTCCTAGATGATGATCGACAAGGGACATTGGGCCAGAAGTGCAAAGAATAGTCCAAAGGCTTCACAACAATGCAAGGGACTTCAGAGACTTGGGCTTTAGTGGCAAGAGAGGTCAGGGCCCAAAGATTCCTAACCCTACTCCAAGTCGAAGACTAGGAGCAAGGCGCCTGCATGCCCCAAGGTCGGCCACCTTCCATTTCTTGGCTGTGAGGTAAGAAAGGTAAGTTTTCAAATTGGATATTTGCCTGTTTCTGTTTTGCAGGGTAGGATTTAAATCATTTACATTTTTGAGTCAAAGACATTTTAGGAATAGGTCATTTTTCGGTTATGCACTTTTGTAAGTTTTCCATTTGTGCACTTTTGTAAGTTTTCCATTTTCTTTGAGTCGACCTTAGAAGGTCGAGCTGTCGATCATATTAATAAGGCTCCTTCCAGCATTGTAGTTCGACAACCTTTTTGATAATTAATAAAGATCGAATTTTCTTTCTACAAGTTATTCTCTCAAGAGACTTGTGCGCTTAGAACCTAGTTGAGACCAGGCCTCCAAGCTCTAAGTTTGTGATTTATCACGAGGTTCATCACCCTTCGTGTTGTTCAACTTGACATGTTTGCGCTAAATCATCCGTCACTTTTGATTTAGAGTTAAGAACGACATGAATCCAATGCCCACGTTAAGCTAGCTCAATTTTCTATATTATGACAAAATTTAAGACCGAAATAGCTACAACAAAGCCTTCAAGTAATCCAATCTATCCCAAAGTGTTTGATGCCTTGCATTATATGCTCCATTTCTAAACCTTTGCTTAATAACCACCAATGATCAGTTTAGAAAGATCATTTTACCTAGCTGATCAACTTGACAAGTCAACACTACATCGTTTCTAACTTTTTATTTAGTGTTCAGAATGACACGAATCCAACGCACATGTTAAGTTAGCTCAGTTTTCTAGATTGTGATTACATTTAAGACTGAAAGAACTACGACAAAGCCTCCAAGTAATCTAATGTATCCTAAACTGCGTGATGCCATACATTATGCTTCATTTATAAGCCTGTGCTCAATGAGCACCAAAGATTAGTTTAGAATGATCAATTTAGCTAGCTGGTAAACTCTACATGTCCGCCCTGAATCTTATGTAACCTTTGATTTAGAGTTCAGAATGACACGAATCCAACACCCACGTTAAGCTAGCTGAATTTTCTATATTGTTACAAGAAATAGGTACGAGAAAGCCTCCAAGTAATCCAATGTATCCCAAACTGAGTGATGCCATGCATTATGCTTCATTTATAAGCCTTTACTCAAGGAACACCAATTATCTGTTTAGAATGATCATTTTAACTGGTCGATGAACTTGAGATGTCCGCACTAAATCGTTCGTAGCTTTTGATTTAGAGTTCAGAAAAACACGAATCCAACACCCACGATAAGATAGCTCAATATTCTACATTGTGACAAACTAAAGACCAAAATAGCTACGACAAAGCGCCAAGTAATCCAATCTATCCTAAACTGCGTGATGCCATGCATTATGCTTCATTTATAAGCCTGTGCTCAATGAGCACCAAAGATTAGTTTAGAATGATCAATTTAGCTAGCTGGTAAATTCTACATGTCCGCCCTGAATCTTATGTAACTTTTGATTAAGAGTTCAGAATGACACGAATCCAACACCCACGTTAAGCTAGCTGAATTTTCTATATTGTTACAAGAAATAGGTATGACAAAGCCTCCAAGAAATGAAATGTATCCCAAACTCTGTGATGCTATGCATTATATTTCATTTGTTAGCCTTTACTCAAGGAACACCAATGATCAGTTAGAATGATCATTTTAACTAGCTGATAAACTTGACATGTCTGCACTAAATCGTCTTTAGCATTTGATTTATAGCTCAAAATGACATTAATCCAACGCCCATGTTAATCTAGCTCCATTTTCAATATTCCTACAACATTTGAGGCTAAAAGAGCTACAGGAAAGCCTAAATGTACTCTAATGTATACCAAATTGCGTGATGCCATGCATTATGCTTCATTTATAAGCCTTTACTCAATCAAAACCAATGATCAGTTTAGAATGATCATTTTAACTAGCCGATGCACTTGACATATCTGCAATAAATCATCCGTAACTTTTGATTTAGAGTTCAGAATGACACGAATCCAATGCCCACATTAAGCTAGCTTAGTTCTCAATATAGTGATTAAATTCAAGAACAAAATAGCTATGAAAAACCTCCACGTAATCCAATATATCCCAAACTATGTGATGCCATGCATTATACTTCATTTGTAAACCTTTGCTCAATGAACACCAATGATCAAATTAGAATGATCATTTTAAATAGATGGTCAAATTGACATGTCCGCACTAAGTCGTCTTTAACATTTGATTTAAAGTTCAAAATGACATTAATCCAACGCCCATGTTAATCTTGCTCAATTTTCAATATTGTTACAACATTTGAGACTAAAAGAGCTACGACAAAGCCTCCAACTAATCCAATGTATCCCAAACCGTGTGATGGCAGGCATTACACTTTATTTATAAGCCTTTACTCAAGGAACACCAATGATCAGTTTAGAATGATCGTTTTAACGAGCCGATGAACTTGACATGTCCTCACTATATCGTCCGCAACGTTTGATTTAGAGTTCAAATGGCAAGAATCCAACGTCCACGTTAAGCAAGCTCAATATTCTACATTGTGACAAAATTAAGGAATGGAATAGCTACGACAAAGCCTCCAAGTAATACGATCTATTCCAAATAGCGTAATGCCATGCATTATGCTTCATTTGTAAAGCTTTGCTCAATGAGCAACAATGATCAATTTAGAATGACCATTTTAACTAGCTGATAACCTTGACATGTCCACAAAAATCGTCTTCCATATTTAGCATTTGGTTTAGAGTTTAAAATGACATGAATCCAACACCCATGTTAATCTAGCTCTATTTTTAATATTTTGACAACATTTGAGACTGAAAGAGCTACGAACAAGCATCCAAGTAATACAATGTTTCCCAAAGTGTGTAATGCCATGCATTCTGATTCATGTATAAGCGTTTACTCAAGGAGCACCAATGATCAGTTTAGAATGATCATTTTAATTTGCCAATCAACTTGACATGTCTGTACTAAATCGGCCGTAACTCTTTATTTAGAGTTCATAATGACACAATTCCAATGCCTCCGTTAAGCTAACTCAGTTTTCTATATTATGAATAAATTTAAGATAGAAATAGCTACGACAAAGCCTCCAACCAATCCAATCTATCCCAAAATGCGTGATGCCATGCATAATGTTTCATTTGTTAACCATTGCTCAATGACCACCAATGATTATTTTAGAATGGTCATTTTAAATAGCTGATAAACTTGACGTGTCCGCACTAAATTGCCTTTAACATTTGATTTAGAGCTCAAAATGACATGAATCCAATGACCATATTAATCTAGCTCAATTTTCAATATTGTGACAACATTTGAGACTCAAAGTGCTACGACAAAGCCTAAATGTAATCCAATGTATCCCAAACTGCGTGATTCCATGCATTATACTTCATTTATAAGCCTTTACTCAAGGAAAATAAATAATCAGTTTAGAATGATCATTTTCACTGGCCGATGAACTTGACATGTCCGCAATGAATCATCTGTAACTTTTGACTTAGAGTTCTGAATGACACGAATCCAACGCCCACGTTAAGCTAGCTCAATATTCTATATTATGACAAAACGTATTCCCTGAATTGCTAGGATAACGTGTCCAAGTAATCCAATCAATCCCAAACTGCGTGATGCCATGCATCATACTTCATTTGTAAACCTTCGCTCAATGAGCAACAATGATAAGTTTAGAATGATCATTTTAACTAGCTGATCAACTTGATATCTCCGCACTAAATCGTCTTTATCATTTGATTTAGATATCAAAATGACATAAATCCAGTGGCCACGTTAATCTGATGAATTTTCAATATTGTGACAACCTTTGAGATTGAAAGAGCTACGAACAACCCTCCAAGTAATACAATGTATTCTAAACTGCGTGATGTCATGCATTATGCTTCATTTATAAGCCATTACTCAAGGAGAGCCAATGATCAATTTCGAATGATCATTTTAACTGGCTGATGAACTTGAAATGTCCGCACTAAATCTTCCGTAATTTTTGATTTAGAGTTCAGAATGACACGAATCCAACGTCCACGTTAAAGCTCAATATTCTATATTGTGACAAAATGTAAGACCAAAATAGCTACAATAAAGCGTCTAAGTAATCCAATCTATCCCAAACTTTTTGATGTAATGCATTATGCTTCATTTGTAAACCTTTGCTTGATGAGACTGAAAGAGCTCCGTTAAGCTAGCTCAGATTTCTATATTCTTAATAAATTTAAGACCGAAATTGCTACGACAAAGCCTCCACGCAATCCAATCTTTCGCAAAATGCGTGATGCCATGCATAATGCTTCATTTGTAAACCATTGCTCAATGAACATCAATTATCACTTTAAAATGATCATCTTAAATAGCTGATCAACTTAACATGTCCACACTAAATTGCCTTTAACATTTGATGAAGAGATCAAAATGACATGAATCCAACGGTCATGTTAAATCTAGCTTAATTTTCTATATTGTGATATTATTTGAGACTGAAAAATCTACGACAAAGCCTAAATGTAATCCAATGTATCCCAAACTGTGTGATTCCATGTATTATGCTTCATTTATAAGCCTTTACTCAGGTGAACCAATCACAACAAGAAAACACTAACATTTCCGACGGCATTTCCGACGGAAATAAAACCATCGGAATTTTCCCACGACATGGCAACGGTTTTCCGATGGAACACTGAGGGAACGTCTTTGGTTGGGGATCCGTTGGTAATTTCCGACGCCTGCACCACCATCGGGAAATCGATGGTAAAACCTGACGGTAAACCTGTTGTCAGGATATCCTCTTGAAACCATTGCAAATTACCGACGAAACTAAAACCGTTGGTTTTTTTCCGATGACTTACAGACAGCATGTTGTTTTTACTATCCGTCAGGAATTCATCAGAAATATACCGATGGGATGATGTCGAGTGTCATCGGATAGCCGTCGGAAATAGCCGACCGTGGTCGGAATCCATCAGCAATCCGTCGGAAACTGAAGTAATCTATTAAAAATTTGTGATTATCCGGCGGTGGTCGGAAACCATCGGAAGTCCATCCGAAAAGGAAGAAAAATCTATTCAAATTTTGTGATTATCCGGTTGTGGTTAGAAACCGTCGGAAATCCATCGGAAAAGAGAATATTCTTAAGAATAATCTATTTAAAATTTGTGAATATCTGTTAAAAATTCGTAATAATTTGTTAAAAAGTCGTAATAATCTCTTAAAAATTTGTAATAATCTCTTAAAAATTCGTAATAATCTCTTAAAAATTCGTAATAATCTCTTAAAATTTCATGATAATCTCTAATTTTCAATATAAATACGCTATGATCATTCACAATTTCTTCATAACAAAAAAGCTTAAGAAAATTTTTCGGGATCTTATGATTATTTTTGATCGTGGATGGATAAACCTCGTTATGATTCAACAACGGGTGAATTGACTGATGAATTTGTACAAGGTGTTGAAGAGTTCATGACATTTGCATCAAACAATATCATGACATCGGAATACGGTAAAATGTATTGTCCGTGTATTAAATGTCGAAATCATAGATTAATCTCTGTTAGAGAAGTATGTAATCATTTGTATAGTACTGGATTTATGCCGGGTTACAAAATTTGGTATTCACATCGAGAAACAGATGCAACGATGGAATTATATGGTAGTACTTCAAAAAGGTTAGATAATACTAATGTTAGGGTAGAGGAACCGGCATCACAAGTTGATATAAACAGAGGTACTGTTCAGATGGTGAATGATGCATTTAGTGAACAAAGAGCATCGTACATTGAAGATATTAGCAAAATAGAGGAACCTAATTTGGAAGCCTGGAAATTTTTTGATATGTTAGATGCATCCAAGCAGCCTTTGTATAAAGGATGTAGAGATGGATTATCGCCTTTATCTGCTGCAAGCAGGTTGATGACGATAAATATGGATTTTAACTTGGATGAAGATTGTGTGAATGCGAGAGCTGATTTTGTTAGAGACATATTACCTGAAGATAATATTGTACCTGCTTCATATTACGAGGTTCAAAAACTTGTAGCTGGTCTTGGATTGCCATATCAGATGATCGATGTATGTATTAACAATTGCATGATCTATTGGAGAAATGATGAAAACCGCATGAAATGCCGATTTTTTCACAAACCTTGATTTCAGGAGACAAGCGGCGGGGTACCTATTCTGCATAAACGGGTGTGGTATTTGCCATTAAAAGAGAGGTTAAAGAGGTTATATCAATCTAAACACACGGCAAAACCTTTGAGATGGCATGTAGAATATAATTCGAATGGAGAAATTGTGCATCTCTCGGATGCATAAGCATGGAAACATTTTCAACAGGTTTATCCTAGTTTTGGACCATAAGTGATTTTCCAGCATATGGTATGTTATCAGGATGGTCGGTGCATGGAAGATTAGCACACCCATATTGTAAAGATAATACTGATGCGTTCCAACTGAAACACGGACAAAAGACTAGTTGGTTCAATTGTTATCGTTGATTTCTACCACAAGATCATCCATATCGCTGGAGCACGACACTGTTTAGGAAATACAAAAAAAATTTGATGGTCCACCTCCTATTCTTGACAGGAATTATATGATGACTCAACTTAGAGATTTTGGTGCTGAGAGATAAGCTTCATGTGGAGGTAACGGACATTACCCTGTTGATGGTTGTGGTGAGTACCATAATTGGCACAAGAAAAGAACTTTTTGGGATTTACAATATTGGAAGGACCATTTGTTGCGCCATAATCTAGATGTTATGCACATTGAGAAGAATTTTTTCGACAACATAATGAATACCATTCTAAATGTGCAAGGAAAAAGAAAAGATAATTTGAAAGCTAGATTAGATTTGCCGGATATTTGTTCCCGGAAGGAACTACATGTAATGTCAAATGGAAAATCATTGTCTTCGGCATTCCGGTTGGATACGCATGCAAAAGACGAATTCTTTGACTGGATTAAGCATAGTGTCAAATTTCCAGATGGATACGCATCTAATCTTCGTAATTGTGTCGATACTATTGAAGGCAAATTTTTAGGGATGAAAAGTCATGATTGTCATGTTGTCATGCAAGAACTATTCCCATTTGCCTTTAGCGATCTGCTGCCTAAAAATGTCCACGGAGCAATTGCAGGTATGTTTACATTATTTTATATATAAATAATCATAATTTCATATATTATATGATATTAAAATATTTTTTATGGAGGGATTGGTGTTTTTTCCGAGATTTATGTACAAGATCACTTACTGCATAAAATATCCAAAAATTTGGAGAAAAAAATAACGGTTCTCATTTGTAACCTGGAGAAAATATTTCCACCAGCATTTTTTGATGTTATGGAGCATCTTCCTATTCACCTCCCTAGAGAAGCAGCGCTTGGAGGACCTGTTCAGTACTGATGGATGTATCCTTTTGAGAGATATATGTTCCACGTAAAGAAAAAAGTTAAAAATCTTGCCAGGGTTGAAGGTTCAATCGTCGTACAAAATATTAATGAAGAAACATCTAACTTCGCCAGCTACTATTTTCCATCGCAAGTCCAAACAAAAAATAGATGACTTGCACGACATGATGATGGAGGGGAAAAACCAAGCTATCCAGTGTATGTGCCAAAAATATTTGCACAAATTGGACGTTTAATTGGAAAAGGGAAAACACGACGCCTATCAGAGGAGGAACACAATCACTTGCATTTGTGTACTTTGACAAATTGTGATGATATTTTGGAATATGAAAGGTACATTCAATTAAAATTTGTTTTTAGTTGTTATTATAATTTATTGTTAATTATTTTGTTCATAACTAACAGGATATACATGGAACAAATACGTGTTCATTATTCAGATTACAGCGAGAATGGGTTGGTCGAACTTAAAAAAAAAGCGAATTTTCAAGAAGGTTGCGTTTTTATGTTAGTGTTACCACAATTATGTAATTTTCAATAATAGTTTCCTATATATATTTATAATTGACTACATTCAATTATTTTGTAGGTTACTATAGGTTCTTCTAGGGGGATAATGTTTCCCACGTGGTTAGTTGAGTTGGTGAGTGGTCCTACATTTACTACAAAATCTTATCCAATGTACTGCACTCGTGGATATGCTTTTGAAAGCCATCGCGAAGGAAACTCACAAACAACTTGTAATTACGGTGTATCATCTCAATCGGGAGAAATTATATACAACGGTGTTCTTTGTGAAATATTAGAAGTTCACTATCCAGGAATGATTGATTTGAGGTGTATTGTGTTCTATTGTGACTCGTATGACCCTGTCATGGGTTAACATGAAGACGAATTCGGTGTTACATCTATCCACTCTCGTAAGCGGCATCGAAAATATGATCCTTTTATACTTGCATCACAAGCGGACCAGGTTTGTTACATTCGATATCCTCGTGTGAGGAACAAGCATGATCCTTGGATTACTGTGAACTCAATACATCCTAGAGAAATGGTATGTGGTATTACCGAACAAGACCCTATGCAACAAAGCACAATTGGTAACTTAGGTTCCATAGACACTTCTCTTGAAGTTAACCTTGTTGTTGATGACACCACGAACGAAGATTACAACGTGTTTCATGATTCAGTAGAAGAGATTGGCGAGTTTGACGACCAAAATTCAGGTAATTCAGAATGTTCATCAAATTCATATTAAATTTGTGATAATAATGTTTTATTTTTTTTTCATACTTTAATTATATATAAATTATCTTTTTCTGATAATACTTCATTTCAGATAATTATAATTAGAATAAATTATACTAAACTAAAAAATATTGATTTTCTCACCCGACGTATTTCAACATTTATTGGAAATTAGAAGATATTTCAAGTAAAAACATGTACATGACTTAATCTATTTCATTATTAATTGATTTTGAATTGAAAACTAACATAATTTAGCATGGTATCCAAATTTGATTTAAATTATTCAACTCTATAAATAATCGATTGGATCCAAAATAATTATATCATTTTTTATATTTTAGTGGATCATATATAGACGATTATAGTTTGTGCAGTGAATCATATATACACGTTGAGTTAAACAATTTAATATATAGACGTTGAGTTAATCAATTTAAATTCGAATTACATTGAGTTCAATAAAAATGATTTTTATACTTTAATTATATATAAATATATTTTCGAAATATTGACTCTAGCATCCGACGGATTTCCGACGGCCTTGGTAAATCCGTCTGAAATCCATCGGAAACCTGTCAAAATGTATTTGTAACGTGGGCAGACTATTTATCGATCATGCACGGTGTTTAATGAGTCCGACGGATTTCCGACGGATTGCCGAT
The DNA here is from genome assembly GCA_018901935.1 of Pugionium cornutum. Lineage (NCBI taxonomy): Eukaryota > Viridiplantae > Streptophyta > Magnoliopsida > Brassicales > Brassicaceae > Pugionium > Pugionium cornutum. The sequence continues at coordinate 17,053,017 of CM032160.1, forward strand.
GGATTTACGAGGGAAACGTAATTAACAACGCGGGTTTTCGCAAAAAATTATTGAATTACCGACGGATTCCTGACAGAAATTACCGTCGGAAATATCAAATATAACCTATGACTTTTTCTTCTCCTCACTCTCTCGCCGTTTCGTGTTACTCTCGTAATTTCTGTCGATTGCCATTTCTCCTCGTCACCGTTTCTCCTCGTCGCTGTTTCTTCTCGTCGCCGTTTCTTGTCATCGCCGTTTCTCGTCGTCAACATGTAAGTTTTTTAAAGTATTATTTTAATCGATTTTGGGCGTTTACGAACCCTTCAAAGTAAACTTAGATTTCGCCTAGACCATAAGCAGAGAATCCGAAGATATATATTTTGTATCCTAACAATTACTCAATAATATTATGCTTCATTGGCAGATGGATGTTCATAGATTTTTCGACATCATGGATGTCTCTAAAAATTAGCAAGTTAAGTCAATAACATGAAAGTAGAGATGGTAAATTTGAAAGTAACCAAATACATTAGTTTTTTAAAAGATTATACATAAGAAAATAGAGTTCGTAAACTGTAAGAGTTTCCTTGAATAGTCTGGTATGATAAATAACAAGTGGACATCGTAAGAGTTTGTTCAGAACACATTGTTCTAATAACGATAATGTTCATAAACTTAGTTGTCCTAGTGGATCATGGCAAACTGGTTTTATTTGAAGTTACCCACATGAGAACTCATGACCTTGATTGAGATGTTCATTCTTGTCTTGAGAAATCTTGTTCTTAAGTAGGAGACATTCAGTAAACAACAAGAATGTTTCTTTAATGGGATACGAACATTGTCTGGCCAATCACTTAAGTCGCCACAATTTGTGTTCTTATGGATATGAATGGTGAGTTAACTGAATCTGGAACCTAGTGATGTTGATCAATGGAGTATGTGTATCGTACATGATAACGTGCTTTTTTAGTAAATAAACACTTTTTAATTTCTATTATTGTTGATAGGTTAATATGCTGAATAATTAAATATTTTTATCAAATAATTACCGTATTTTTGACTGTCAACAAATAAGATTTTTCATTTGTTGTTAGAAATGAAAAAAAGAAATAAATAGACATCAGTTTTTGATGGAAAAAAGGATAACTCTAACCTCGTAGTTATGGCTAAATATCTAATAATAGAAATCTGTTTGTAACCGGGAACCATTAGAAAATTCCATTATTTTCCTTTTTTAATTTTTATATTTCTTCTTTTGTTTTCTTTGATTTTCAAAGGACTCGATATTTCAAATTCAAACAAGTTTTTTTTTTTTCAAATTTTACGTCCGTGATTACTAATCTATTCTTTGTTTGTTTGTTTAAATGATTTCTATGTTAAATAAATGAAAAATATATTCAAATATATTCAAATATATTCTTCACTTATTTTTTTAAATGGAATTCAATAAATATTATAGGTTTAGACGTATCTATATCGATTTTGGATAGTTTAGGTTATTTTGCTATTATAAAAATATGTGATATATTTGGATATTTAAAATTTTTGATTCGTGTTCGATTTGATAATTATCACATTGTCCTCTTGTGGTCTTGCTTCAATCATTTAAATGAGACTTTAAGCAGTATTTTAATAATAATTTTAGCAGTACAAATTATTTTTTTACAAAAATATCATAAACAATAAAAATTATAGGTTTATATTTAGTATTTAAAATTGAAGTTTAAGTTTTTATTGTTTAAATTAAATTTAGTTTAAATAAAAATAAATATTTCAAAAATAAATGCTAAATATTAAATTTAAATAGATTGATTAAATGTCACAAACATAGGTCATATCAACAGTATCAAAGACGTGGTGAGTCGTCTACTCCGAGTTGTATACCAACTTAAGTTACAAACTCTGCAAATAATTCTTTCCGACCAATAACTATTGAAGAATTGGTTCAGCAGCCTGGTCATGAACTTCTTACTTTTCTCGATCCGAGGCATCAAGAAAATTCGACATGGTAAATAAAATTTTCTATAATTATATTTAAAATAATTATTTTAACATTATTCTATAATTATATTTAAAATAATTATTTAAACACTACTCTAATAAAAATTCGTAGGTCTGGTATTTCAAATAATGGAATAATAAAATCTATATTAAAGATGCTTCATTCTCTTTTGAACAAACCATATACCAAATTTAGAGATATTCCGTACGAAGAATGTCAGATTTGGTTCAGGACGTTTGCGATACGTTATTTAATTTTTAAATATATAATTCTTTTAAATAGTTTTTAATAATATTTTTTAGTAATATATAAGTAAATTTCGCAGCAAGAATTTATATGGGATCCCATGAACACAAAATTGGTTGAAGAAGCTTTCCAAAAAGAGGCTATAGTACAAGTTTCCCGCCACATGAATGAATGGAAAGAAAAATGGAAAAAGGGAAAACATAAACCAAGAGGGTTGAATGAGTCTGTTTGGAATGCCTTTATTCGTTATTGGGAATCTTCCATCGATGAGGTCATCTCGAGAACTAATTCGGGAAACCGGAATAGCGACTGAGGAGGCAAAGGCATTTCTATTCACAATGCTGGATCGACTAATTTTCTGAGACGAGCCGATCAATTGGTAAATTAATTATTATAAATTTTATTCATTATTATTTGAAAATTTTTAAATTATTAATTTAAAATTCTTTTACTTTTATACACAAGAAATTGGAGTGCCTCGAGAACACTTACAACTTCTCGAGGCCGTCCACACGAACAAGAAGACTGGCCACATCCAAGATGGTGTTGTTAGTGAGATCATCGAAAAAGTAAAAAAGAAAAAAAGTGATATTTTAACCCAGCAGTCTCAAGTTGGTTCTTCATCTTTGGTCGCCGAATTGCCTCATTCTGAGATTAACCGTCTCGTTCTTGATGTAAGTTTGATTTTTTTTATATTTAATATTATAATAGCTATCTAATAATTTTTTTTGTTTTTACTGGAAGTACCATTTTCTAATAGTCGTCATCCAAGGCTCGGAAGAATTGCTGATACCGGTGGTGCAATACCTGCTGGTAGAAACAAGGAGAATGAACAGCTAAAAGAAGAAATGGTGGCTATAAAAATAGAGATGAATAATCTCAAAATATTGCAGAAATGATGAGAAACAAGTTGTCCGATAACTATTTTTCTCCTCATTCTCCTCCTGCCCGTCCTATGTAATTTGTATTTTTTAAAAATTATTTAATTATTATACTTATAATTAGAATATTATTTTTATTAATTGTATTATTGATTTTTTTAAATATTTAAAAATATTAATTTAATTTAATATAAATATTAGTTATTTTAATATTTTTAATAAATATATTTTAAAAATATTTAATGAATAATTTTTAAAAAAATAAATATTTTAATTTTTTTCAATTAATTGGTTATTTTCGATGGATGTTGTCGCCTAACTTCTGACGGATAAAAACCATCGGGATATATCATCGGTTCACATTCCCGACGGCAACAGTCATCGAAAAATAGTCCATCGCAAATTCGTCGGGAAGTTCTGATAGAAGTGTTCCATTGAATATCTGTTGGGGTTTTCCGAAGGTACTATCCGTCGAAAGTTTCCGACGGAAGACGTCCATCGAATATCCATCGGTAATTTCAGATGGCGAGGGTCCATTGCCTATCCGTCTGAAGTTTCCAATGACAAGTTTTATCGCCAAGCCATTGGATATTGCCGATTCTTTACTGACGGACACTTTTTGTCGGAATATAGATGGGAATTGGTATTCTCGACGTGTTTCCGACGAAACTGGCCGTCGGGAATTTGATGTTTTCTTGTAGTGAATGATTAGTATAGAATGATCATTTTAACTGGACGATGAACTTGACTTGTCCACAATTAATCGTCCGTAACTTTTGACTCAGAGTTCAGAATGTCACTAATTCAAGGCCCACGTTAGGTTAACTCAACATTCTATATTGTGACAAAATTTAAGACCAAAATAGTGACGACAAAGAGTACAAGTAATCCAATATATCCCAAAATGCGTAATGTCGGAATATTGGTGACGCCGCAGACTCCGGGATCAACTTGGCTGGTCCAGAAGGCATTCCGGCCAGTACCTCGCACAGTCCAGCTGGTACAGCCGATCCAGCCGAGTACACGAGCACTTCAGCATCTACACAAGGAGACTCGGACCAGATAAGCTACCAGCTTCAGGACATGCATCTAGAGGAAGTCTCTACGCCAGTGGTGCCACTAGGAGCAATGACAAGGAGCAGATCAAGAGCACTCTTCCACAAGTTCAGCTTATGGGTTGACAAGCTCCTAGAGGAAGATCGACTAAGGACAATGGGCCAGAAGTGCAAAGAAGAGTCCAAAGGCTTCTCAACAATGCAAGGGACTTTAGAGACTTGGGCTTTAGTGGAAAGAGAGGTCAGGGCCCAAAGTTTCCAAACCCTACTCCAAGTCAAAGGCTAGGAGCAAGGCGCGTGCATGCCACAAGGACGGCCACCTTCCATTTCTTGGCCATGAGGTAAGAAAGGTAAGTTTTGAATTCGAATATATGCCTCTTTCTGTTTTGCAGGGTAGGATCTAGATTGTTTACATTTTTGAGTCAAAGACATTTTAGGAATAGGTCCTTTTTCGGTTATGCACTTTTGTACATTTTCCATTTCTGCACTTTTGTAAACTTTCCTTTTCTTTCTTTGAGTCGACCCTAGAAGGTCAAGCTGTCGAGCATATTAATAAGGCTCCTTCCAGCATTGTAGTTCAACAACCTTTTTGCTAATCAATAAAGATCGAATTTTCTTTCAACAAGTTATTCTCTTAAGAGACTTGTGCGCTTAGAACCTAGTTCAGACCAGCCCTCCTAGCTCTAAGTTTGTGATTAATCAAGAGGTTCATCACCCCTCGTGTGGTTCACTTCACCCCTCCATCCAATCAGAAAACCCCTATCCAGAAGCTTAAGGTCGAGTTTCTCACCTAACCTTCTCCACACAGCCCACGCGCATATAAGCCTTGAATTGAGGCTTGTATCAGATACTCTGCCGCTTGTCTCTTGAAATCGAGGTCTGTGAAAAAATCGGCACTTCATGCGGTTTTCATCATTTCTCCAATAGATCTTGCAATTGTAAATACATACATCGATCATTTGATACGGCAATACAAGACCAGCTACAAGTTTTTGAACCTCGTAATATGAAGCAGGTGCAGTATTATCTTGAGGTAATATATCTCTAACAAAATCAGCCATCGCATTCATACAATCTTCAGCCAAGTTGAAATCCGTCTTTATCGTCATCAACCTGTTTACAGCAGATAAAGGCGATAATCCATCTCTACATCCTTTATACAAAGGCTGCTTGGATGCATCTAACATATCCAAAAAATTCCGAGCTTCCAAATTCGGTTCCTCTATTCTACTTCTATATTCAATGTACGATGTTCTTTGTTTACGAAACGCATCGTTCACCATCTGAACAGTACTTCCATTTATATCAACTTTTGATGTCGGTTCCTCTACTCCAACATTAGTACTATCTAACCTTTTTGAAGTACTACCATAGTATTGCATCGTTGCATGAGGTTCTCCATGTGAATACCGAATTATGTAACCCGGCATAAATCCAGTCCTATTCAAATGATTACGTACTTATCTAACTGAGATTAATCTATGATTTCGAAATTTAATACAAGGACAATAGATTTTACCGTATTCCGATGTCATGCTATTGTTTGATGCAAATGTCATGAACTCCTCAACACCTTGCGCAAATTCATCCATAAATTCCCCCTTAATTGAATCATAACGAAGTTTATCCATCCACGATTGAAAATAATCATAAAAACCTGAAGAAATTTTGTTAAGATTTTTTGTTTTGATGAGATTGTGAAGCAAGATTTTTTGTTTTGATGAGATTGTGAAGCAACAAAGCGTATTTTTTATAATGAAAATTACAAGATTATCACGAATTTTTAACATATTATCATAATTTTTAAACGAATTTTTAAGATTGTTCTTAAGAATATCCAGATTAAGTTTGTTATGTTTTGTCCGACAGATTTCTGATGGATTTCCGACCATTTCCGGACAGCTTCGGACAACCCTCTAGATTAAAGTATCGGTCAAACAAACAACTGCTAAAAAAATAGGACGTCATCAGAAAGTCATCGGAAATACCGAAGGAATGCCGACGACTTAAAGATTTAGTCAACTTAAAAACTAATTACGCGGAATCGGTCAGCCAATATATTACCGACGGATTACTGATGGCTTTTGAAAAAGCAAATCCATCGGGAAGTAGTCGGTAAAGACCAATGGTTTTGATTTCGTCGGAACGTACCAACAATTTAGCAAGGAGAACCCGACACTGTTGACGTTGTCGGTAATTTGAAAGATGTCCTTCGGGTTTTATCATCGAATTCCTGATGGTGCTGTTGGCATCGGGATTTATGATTACATATCGACGAGTTGACGTTACTAGGAAATCCATCTGAAAAACATGGAAACACCATGGGAAAACCATTGAAAAACCGTCGGAATATTCTGAAGATATTTTTTCCATCGGAAAGGCCATCGGAAATATTAATGTTTTCTTGTAGTGCATGCCCATCCTAAATAGTATGTAACTTTTGACTTAGAGTTCAAAATGACACGAATCCAACGCCCACGTTAAGCAATCTCAATATTCTATATTGTGATAAAATTTAAGACCAAATTAGCTACGACAAAGCCTCCAAAAAATCTAATCTATCCCAAACTGCATGATGCCATAGATTATGTTTTATTTATAAGCTTTTACTAAAGGATCACCAATTATTAGTTTAGAATGATCATTTTAACTAGTTTATAAACTTCACATATCCACACTAAATCGTTTTTTGAATTAGAACTCAAAATGACACGAATCCAACGCCTACGTTCAGCTAGCTCAATATTCTATATTGTTACAATATTTAAGACTGAAAGAGCAATGAGAAAGCTTCCAAATAATCCAATGTACACCAAACTGGGTGATGCCATGCAATATGCTTCATTTTTAAGCCTTTACTCAAGGAGCACATGTGATCAGTCTACAATAATCATTTAAACAAGCTGATCAACTTGACATGTCCTTACTATATCATCCGTAAGTTTTGATTTAGAGTTCAAAATGACATGAATCCAACACCCACGTTAAGCTATATAAATTTTCTATATTGTGATAAAATTTAACACAGAAATAGCTACAACAAAGCCTTCAAGTAATCCAATCAATCCCAAACTACATGATGCCATGCATTATGCTTCATTTTTAAGCCTTTACTAAAGGAGCACTAATGAGTTTAGAAATATCATTTTAACTAGCTGATCAACTTGACATGTCCGCACTAAATCGTCTTGAACTTTTGATTTAGAGGTGGAAATGACATGAGACCAACATCCACGTTATGCTAACTTAATTTTCCATATTGCGACAACATTTGAGATGGAAAGAGCTACGAAAAAGTGTCCAAGTAATCTAATTTATCCCAAAGTGCATGAGGCCATGCTATACTTCATTTATAACAAGGAGCACCAGTGATCAGTTTAAAATGATCATTTTAACAGGCCGATAAACTTGACATGTTCACACTAAATCTTCGGTAATATTTAATTTAGAGTTCAAAATGACACGAATCCAATGCCCACGAAAGCTATATAAATTTTCTATATTGTGCTAAAATTTAACACCAAAATAGCTACGAAAAAAATCTTTAAACAATCCAATCTTTCACAAACTTCGTGGTGCCATGCATAATGTATAAGCCTTTACTCAAAGAGCACCAATGATCAGTTTAGAATGATCATTTTAACTGGCTGATAACCTTAACATGTTTGCAGTAAATCGTCCGTAACTTTTGATTTAGAGTTCAAAATGACGAGAATCCAACGCCCACGTTAAGCTAGCTGAAGTTTTTATATTATGCCAAAGTTTAATACCAAAATAGCTACAAAAAAACCTCCAACTAATCCAATGTATTTCAAATTGCATGATGTCATGCATTATGTTTCACTGCTCCTTGAGTGAAGGCTTACAAATGAAGCATAATGAATGGCATCACGCAATTTGGATATATTGGATTACTTAGAGGTTTCGTCATAACTATTTCTTGTCATATTATAGAAAATTGAGCTAGCTTAATGTGGGAATTGGATTCGTATCATTTTGAACTCTAAATCAAACGTTACGTAAGATTTAGTGTGGACATGTCAAGTTTATCGGCTAGTTAAATTGATCATTCTAAACTTATCTTAGGTGCTCATTGAGCAAAGGCTTATAAATGAAGCATAATGCATGGCATCACGCAGTTTAGGATACATTGGATTACTTGGAGGCTTTATTGTAGCTCTTTCAGTCTTATATTTAATCATAATCTAGAAAACTGAGCTAGCTTAACATGGGTGTTGGATTCGTCTCATTCTGAACTCTAAATAAAAAGTTACGGATGATTTAGTGCAGACATGTCAAGTTGATCGCTAGTTAAAATGACCATTCTAAACTGATCATTGTTGCTCATTAACCAAAGGTTTACAAATAGAGCGCATAATGCAAGGCATCACACACTTTGGGATAGTTTGGATTACTTGAAGGCTTTGTCGTAGCTAGTTCGGTATTAAATTTTGTAACAAGATAGAAAATTTATCTAGCTTAATGTGGGCATTGGTTTCACGTCATTTTGAACTCTAAATCAAAAGTTACGGACGATTTATTGCGAACATGTCAAGTTGATCAGTTAGTTAAAATGATCATCTTAAACTGATCATTGGTGCTCATTGAGCAAAGGTCTACAAATGAAGCATAACTCATGGCATCACGCAGTTTGAGATACACTGGATTACTATGAGGCTTTGTTGTAGCTCTTTAGGTCTTATATTTAACCACAATATAGAAAACTGAGCTAGCTTAACGTGGACGGTTGATTCATGTCATTCTGAAATCAAAATCAAATGTTAATGAAGATTTAGTGCAGACATGTCAAGTTTAACAGCTAGTTAAAATGATCATTCTAAACTTATCATTGGTGCTCATTAAGCAAAGGTTTATAAATGAAGCATAATGCATGGTATGACGCAGTTCGTCATTCTGAACTCTAAATCAAAAGTTACGTTCGATTTAGTGCGGACATGTCAAGTTGATCAGCTAGTTAATATAACCATTCTAAACTGATCATTGTTGCTCATTAAGCAAAGGTTTACATGGACGCTTTGTCGTAGCTATTTCAGTCTTAAATTTGTAAAAAGATAGAAAATGGAGCTAGCTTAACGTGGGCAATGGATTCATGTCATTCTGAACTCTAAATCAAAAGTGACACATGATTTATTGCGGACATGTCAAGTTGATCTGATAGTTAAAATAATCATTCTAAACTGATCATTGGTGCTACTTTAGTAAAGATTTACAAATGAAGCATAATGCATGGCATCACGCAGTTTGGGATAGATTTGATTACTTGGAGGCTTTCTTATAGCTATTCCGGTCTTATATTTAATAAAAATATAGAAAAATTAGCTAGCTTAGCGTGGGCGTTGGATTTGTGTCATTGAGAACTCTAAATCAAAAGTTACGAACGATTTACTATGGACATAACAAGTTTAATCGACCAGTTAAAATGATAATTCTAAACTAATCATTGGTGCTCCTTAATTAAAGGCTTATAAATAAAGCATAATGCATGGCATCAAGCACTTTAGGATATATTGGATTAATTAGAGGCTTTGTCCTAGGTCTTTCAGTCTCAAATGTTGTCAAAATATTGAAAAGCGAGCTGGATTAACATGTACATTGGATTCATGTCATTTTGCATTCTAAATGAAATGTTAAAGACAATTTAGTCCAGACATGTCAAGTTCATCAGCTGGTTAAAATGATGATTCTAAACTGATCATTGGTGCTCATTGAGCAAAGTTTTACAAATGAAGCATAATGCATGGTATCACGGAGTTTGTGATAGATTGGATTACTTGGAGGTATTGTCGTATCTATTTCGGTCTTAAATTATGTAACTATATAGAATAAGGAGCTAGCTTAACGTGGGCATTGGATTCATGCCATTCTAAACTCTAAATCAAAAGTTACGGAAGATTTAGTGTAGACATGTCAAGTTGATCGGCCAGTTAAAATGATCCTTCTAATCTGATCATTAGTGCTCCTTGAGTAAAGCCTTATAAATGAACCATAATGAATGCCATCACGCAGTTTTGGATACATTGGATTACTTGGAGGGCTTTGTCGTAACTCTTTCAGTCTCAAATTTTGTCACAATATTGAAAATTGAACTAGATTAACATGGCCGTTCGATTCATGTCATTTTGAGCTCAAAATTAAATGATAAAGATGATTTAGTGCAGACATGTCAAGTTGATCGGCCAGTTAAAATGATCATTCTAAACTTATCATTGGTGCTCCTTGAGGAAAGACTTATAAATGAAGGATAATGCATGGCACCATGCAGTTTGGGATTCATTGGATTAGTTGGTGGCTTTGTCGTTTCTCTTTCAATCTCAAATGTTTTAACAATATTGAAAATTGAGCTAGATTAATGTGGCCGTTGGATTCATTTCATTTTGAGCCCAAAATAAAATGTTACAGACGATTTTTTTTTTGTTTTGGTACAGCCCGTAGCCAACTGTGAAATAGCGGACAGTATAAATTTGGCAACACTCTTCCCACAAGATCTCTTTCGGGAAAAAGGATAATTTTCAAACAGACATGTCAACTTGATCAGCCAGTTGAAATGATCATTCTAAACTGATCATTAATGCTCATTGAGTAATCGTTTACAAATGAAGCATAATGCATGGCATCACGCTCTTTGGGCTAGATTGGATTACTTGGAGTCTTTGTCGTAGCTATTTCCGTGTTAAATTTTGTCACAATATAGAATATGGAGTAGCTTAACGGGGGCATTGGATTCCTGTTATTCCGAACTCTAAATCAAAAGTTACGGAAGATTTAGTGCGGACATGTCAATTTAATCGGCCAATTAAAATGATCATTCTAAAGAGATGATTGGTGCTCCTTGAGTAGAGGCTTATAAATGATGCATAATGCATGGCATCATGGAGTTTCAGGTACATTCAATTACTTGGAGGGCTTTTTCTTAGCTCTTTCAGTCTCAAATTTGGTCACAATATTGAAAATTGAGCTAGATTAACATGGTTGTTGTATTCATGTCATTTTGAGCTCAAAATCAAATGTTTAAGATGATTTAGTTGGGACATGTCAAGTTTATCAGCTAGTTGAAATGATTATCCTAAACCGATCATTGGTGCTCATTGAGCAAGGGTTTACAAATGAAGCTTAATGCATGGTATCACGCAGTTTGGGATAGTTTGGATTAGTTAGAGCCCTTGTCGTAGCTATTTTTGTCTTAAATTTTGTAACTATATAGAATAATGAGCTAGCTTAACGTGGGCATTGGATTCGTGCCATTCTAAACTCTAAATAAAGTTACAAGAGATTTATTGTGGACATGTCAAGTTGATCGGCCAGTTAAAATGATCCTTCTAAACTGATCATTGGTGGTCGTTGAGTAAAAGCTTATAAATGAAGCATAATGCATGACATCACACAGTTTTGGATACATTTCATTATTTGGAGGGCTTTTTCTTAGCTCTTTCGATCTCAAATTTGGTCAATTAACATATCATGTTAATCACCCAATTAAAATGATCATTCTAAATTGATCATTGGTACTCCTTGGGTAAACGCTTATAAATGAATAATAATGCATGGCATCACACAGTTTGGGGTACATTGGATTACTTGGTGGCTTTGTTGTAGTTCTCTCAGTCTCAAATGTTGTCACAATGTTGAAAATTGAGATAGATTACGTGGCCATTGAATTCATGTCATTTTGAGCTCTAAATCAAATATTACGGACGATTTAGTGCGGACATGTCAAGAAAGTGATTATTCTAAACTGATCATTGGTCCTCATAAAGTAAAGGTTTACAAATGAAGCATACTGCATGACATCAAACAGTTTGAGACAGATTGGATTACTTAGAGGCTTTATCGTAGCTATTTGAATCTCAAATGTTGTCAAAATATAGGATATTTAGCTAGCTTAACGTGTACGTTGGATTCGTGTCATTATAAACTCTTAATCAAAAGTTATAGACAATTTACTGTGGACATGTTAAGTTGATCGGCAAGTTTAAATGATCATTGTAAACTGATCATTGGTGCTCCTTCATTAAAGGCTTATGTTGTCACAATATGGAAAATTGAGTTAGCTTTACGTGGGCGTTTGGTTCATGTAATTTTGAGCTCTAAATCGAAAGTTTAAGATGATTTAGTGCAGATATGTCAAGATTGTTAGCTAGATTAAATGATCATTCTAAACTAATCATTTCTACTCCATGAGTAAAAGCTTATAAATGAAGCATACTGCATTACATCATGCAGTTTGGGATATATCGGATTACTTGGAGGCTTTTTCGTAGCTTTTTCAGTCTCAAATGTTATCACAATATTGAAAATTAAGCTAGATTAACATGGAAATTGGATTCATGTCATTTTGAGCTCTAAATCAAATGTTGAAGACGATTTAGTGCAGACATGTCAAGTTTATCGGACATGTCAAGTTGATCACCAAAGTTAAAACGATCATTCTAAAATCATAATTGTTGCTCATTGAGCAAAGGTTAACAAATGAAGCATAATTGATGCTATCACGAAGTTTGGGATAGATTGGATTACTTGGAGGCTTTGTCGTAGCTCTTTCAGTCTCAAATGTTGTCACAATATTGAAAATTGATCTAGATTAATGTGGGCGTTGGAATCATGTCATTTTCTGCTTGATATCAAAAGTTAAATACGATTTAGTGCGGACATGTAAGTTGATTACGTAGTTAAAATGATCATTGGTGCTCCTTGAGTAAAGGTTAATAAATGAAGCAAAATGATCAAGTTCATCGGCCAGTTAAAATGATCATTCTAAACTGATAATTGGTACACCTTGAGTAAATGCTTATAAATGAAGAAATGCATGGTATCACGCAGTTTGGGATAGATTGAATTACTTGGAGGCTTTGTCATAGTTATTTTGGTCTTAAACTTTGAAACAATATAGAAAATTGAGCTTGCTCAACGTGGGCGTTTGATTCGTGTCATTTTGAACTCTAGATGAAAAGTTAGAGACGATTTAGTGTGGACATGCCAAGTTGATCAGCTAGTTAAAATTATCATTCAAAACATACCATTGGTACCCCTTGAGTAAAGGCTTATAAATGAAGCATAATGCATGGCATCACGCAGTTTGGGATACATTGGATTACTCGGAGGTTTTTTCATAGCTCTTTCAGTCATAAATTAAATCACAATCTAGAAAACTGAGCTAGCTTAACATGGGCGTTGGATTCGTGTCATTCTGAACTCTAAATAAAAAGTTACAGACGATTTAGTGCGGATATAACATGTTGATCAGCTAGTTAAAATGATCATTTTAAACTGATCATTCGTGCTCATTAAGCAAAGGTTTACAAATGGAGCATATAATGCAAGGCATCACGTACTTTGGGATATATTGGATTACTTGGAGGCTTTGTCATAGCTATTTCGGTATTAAATTCTGTCACAAAATATAATATTGAGCTAGCTTAACGTGGACATTGGATTCATGTCATTTTGAACTTAAAATCAAAAGTTACCTAAGATTTAGTGCGGACATGTCAAGTTTGTCAACTAGTTAAATTGATCATTCTAAACTGATCATTGGTGCTTTTTGAGCAAAGGCTTATAAATGAAGCATAATGGATGGCATCACGCAGTTTGGAATACATTGGATTTCTTGAAGGATTTGTCGCAGCTCCTTCAATCTTAAATTTAATCACAATCTAAAAAACTGAGCAAACTTAACGTGGGTGTTGGATTCGTATCATTCTGAACTCTAAATAAATAAAAAAATGGACGCTTTAGTGTGAACATGTCAAGATGATCAGCTAGTTATAGTTGTCATTCAAAATTGATCATTGTTGCTCATTAAGCAAAGGTTTACAAATAGAGCACATAATGCAAGGCATCACGCACTTTGGGATAAATTGGATGACTTGGATGTTTTGTCGTAACTATTTTGGTTTTAAATTTTGTAACAAGATAGAAAATTGAGCTAGCATAACGTGGGCGTTGGATTCATGTCATTTTGAACTCTAAACCAAAAGTTACGGAAGATTTACTGCGGACATGTCAAATTTATCGGATAGTTGAATTGGTCATTCTAAACTGATCATTGGTACTCATTGAGCGAAGGTTTTTAATGAAGTATGATGCATGGCATCACACGGTTTGGGGTACATTATATTACTTGGAGGCTTTGTCATAGTTCTTTCAGTCTTATATTTAATCATAATATAGAAAAGGTGGCTAGTTTAACGTGGACGTTGGGTTATTTTCATTTTGTACTCTAAATAAAATGTTAAAGATGATTTGTTGCGGACATGTCAAGTTGATCAGCAAGTTAAAATGATTATCCGAAACTGATCATTGGTGCTCATTAAGAAAAGGTTTACAAATGAAGTATAATGCATGGCACCACGCAGTTTGGGATATATTTGATTACTTGGAGGCGTTCTCGTAGCTATTTCGGTCTTATATTCTGTCACAATATAGAAATTTGAGCTATCTTAACGTGGGCATTGGATTCATGTCACTCTGAACTCTAAATCAAAAGTGACGGATGATTTAGTGCGATCATGTCAAGTTGATCGGACAGTTAAAATGATCATTCTAAACTGATCATTGGTGCTCCTTGAGTAAAGGCTTACAAATGAAGCATAATGCATAGCATCCCGAAGTTTGGGATACATTGGATTACTTGGAGGCTTTGTCGTTGCCCTTTCAGTCATAAATTTATTCACCATATAGAAAAATTAGCTAGCTTAACGTGGGCGTTTGATTCGTGTCATTCTAAACTCTAAATCAAAAGTTATAGACGATTTAGTGCAAACAGTTCACGTTGATCAGCTAGTTAAAACGATCATTCTAAACTAATCATTGTTGCTCGTTAAACAAAGGTTTACAAATGAAACACAATGCAAGGCATCACGCACTTTGGGATAGATTGGATTACTTGAAGGCTTTGGCTAGCTATTATGGTCTTAACTTTTGTAACAATATACAAATTGAGCTTGCTTAACGTGGGCATTGGATTCGTGACATTTTGAACTCTAAATCAAAAGTTATGGAAGATTCACTGGGGATATGTCAAGTTTATCGACTAGTTAAATTGATCATTCTAAACTGATCATTGATGCTCATTGAGCAAAGGTTTATAAATGAACTATTATGCATGACATCCCACAGTTTGGGATACATTGGATTACTTGGAGGCTTCGTCGTACTTCTTTCAGTCTTATATTTAATCACAATATTGAAAACAGAGCTAGTTTAACATGGACGTTGGATTCATGTTATTATGACCTCTAAATCAAATGTTAAAGATGATTTAGTGCAGACATGTCAAGTTGATATGCTAGTTAAAATGATCATTCTAAACTGATCATTACTGGTCATTAAGGAAATGTTTACAACTGACGCATAATGCATGGCATCACGCAGTTTGCGATAGATATGATTACTTGGAGGTTTTCTCATAGCTATTCCGGTTTCATATTTAAAAAAAAATACGGAAAATTGAGCTAGCTTAAGGTGGGTGTAGGATTCGTGTCTTTCTGAACTCGAAATCAAAAGTTATGGAAGATTTAGTGTGGACATGTCGAGTTTAATCGGCCAGTTAAAATGATAATTCTAAACTGATCATTGGTGCTCCTTGATTAAAGGCTTATAAATGAAGCATAATGCACGGCATCACGTGCTTTGGGATATATTGGATTATTTGGAGGCTTTGTCATAGGTCTTTCTATCTCAAATGTTGTCAAAATATTGAAAAGTGAGCTAGATTAACGTGGGCATTGGATTCATGTCATTTTGAGTTCTAAATGAAATGTTAAAGATGATTTATTCCGGACATTTCAAGTTGATCAGCTAGTTAAAATGATCATTCTAAAATCATAATTGTTGCTCATTGAGCAAAGGTTTACAAATGAAGCATAATTGATGCTATCACGAAGTTTGGGATAGATTGGATTACTTGGAGGCTTTGTCGTAGCTCTTTCAGTCTCAAATGTTATCACAATATTGAATATTGATCTAGATTAATGTGGGCATTGGAAGCATGTCATTTTCTGCTTGATATCAAAAGTTAAATACGATTTAGTGCGGACATGCAAGTTGATTACGTAGTTAAAATGATCATTGGTGCTCCTTGAGTAAAGGTTAATAAATGAAGCAAAATGATCAAGTTCATCGGCCAGTTAAAATGATCATTCTAAACTGATAATTGGTACACCTTGAGTAAATGCTTATAAACGAAGAAATACATGGTATCACGCAGTTTGGGATAGATTGAATTACTTGGAGGCTTTGTCATAGTTATTTTGGTCTTAAACTTTGAAACAATATAGAAAATTGAGCTTGCTCAACGTGGGCGTTTGATTCGTGTCATTTTGAACTCTAGATGAAAAGTTAGAGACGATTTAGTGTGGACATGCCAAGTTGATCAGCTAGTTAAAATGATCATTCTAAACATACCATTGGTGCCCCTTGAGTAAAGGCTTATAAATGAAGCATAATGCATGTCATCACGCAGTTTGGGATACATTGGATTACTTGGAGGTTTTGTCATAGCTCTTTCAGTCATAAATTAAATCACAATCTAGAAAACTGAGCTAGCTTAACATGGGCGTTGGATTTATGTCATTCTGAACTCTAAATAAAAAGTTACAGACGATTTAGTGCGGATATGACATGTTGATCAGCTAGTTAAAAGGATCATTCTAAACTGATCATTCATGCTCATTAAGCAAAGGTTTAGAAATGGAGCATATAATGTAAGGCATCACGCACTTTGGGATTGATTGGATTTCTTGGAGGCTTTGTCATAGCTATTTTGGTATTAAATTCTGTCACAATATAGAATATTGAGCTAGCTTACCGTGGACATTGGATTCATGTCATTTTGAACTCTAAATCAAAAGTTACATAAGATTTAATGCGGACATGTCAAGTTTGTCAACTAGTTAAATTGATCGTTCTAAACTGATCATTGGTGCTCCTTCAGCAAGCTCCTTCAGCAAAGGATTATAAATGAAGCATAATGGATGGCATCACGCAGTTTGGAATACATTGGATTTCTTGAAGGATTTGTCGTAGCTCCTTCAATCTTAAATTTAATCACAATCTAAAAAACTTAGCAAACTTAACGTGGGCGTTGTATTCATGTCATTCTGAACTCTAAATAAATAAAGAAATGGAAGCTTTAGTGCGAACATGTCATGATGATCAGCTAGTTATAGTTATCATTCAAAACTGATCATTGTTGCTCATTAAGCAAATGTTTACAAATAGAGCACATAATGCAAAGGCATCACGCACTTTGGGATAGATTGGATGACTTGGATGTTTTGTCGTAACTATTTTGGTTTTAAATTTTGTAACAAGATAGAAAATTGAGCTAGCATAACGTGGGCGTTGGATTCGTGTCATTTTGAACTCTAAATCAAAAGTTACGGAAGATTTACTGCGGACATGTCAAGTTTATCGGATAGTTGAATTGATCATTCTAAACTGATCATTAGTGCTCATTGAGCGAAGGTTTTTAGTGAAGTATGATGCATGGCATCATATTACTTGGAGGCTTTGTCATAGTTCTTTCAGTCTTATATTTAATCATAATATAGAAAAGGTAGCTAGTTTAACGTGGACGTTGGATTACTGTCATTTTGTACTCTAAATCAAATGTTAAAGATGATTTGCTGCGGACATGTCAAGTTGATCAGCAAGTTAAAATGATCATCTTAAACTGATCATTGGTGCTCATTAAGTTAAGGTTTACAAATGAAGTATAATGCATGGCATCACGCAGTTTGGGATATATTTGATTACTTGGAGGCGTTCTCGTAGCTATTTCGGTCTTATATTCTGTCACAATATAGAAATTTGAGCTATCTTAACGTGGGCATTGGATTCATGTCACTCTGAACTCTAAATCAAAAGTGACGGATGATTTAGTGCGGTCATGCCACTACTTTGCGACTACAGCAGTGTAGTCGCTTAAATGTCGTTATACCTAATCCGCACATGTTTTTTATGTTGGCACTTTGCCACCACTTTGTGACTGCAGAGCCACTACAGAACGTAGTCACAAATTGGTCGCATTTTTAAAGACCAATAAGCGACTACCAACTAATTTTCTATATAGCGACTGATTAGCGACTACCTAGGTCAGTCGCAACGCAGTCACATTTCAATCGCTAATTGGTTGCGTATTACGACCAACATGTGACTACACTTATTGGTCATATTTTTGCGACCAATTTGCGACTACTTTGACGTAGTCGCAAATTAGTTGCTAAACCGTGGCAAATGTGGTCGCAAAAATTGTGACCACGTATGTAGTCGCAAATCGCAGTCGCAAATTGGCTGCTTTCTTGTAGTGTGTCATGTTAATCGGTCAATTAAAATTATCATTCTAAATTGATCATTGGTACTACTTGAGTATAGGCTTATAAATGAAGAATAATCTATGACATCACGCAAATTGGGATACATTGGATTACTTTTGGTGGCTTTGTCGTAGCTGTATCAGTCTCAAAAGTTGTCACAATATTTAAAATTGAGCAATATTAACGTGGCTGTTGGATTCATTTCATTTGAGCTCTAAATCAAATGTTACAGACGATTTAGTGCGAACATTACAAGTTGATCAGCTATTTAAAGGGATCATTCAAAACTGATCATTGGTCCTCATAGAGTAAAAGTTTACAAATGAAGCATAATGCATGGCATCACACAGTTTGGGCATCTTGGATTACTAGGAGGATTTGTCATAGCTCTTTCAGTATCAAATGTTGTCATAATATAGAAAATTGAGCTAGTTTAACGTGGGTGTTGGATTCGTGTCATTCTTAACTCTAAATCAAATGATACGTACGATTTAATGCAGAAATGTCATGTTGATCGGGCAGTTAAAATGGTCATTCTAAACTTATCACTGGTGCTCATTGAGTAAAAGCTTATAAATGAAGCATAATGCATTGCACCACACAGTTTTGGATATATTGGATTACATGGAGGCTTTGTCGTAGTTATTTCGATCTTAAATTTTTTCACAATATAAAAAATTGAGCTAGCTTAACGTGGGTGTTTGATTCCTGTCATTTTGAATTTTAAATCAAAAATTACTGACAGTTCAGTGTGGACATGTCAAGTTGATTTACCAGTTAAAATAATCATTCTAAACTGATCATTGGTGCTTGTTGATTAATGGGTTATAAATGAAGCATAATGCATGGCATCACGCAGTTTAGGATATATTGTATTACTTGGAGGCTTTGTCGTAGCTCTTTCAATCTTATATGTTGTCACAATATAGAAAACTGAGCTAGCTTAACATGGACGTTGGATTCATGTCATTTTGAGTTCTAAATCAAAAGTTAAAGGAGATTTAGTACAGAAATGTCAACTTGATCAGCTACTTAAAATGACCATTTAAACTGATCGTTAGTGGTCCTAGAGTAAAGGCTTATAAATGAAGAATATTGCATGGCATCACGCATTTTGGGACAGATTGGATTACTTAGAGCCTTTGTCGTAGCTATTTTGATCTTAAATTATGTCACAATACAAGAAATTGAGCTAGTTTAACGTGGGCGTTGGATTCATGTCATTTTGAACTTTAAATCAAAAGTTACGTACGATTTAGTGCGGACATGTAGAGTTGATCGGCCCGTTAAAATGATCATTCTAAACTGATCATTGGCGCTTGTTGAGTAAAGGCTTATAAATCACTAGATATTTTGGTCCTAAAATTTGTCAATATATAGAAAACTTAGCTAGCTTAACGTGGGTGTTGGATTCGTGTCATTCTGAACTCTAAATCAAAAGTTATGGACGATTTTGTGTG
Source organism: Pugionium cornutum (assembly GCA_018901935.1). NCBI lineage: Eukaryota > Viridiplantae > Streptophyta > Magnoliopsida > Brassicales > Brassicaceae > Pugionium > Pugionium cornutum. The sequence goes on from CM032160.1 coordinate 17,072,979, forward strand.
GACATGTGAAATTGATCGGCCAGTTAAAATGCTCATTCTAAATTGATCATTGGTGCTCCATTAGTAAAGTCTTATAAATGAAGCATAATGCATAGCATCATGCAGCTTAGGATACATTCGATTACTTAGAAGTTTTGTCATAGCTCTTTCAGTCTGAAATGTCGTCACATTATGGAAAGTTGCTCTAGCTTAATGGGCGGTCGATTCATGTCATTTCGAGCTCAAAATCAAAAATTAAAGGCAATTTAGTGCAGACATATCAAGTTTATCAGCTAGTTAAAATGATCATTCTAAACTAATCATTGGTGCTCCTTGAGTAAAGACTTATAAATGAAGCACGATGCATGTCATCAGCCAGTTTGGGATAGATTGCATTTCTTTGAGGCCATGTCGTAGCACTTTCAGTCTCGAATGTTATCACAATGTGGAAAATTGAGCAAGATTAACGTGAGCGTTGGATTCATGTCATCTTGAACTCTAAATAAAAAGTTAAAGTTGATTTAGTGTGGACATGTAAAGTTGATCAGCTAGTTAAAATGATCATTCTAAAGTGATCATTGGTGCGCCTTGAATAAATACTTACAAATGAAGCATAATGCTTGGCATCATGCATTTTTGGATAGGTTGGATTACTTGGAGGCTTTGTCGTAAGTATTTTGGTCCAAAATTTTGTTACTATATAGAAAACTTAGCTAGCTTAACGTGGGTGCTGGATTCGTGTCATTCTGAACTCTGAATCAAAAGTTATGGACGATTTCGTGTGGACATGTGAAATTGATCGGCGAGTTAAAATGATCATTTTAAATTGATCATTGGTCCTCCTTTAGTAAAGTCTTATAAATGAAGCATAATGCATAGAATCATGCAGCTTAGGATACATTCGATTACTTGGAAGTTTTGTCGTAGCTCTTTCAGTCTAAAATGTTGTCACAATATGGAAAGCTGCACTAGCTTAACGGGCGGTTGATTCATGTCATTTGGAGCTCAAATTCAAAAATTAAAGGCAATTTAGCGTAGACATATCAAGTTTATCAGCTAGTTAAAATGATCATTCTAAATTGATCATTGGTGCTCCTTCAGTAAATACTTATAAATGAAGCACGATGCATGTCATCAGACAGTTTGGGATAGATTGCATTTCTTTGAGGCCTTCTCGTACCTCTTTCAGTCTCAAATGTAAGCACAATATTGTAAATTGAGCAAGCTTAACGTGAGCTTTTGATTCATGTCATCTTGAGCTCTAAATAAAAAGTTAAACTTGATTCAGTTTGGACATGTTAAGTTTATCAGCTAGTTAAAATGATAATTCTAAAGTGATCATTGGTGCTCCTTGAATAAAGACTTACAAATGAAGCAAAATGCTTGGCATCGTGCATTTTGCGATAGATTGGATTACTTGGAAGCTTTGTCGTAGCTATTTTGGTCCAAAATTTTGTTACTATATAGAAAACTTAGCTAGCTTAACGTGGGCATTAGATTAATGTCATTTTGAACTCTAAATTAAAAGTTACGGACGATTTAGTATGGACATGTGAAATCGATCGGCGAGTTAAAATGATCATTCTAAATTGATCATTGGTGCTCCTTTATTAAAGTCTTATAAATGAAGCATAATGCATAGAATCATGCAGCTTAGGATACATTCGATTACTTGGAAGTTTTGTCGTAGCTCTTTGAGTCTAAAATATTGTCACAATTTGGAAAGCTGCACTAGCTTAACGGGCGAATGATTCATGTCATTTGGAGCTCAAAATCAAAAATTAAAGGCAATTTAGTGTAGACATATCAAGTTTATCAGCTAGTTAAAATGATCATTGGTGCTCCTTGAGTAAAGACTTATAAATGAAGCACGATGCATGTCATCAGACAGTTTGGGATAGATTGCATTTCTTTGAGGCCTTCTCGTACCTCTTTCAATCTCAAATGTAAGCACAATATGGTAAATTGAGCAAGCTTAACGTGAGCGTTTGATTCATGTCATCTTGAGCTCTAAATAAAAAGTTGAACTTGATTTAGTTTGTACATGTTAAGTTGATCAGCTAGTTAAAATGATAATTCTAAAGTGATCATTGGTGCTCCTTGAATAAAGACTTACAAATGAAGCAAAATGCTTGGCATCATGCATTTTGCGATAGATTGGATTACTTGGAAGCTTTGTCGTAGCTATTTTGGTCCAAAATTTTATTACTATATAGAAAACTTAGCTAGCTTAACGTGGGCGTTAAATTCATGTCATTTTGAACTCTAAATTAAAAGTTACGGATGATTTAGTATGGACATGTGAAATTGATCGGCCAGTTAAAATGATCATTCTAAATTGATCATTGGTGCTCCTTTCGTAAAGTCTTATAAATGAAGCATAATGCATGGCATCATGCAGTTTGGGATACATTTGATTACTTGGAGGTTTTGTCGTAGCTCTTTCAGTCTTAAATGATGTCACAATATGGAAAGTTGCACTAGTTTAACGGGCGGTTGATTCACGTCATTTTGAGCTCAAAATCGAAAGTTAAAGGCAATTTAGTGCATACATGTCAAGTTTATCAGCTAGTTAAAATGATCATTCTGAACTTATCATTGGTGCTCCTTGAGTAAAGGCTTATAAGTGAAGCATAATGCATGTCATCCGGCAGTTTGGGATAGTTTGCATTTCTTTGAGACCTTGTCGTAGCTCTTTTAGTCTCAAATGTTGTCACAATATGGAAAATTGAGAAAGCTTAATGTGAGCGTTGGATTCATGTCATCTTGAGCTCTAAATAAAAAATAAAAATCGATTTAGTGTTGACATGTTAAGTTAACCAGCTAGTTAAAATGATCATTCTGAAGTGATCATTGGTACTCCTTGAATAAAGGCTTACAAAGGTAGCATAATGCTTGGCATCACGCACTTTGGGATAGATTGGATTACTTGGAGGCTTTGTCGTAGGTATTTTGGTCCTAAATTTTGTCACTGTATAGAAAAATTAGGTAGCTTAACATGGGCGTTTGTATAAAGGATGTATAGATGAATTATCGCCTTTATCTGCTTCGAGCAGGTTGATGACGATAAAGACGGATTTCAACTTGGCTGAATATTGTGTGAATGTGATGGCTGATTTTGTTAGAGATATATTACCTGAAGATAACATTGCACCTGCTTCATATTACGATGTTTAAAAGCTTGTAGCTGGTCTTGGATTGCCGTATCAGATGATCGATGTATGTATTGACAACTGCATGATCTATTGGAGAAATGATGAAAACCGCATGAAGTGCCAATTTTGTCACAAACCTCGATTTCAAGAGACAAGCGGAAGAGTACTTATTCCGCATTAACGGATGTGGTAGTTGCCATTAACAGAAAGGTTAAATAGGTTATATCAATCTGAACACAAGGCAAAGCCTATGAGATGGCATGCACAACATAATTCGAATGGAGAAATTGTGCATCCCTCGGATGCAGAAGCATGGAAACATTTTAAAGAGGTTTATCCTAGTTTTGCATATGAGCCTAGGAATGTATACTTCGGGTTATCTACAGATGGATTCAATCCTTTTCGGAAGCATGGGAGGCAATACTCATTGTGGCTAGTTATTGTGACACCTTATAATTTGCCTCTTTCGTTGTGCATGAAACGAGAGTTTTTGTTTCTAATAATTCTCGTCCCCGTTCTAGAGCATCCTAAGCGATCACTTGATATTTTCTTGCAGCCATTAATTCATGAGTTAAAAATGTTGTGGGAAAATGGTGTCGAAGCATTCGATGTTTCCAACCAACAGAACTTATTGATGCGAGCAATACTTATGTGGACCATAAGTGATTTTCCAGCATATGGTATGTTATCAGGATGGTCGACGCATGTACGATTAGCATGCCCATATTGTCAAGATAATACTTATGTGTTCCAACTGAAACACACACGAAAGACTACTTGGTTGATTGTCATCGTCGATTTCTACCACAAGATCATCCATATCGCCGGAGCACGACATTGTTTAGGAAAAACAAAAATTTTTTTGATGGTCCACCTCCTATGCTTGACGGGAATTATATATATGATGACTCAACTTAGAGATTTTGGTGGTGAGAGAACGGCTTCATGTGGAGGTAACGGACATTACCTTGTTGATGGTTGTGGCGAATACCATAATTTGCACAAGAAGAGCATTTTTTGGGATTTATGATATTGGAAGGACCATTTGTTGCGCCATAATCTAGATGTTATGCACATTGAGAAGAATTTTTTCGACAACATAATGAATACCGTTCTAAATGTGCAAGGAAAAACAAAAGATAATTTGAAAGCTAGATTGGATTTGCTAGATTGGATTTGCCAGATATTTGCCAGAAAGAACTACATGTAATGTCAAATGGAAAATCATTGTCTCCCGCATTCCGGTTGGATACGCATGCAAAATACGAGTTCTTTGGCTGGATTAAGCATAGTGTCAAATTTCCCGATGGATACGCATCTAATCTTTGTAATTGTGTCGATACTATCGAAGGCAAATTTTCAGGGACGAAATGTCATGATTGTCATGTTGTCATGCAAAGACTATTTCCATTTGCCTTTAGAGATCTTCTGCCTAAAAACGTCCACGGAGAAATTGGAGGTACGTTTACATTATTTTACATATAATCATAATTTTCTGCCCGGATTATTTACTTTTTTATTATGTAGGGATTGGTGCTTTTTCCGAGATTTATGTACAAGATCACTTTCTGGAGATGATATAAGAAATTTGGAGAAAAAATACCGGTTCTCATTTGTAACCTCGAGAAAATGTTTCCACCATCATTTTTGATGTTATGGAACATCTTCCTATTCACCTCCCTAGAGAAGCAGCGCTTGGAGGACCTGTTCAGTACCGATGGATGTATCCTTTTGAGAGATATATGTTCCACCTAAAGAAAAAAGCTAAAAATCTTGCAAGGGTTGAAGGTTCAACGTCGCACAAAGTATTAATGAGGAAACATCTAACTTCGCCAGCTACTATTTTCCATCGCAAGTGATGATGGAGGAGAAAAACCTAGTTATCTAGTGTATGTGCCAGATGTATTTGCAAAAATTGGACGTTTAAGTGGTAAGGGGAAGATGCGACGCCTATTAGAGAAGGAACACAAACACTTGCATCTGTATATGTTGACAAATTGCGATGATGTTTTGGAATATGAAAGGTACGTACATTCATTTAAATGTTTTTGTAAATGTTATTATACTTTATTTTTAATTATTTTGTTTATAATTAATAGGATATACATGGATTAAATACGTGTTCATTATTCAAATTACACAGAGAATGAGTTGGTCGAACTTAAAAAAAGGGAATTTGCAAGTTGGTTGCACTTTTAAGTCAATGTTAATTAATTATGTAATTTTCAATAATAATTTCCCTTGTGGTTAGTTGAGTTGGTGAATGGTGCTACATTTACGGCAAAATCTTATCCAATGTACTACACTCGTGGATATGCTTTTAAGACTCATCACGAAGGAAGCTCACAAACAACTTATAATTATGGTATATCATCTCAATTTGGTAAAATTGTATACAACGGTATTTTCGTAAAATATTAGAAGTTCACTATCCAGGAATGATTGATTTGAAGTGTATTGTGTTCTACTGTGACTGCTATGACCCTGTCATTGGTCAACGTGAAGACGAATTTGGTGTTACATCTGTCCACTCTTGTAAGCGACATCAAAAATATGATTCTTTTATACTTGAATCACAAGCGGACCAGGTTTGTTACATTCGATATCCCCGTGAGAAAAAACAAACAAAATCCTTGGAATACAGTGACATCAATACACCCTAGATGAATGGTATGTGATGTTTCCAAGCAAGACCGTATGCAACAAAGCACAATTGGTAACTTAGGTTCGATAGAGACTTATCTTGAAGTTAACCTTGTTGTTGATGACACCACAAACAAACATTACAACATATTTAAAGATTCAAAAGAGGAGATTGGCGAGTTTGACGACGAAAATTCAGCTACTTTGGAATATTCATCAGATTCAGATTAAATATGTGATTGCAATGTTCTAATTTTTTTATAATACTTTAATTTTAAGTGTCAAATTTTCTAAACATATTTATATTCCTCTTTCCAACGAATTTCCGACAGAATTACAAAACCCATCGCAATTCCGTCAGACACTTTAGTCGGATTCCTGATGACATAGAGTATCGGTACTATACCCTATCGTGTCGGAGAAGCTATCCGAAGGATTGCCGATGGAATTTTAATATCCATCGGTAACCGCTGCAATGCCATCGGGAACTACAGTCGGATTCCCGACGACATAGAATATTGATACTATACTCTATCGTGTCGGAGAAGATTGCCCGATGGATTACCGATGGAATTTGAATATCCATCAGAATTCCGATTGCTTACCGATGACGCCACTAGATCGGACGGAAATCTGTCGGAAATAACCTTTACCACGTGGACTGACAATTTGGTGCGCATGCAGAACCATCAGTTTCCGTCGGAAATACGTCGGTATTTTCCGATGGAATACCGACAAATATAAAATTATAGCTGGGAAAGTTAATTTAGCACGCGGGTTTTCGCTAAAATATTTGTCATTTGGTCGAGGAATTTCCGACGGATTTTGCCATCGGAAATATCGAATATAACACGACCCCACGGATTCTCTTTCAGTCTTCTATTCTCCTCCAATCTGAAATCGGTATCTTCCTCTCCCGTTCTGAAATCGACGTCGCCGGAAGTCTGAAATCGACGTCACCGGAAGTATTCTCTCCGTTTGATTAAGTATAATCGTCAGAAAATGTATGTTTTGTCCTCACAATTTCAGCTTTTCTGTTTATCCAGTTTGTAGTTTTTAGAATTTAGTGGGGTTTTAGGTCGTGTCTTGGATTTGTCTTGTGTCTTTTTGCAGTGTCTTCTATTATTTCTGCTTGATTTTCCGGGTTCTTATCTTATCGGCCGGTGTGAGATGTGTGGGGATAAGATTGAGATTAAACTCTTTGCCTTACTTACTTCTTAGATCGATGGAAGACTTTAGTAAATACTTTTATTTGTTAATTACCTTCAACGAAAACACATTGCAACAAATATGAAATTTTGAATTTTTATTGATAAAAATATATTGATTTAGACAATAATTAAAATAGTTTATTTTCTCAACTGAGACTTCTGTACTTACACTACAAAGAGAAAACTCATTAAAAAGAATTATGCAGATGGTAAAACTTCAAAACCTAGTTTTAAATCAAGAAAATCATTTAAAATAAATGCATCAATTTTTTTGTATATTCTGTTCATTGTAAATTAACAGAATTGAGTAATGGTAAATATTGCATGCTTTTTTTTAATATATTTTTAAGGTCGTATCAAAAGTACCGACGTGGAGAGTCGTCTACTCCGACTTCTATACCTACTCAAGTTCCATAATATTTAAATGATTCTTTTCGACCAATGACAATTGAAGAATTGGTTCAGCAACCTGGTCGTAAATTTCTTACTTTTCTTGATCCAAGTCGTCAAAGAAATTCAACATGGTATATTAAATTTTCTATAATTAGATTTAAAATTATTATTTCAAGTTATTCTAATAAAAATTTGTAGGTTTGATATTTCAAACAATGGAATAAACAAATCTATATTAAAGATGTTTCATTCTCTTTTGAACAAACCGTGTACAAAATTTAGAGATATTCTGCACGAAGAACGTCAGATTTGGTTCCAGACGTTTGTTGTACGTTAAATTTATTTTTAAATATGTAGTTGTTTAAAATAATTTTTAGTAACATACAAGTAAATTTTGCAGCAAAAATTTACATGGGATCCCATGAACACAAAATTGGTGGACTAAGCTTTTCAAAAAGAGGCTGCAATACAATTTTCCCGCCACATGAACAATTGGAAATAAAAGTGGAAACAGGGAAAAGACAAACCAAGAGGGTTGAATGAGTCAGTTTGGAACAACTTTATTTGTTATTCGGAATCTTCCAGTGTTGAGGTCATGTCGAGGGCTAATTCGGGAAATCAGAAAAGCGACCGCGGAGGCAAAGGCATTTAAAATCACAATGCTCGATCGACTAGTTTTCTGAGAAGAGCAGATCAATTGATAAATTAATTCTTATATTAATTTTATTTATTATTATTTGAAAATTTTTAAATTATTAATTTAGAATTTTTTACTTTTAGGCACAAGAATTTAGAGCGCCTCTAGATCACTTACAACTTCTCGAGGCCGTCCACATAAACAAAAAGACTGGTCACATCCAAGATGGTCTTGTTAGTGAGATCATTGAAAAAGTGATATTTTAAGTGGATGCTTTGGAAAACATAATGCATGGTATCACACAATTTTGGAAACATTGGAGGCTTTGTCGTAGTTATTTTAGTCTTAAGTTATTTCACAATATAGAAAATTGAGTTAGCTTAACGTGGGCATTGGATTTGTGTTATTCTCACCTCTAAATCAAAAGTTAAGGACGATTTAATGTAGACATGTCAAGCTGATTGGCGAGTTAAAATGATCATTCAAAAATGGCCATAGATGCCCCATGAGTAAAGGCCTATAAATGAAGCATAATGCATGGCATCATGTATTTTGGAATAGATTGCATTACTTTGATGATTTGTGTAGTTCTTTCAGTCTCAAAAGTTTTCAAAATATGGAAAATTGAGCTAATTTAACGTAGGTGTTGATTTCATGTCATCTTGAGCTCTAAATAAAAAATAAAAGAGGATTTAGTGTAGACATGTCAAGTTGATCAGGTAGTTAAAATGACCATTCTAAATTGATCATTGGTGCTCCTTGAGTAAAAGCTTATATATAAAGCACAATGCATGGCATCACGCAGTTAGGGATAGATTGGATTACGTGGAGCCTTTGTCGTAACTCTTTAAGTCTCAAATGTTGTCACAATATGGAAAATTGAGCTAGATTAGCTTGGGCGTTGGACTCATGTCATTTTGAGCTCTAAATCAAAAGTTAAAGATGTTTTAGTGTGGACATGTCAAGTTAACCAGCTAGGTAACATGATCATTCTAAACTTATCATTGGTGCTCATTGAGTAAAGGCGTATAAATGAAGCATAATGGATAGCATCACGCAATTTGGGATAGATTGGATTACTTTGAGGCTTTTTCATAACTATTTCGATCTTAAATTTTGTCAAAATATAGAAAATTGAGATAACTTAACGTGGGTGTTGAATTTGTGTCATTTTGAACACTAACTAAAAAATTACAAACAATTTAGTGCGAACATGTCAAGTTGATTGGCCAGGTATAGCGATCATTCTAAACTGATCATTAGTTCTCCTTGAGTACATGCATATAAATGAAGCATAATGCATTGCATCACAAAGTTTGTGATAAATTGGATTACTTGGAGGCTTTTAATAGCTATTTCGATCTTAAATTTTGTCACAACATAGCAAATTGAGCTACCGTAACGTGGGTGTTTGATTCTTGTCATTTTTAACTCTAAATCAAAAGTTACATACGATTTAGTGCAGACATGTCAAGCTGATTGGCTAGTTAAAATGATCATTCTAAACTGATCATTGGTGCTATTAAGTGAAGGCTTATAAATGAAGCATAATTGATGGCATCTTGCAATTTGAGATAGAATGTATTACTTTGAGGATTTGCCTAACTGTTTCAATCCCAGATGTTGTGACAATATGGAAAATTGAGCTAGCTTAACGTGGGTGTTGGATTCATGTCATGTTGAGCTCTAAATAAAAATTAAAAGCCAATTTAGTTAGGACATGTCATGTTGATCAGATAGTTAAAATGGTCATTCTAAATTGATCATTGGTGCTGCTTGAGTAAAGGCTTATAAATTAAGTATAATGCATGACATTGCGCAGTTTGGGATAGATTTGATGCTTTGCATAGCTCTTTCAGTCTCAAATGTTGTCACAATATGGAAAGTTGAGCTTGCTTAACGTGGGCGTTGGATTCATGTCATCTTAAGCTCTAAATAAAAAGTTAAAGACCATTTAGTGTGGACATGTCAAGTAGATCGGCCAGTTAAAATGATTACTCTAATTAACTGATCCTTGTGGCTCGCTGAGTAAAGGCTTATAAATGAAGCATAATGCATGGTATCATGCAATTTAGGATACATTGGATTACTTGGAGGGTTTGTCGTAGCTCTCTCAAATGTTGTTACAATATGGAAAATTGAGCTAGTTTAATTTGGGTGTTTGATTCATGTAATATTGAGCTCTAGATAAAAATTAAAAGATGATTTAGTTAGCACATGTCATGTTGATCAGCTAGTTAAAATGATCATTATGAACTGATCACTGGTGCTCCTTGAGTAAAGGCTTATAAATTAAGCATAATGCATGGCATCACGTAGTCTGGGATAGATTGGATTACTTGGAGACATTGTCATATCTTTTTTGATCATAAACTTTTTCACAATGTAGAAAATTGAGCTAGCTTAACGTGGGTGTTGGTTTTGTGTAATTCTGAACTCAAAATCAAAAGTTATGGACGATTTAGTGCGGAGATGTCAAGTTGACCGGCCAGTTAAAATGAACTTTCTAAACTTGTCAATGGTGCTCCTTGAGTAAAGGCTTATAAAAGAAGCATAATACATGGTATCACGCATGTTTGGATAGATTGCATTACTTTGATGCTTTGTCTAGCAATTTTTGTTTCAAATGTTTTCACAATATGGAAAATTGTACTAGCTTAAAGTGAGCATTGGATTCATGTCATTTTGAGCTCTAAATAAAAAGTTAAAGACGATTTAGTGCGGACATGTCAAGGTTATCAGCTAGTTAAAATGATCATTCTAAACTGATCATTGGTCCTCCTTGAGTAAAGGCTTATAAATTAAGCATAATGCATGGCATCACGCAGTTTGGGATACATTGGATTATTTGGAGGGTTTTGTCGTAGCCCTTTGAGTCTAGAATGTTGTCACAATATTGAAAATTGCATTACTTTGATGCTTTGTCTAGCTCTTTCAGTCTCAAATGTTTTCACAATATGGATAATTGAGCTAGCTAAACTTGGGCATTCGATTCATATCATCTTGAGCTCTAAATAGAAAGTTAAAGACGATTTATTGCAGACATGTCAAGTTGATGAGTTAGTTGAAATGATCATTATAAACTAATCATTGGTGCTCTTTGAGTTAAGGACTAGAAATGAAACATAATGCATGGCATCACCCAGTTTGGGATAGATTGGATTACATTGAGGCTTTGATGTAGCTATTTCGGTCTTAAATGTTGCTACAATATAGAAAATCGAGTTTGGTTAACGTGGCTATTGGATTCATGTCATTTTGAATTCTAAATCACAAGTTATGGATGATTTACTACGGACATGTCAAGTTGATCGGCCAGTTAAAATGATAATTCTAAACTTGTCATTGGTGCTTCAGGAAAGACTTATAAATGAAGGATAATGTATGGCATAACACAGTTTGAGATAGATTGCATTACTTTGATGCTTTTTCTAGCTCTTTGAGTCTCAAATATTTTCACAATCTGTAAAATTGAACTAGTTTAACGTGGGCGTTGGATTAATGTCATCTTGAGGTCTAAATAAAAAGTTAAAGACTATTTAGTGCGTACATGTCAAGTTGATGAGCTATTTAAAATGATCATTCTAAACTGATCACTGGTGCTCCTTGAATAAAGGCTTATAAATGAAGCATAATGCATTACATGTCAAGTTGATGAGCTATTTAAAATGATCATTCTAAACTGATCACTGGTGCTCCTTGAATAAAAGCTTATAAATGAAGCATAATGCATGGCATCATGCAGTTCGGGATCGATTGGATTACATGGAGACTTTGTCGTAGCTATTTCGGTCTTAAATGTTTTCACTATATAGAAAATCGAGCTACCTTAACGTGGGTATTGGATTCGTGTCATTTTGAATTCTAAATCACAAGTTACGGATGATTTACTGCAGACATGTCAAGTTGATCGGCCATTTAAAATGATAATTCTAAACTGGTCATTGGTGCTTCAGTAAAGGCTTATAAATGAAGAATGATGCATGGCATCACGCAGTTGGAGATAGATTGCATTACTCTTATGCATTGTCTAGCTCTTTCAGGATCAAATGTTTTCAAAATATGTAAAATTGAACTAGCTTAACGTGGGCGTTGGATTCATGTCATCTTGAGCTCTAAATAAAACGTTAAAGACGATTTAGTGCGGACATGTCAAGTTGATGAGCTAGTTAAAATGATCATTCTAAACTAATCATTGGTGCTCCTTGAATAAAGGCTAATAAATGAAGCATCATGCATGGCATCACGCATTTTGGGATAGATTGTATTACTTGTAGGCTTTTTCGTAGCTATTTCGGTTTTAAATTTTGTCAGAATATAGAAAATCGATCTCGCTTAACATGGGTATTGGATTCGTGTCATTTTGAATTCTAAATCACAAGTTACGGATGATTTAGTGCAGACACGTTAAGTTGATCGGCCTGTTAAAATGATAATTCTAAACTGGTCATTGATGCTCCTTGAGTAAAGGCTTATAAAAGACGCATAATTCATCGCATCACGCATTTTTGGATAGATTGCATTACTTTAATGCTTTGTCTAGCTCTTTCAGTCTCAAATGTTTTCACAATATGGAAAATTGAGTTAGCTAAACGTTGGTGTGGGATTCATGTCATCTGGAGCTCTAAATAAGAAGTTAAAGACGATTTAGTGCGGACATGTCAAGTTGATGAGCTAGTTAAAGTGATCGTTCTAAACTGAGCATTTGTGCTCCTTTAGTAAAGGCTTATAAATGAAGCATAATGCATGGCATCACGCAATTTGGGATAGATTGCATTAATTTGATGCTTTGTGTAGCCCTTTAGGTCTCAAATGTTTTCATAATATGGAAAATTGAATAAGGTTAACGTCGGTGTTGAATTCATGTCATCTTGAGCTCTATATAATAAAGTTAAAGACGATTTAGTGGGGACATGTCAAATGATCAGCTAGTTAAAATGATCATTCCAAACTGATCATTGGTGCTCCTTATGTAAAGGCTTATAAATGAAGCATAATACATGGCATCACGCAGTTTGGGATAGATTGGATTATGTGGAGGCTTCGTCGTAGCTATTTTGGTCTTAAATTATGTCACAATACAGAAAATTGAGTTAGTTTAACGTGGGCATTGGATTCGTCTCATTCTGAACTCTAAATTAAAAGTTACGCACGATTTAGTGCATAGATGTCAAGTTGATCAGCCAATTAAAATGATCATTCTAAAGTTTGGAATAGATTGCATTACTTTCAGGATTTATCTAGGTCTCTCAAATGTCTTCATAATATGGAAAATTGAGCTAGCTTAACGTGATCGTTGGATTCATGTCATCTTGAGCTCTAAATAAAAAGCTAACGAAGATTTAGTGCGGACATGTCAAGTTGATCAGCTAGTTAAAAATCATCATTCTAAACTGATAATGGTGCTCATTGAGTAAAGGGTTATAAATCAAGCATAATGCATGGCATCATGCAGATTTGGATAGATTGGATTACTTGGAGACTTTGTCGTAGCTATTTTGGTCTTAAATTTTGTCACAATATAGAGAATTGAGCTAGCTTAATGTGGGTGTTGGATTTGTGTCATTTTGAACACAAAATCAAATGTTACCGAAGATTTAGTGTGGATATTGATGTAAGATTGAATATCAATCTCACAAGCGGTACGGCCGTGACTCGCAAGACCGAGAATCTCTCTTGGCTTAAGCGGGCAAGGGAACTAAAAGGAGGGGGTTTTGATCGAATCACACGATCAAAGGTGAACCAAGGGAGTTTGAATCTCTCAAACTAACCTGGCCGTGGCTTCAATAGAAAGGAAGTGAATCACTCCCACATGTTTGAAGTTTTTTTCCTTTCGATTCTACAAATGAGAGAATGGATGGGGCATATATATACAAGATTTTGCCACTACTTTGCCACTACTTTGCCACTACTTTACCACTACTTTGCGACCACAATAGTGTGGTCGCTTAAAAGTCTGTATACCTACCATGCACATGTTTTTCATGTTGTCACTTTGCCACCACTTTGTAACTGAAGAGCCACTACTACTGTAGTCGCAAATTGGTGGCATTTTTCGCGACCAATATGCGACTAAGATGTGGTTCACATACATTCACTAATTGGTCACAAAGTAGCGACTGAGTAGCGACTGCCACCATCAGTCGTCAATTAGTCGCATTTTAGTCGCATAATGGTTGCGCATTGCGACCAATATGCAACTACACATTTTAGTCACACTTTTGCGACCACTTTGCGACTACTCCTCTGTAGTCACAAATTGGTCGCAAAACAGTTGCAAATGTAGTCGCAATATTTGTAACCATAGACGTAGTCGAAAACTTCAGTGGCATTTTGGCAGTTTTCTTGTAGTGATTATGATTCGTTTATAAGCCTTTACTCAAGGAACACCAATGATAAGTTTAGAATGATTATTTTAACTGACCGATCAACTTGACATGTACCACTAAATCGTTTATAACTTTTATTTAGAGATCAGAATGACACAAATCCAACGTCCACGTTAAGCTAGCTCAGTTTTCTATATTGTGACAACTTTTAAGACTGAAAGAGCTACCTGAAAGAGCTACGGCAAAGCCTCCATGTAATCCAATCTATACCAAACTATGCGATGCCTTGCATAAGCTTGACATGTCTGCACTAAATCGTCTGTAACTTTTGATTTAGAGTTCAGAATGACACAAATCCAACGCCCACGTTAAACTAGCTCAATTTTGTATATTGTGACAACATTTGAGATTAAAAGAGCTAGACAAAGCCTCCAAGTAATCCAATGTATCCCAAAACTACTTGATGCCATGCATTATGCTTCATTTATAAGCCTTTACTCAACGAGCACCAATGACCAGTTTAAAATGATCATTTTCATTGGCCGATCAACTTGTCATGTCTGCACTAAATCGTTCGTAACATTTGATTTAGAGTTCAGAATAACTCGAATTTAGCGGCAACATCAAGCTAGCTTGGTTTGTTATATTCGGACAACATTTGAGATTGAAACAGAAACCACAAAGCTTTCAAGTAATCTAATCTATTCTAAACTGTGTGATGTCATGCATTATGCTTCGTTTTTCAGCCTTTACTCAAGGGGCATTAATGTTTAGTTTCAAATGATCAGTTTAGAATGATCACTTTTACTGGCCGATGAACTTGACATGTCCGCACGAAATCATTCGTAACTTTTGATTTAGACTTCCGAATGACATGAATCCGCACTAAATCGTCGTCTCTAATGACATGATTCCAACGCCTACATGAATCCAACACCCACAATAAGCTAGCTCAATTTTTATATTGTGTCAATATTTGAGCCTCAAAGATCTACTACAAAGCCTTCAAGTTGTCCAATGATCACCAATCATCAGTTTAGAGTGATCAATTTAACTAGTCAATAAACAAGCAATGTCTGCACTAAATCGTTTGTAACTTTTGATTTATAGTTCAAAATGACAAGAATCCAACGACAACGTTTAGCTAGCTAAATGTTCTCTACTATGACAACATTTGAGAGTGAAAGAGCTATAACAAAGCCTCCAAGTAATCCAATGTATCCCAAACTTCGTGATGCCATGCATTATGCTTCATTTATAAGCCTTTACTCAATGAGCACTAGTGATCAGTTTAGAATGATCAATTTAACTACCCGATAAACTTGACATGTCTGCACCAAATTGTCATTACTTTTGATATAGAGTTCAGAATGACAAGAATCCAATGCCCACATTAAGCAAGTTCAATTTTTTATATTGTGACAACATTTGAGACTAAAGAGCTACTACAAAGCCTTCAAGTAATCCAATATATCCTAAACTTCAAGATGCCATGCATTATGCATAATTTATAAGCCATTACTCAACGAGCACTAATTATCATTACTCAATGAGCACTAATTTAGAATGATCAGTTTAGAATGTTCAGTTTAACTGGCCGATAAACTTGACATATCCGCACTCAATCGTCCGTAACTTTTCATTCAGACTTCAGAATGACACGAATCCAACGCCCACGTTAAGCTTGCTCAATTTTCTATATTGTAACCAAATTTAAGACCGAATTAGCTACAAAAAAGACTCCAAGTAATCCAATCTATCCCAAACTACGTGATGCCATGCATTATGCTTCATTTGTAAACCTATGCCCAATGAGCACCAATGATAAGTGAAGAATGATCATTTTAACTAGTTGATCAACTTGACATGTCCACAGTAAATTGTCTTTAACTTTGGATGTAGAGCTCAAAATGACATGAATCCTACACCCAAGTTAAGCTAGCTCAATTTTCTATACTGTGACATAATTTAAAA
The DNA here is from genome assembly GCA_018901935.1 of Pugionium cornutum. Classification (NCBI taxonomy): domain Eukaryota; kingdom Viridiplantae; phylum Streptophyta; class Magnoliopsida; order Brassicales; family Brassicaceae; genus Pugionium; species Pugionium cornutum. The sequence continues at coordinate 17,089,300 of CM032160.1, forward strand.
CTAAAATAGCTACAACAAAGCCTCCATATAGTCCAATGTATCCCAAGCTACATAATCCCATGAATTATGCTTCATTTTTGAACCTTTGCTCAATAAGCACCAATGATCAGTTTTAAAATGATCAATTTAAATAGCAGAAAAACTGGACATGTCCACACTAAATCTTCCGTAACTTTTGATTTAAAGTTCAGAATGACACGAATCCCACACCCACGTTAAGGTAGCTTAATTTTCCATATTGTGACAATATTTGATACTAAAAGAGCTACCACAAAGCCTTCAAGTAATCCAATCTCCTCTAAACTGCGTATTGCCATGCATTATGCTCCATTTATAAGCCTTTAATCAGGGAGCACTAATAATCGGTTTAACTAGCTAATCAACTTGACATGTCCACACCAAATTGTCTTTAATATTTGATTTATAGGTCAAACTTACATGAATCCAACACCCACATTAATCTAGCTCAATTTTCTATATTGTGACAAAATTTGAGACTGAAAAAGCTACGACAAAGCCTCCAAGTAATACAATGTATCCCAAACTATATAATGCATGCGTTATGCTTCATTTGTAAACCTTTGCTTAATGAGCACAAATGATCAGTTTAAAATGATCAATTTAACTTGTTGATAAGCTTAACATGTCCGCACTAAATTGTCCATAACTTTTGATCTAGAGTTCAGAATGAAACGAGTCCAACACCCATGTTAAGCTAGCTGAATATTCTATATTGTGACAAAATTTAGGACAAAAATAGCTAAGACAACGCCTCCAAGTAATCCAATCAATCCCAAACTGCGTCATGCCATGTATTATGCTTCATTTGTAAACTTTTGCTCAATGAGCTCCAATGATCAGTTTAGAATGATCATTTTAACTAGCTGATCAACTTGACAACTCCACACTAAATCAAATCTAAGATTTGATTTAGAGCTTAAAATGAAATGAATTCAACAACCACGTTAATCTAGCTCAATTTTCAATATTATGACAACATTTGAGACTTAAAGAGCTACGACAAAGCCTCCAAATAATCCAATGTATCCCAAACTGTATGATGCCATTCATTAGGCTTCATTTATAGGCCTTACTCAAGGAGCACCAATGATCAGTTTAGAATGATCATTTTAATTGGTTGATGAACTTGATATGTCCGCACTAAATTGTCCGTAACTTTTGATTTGGAGTTTCGAATGACACGAATCCAACGCCTACATTAAGCTACCTCAAATTTTTTATATTGTGATAAAATGTAAGAATGAAATAGCTATGACAAAGCCCCCAAGTAATCCAATCTGTCCAAAACTGAGTGATGCCTTGCATTATGCTTTATTTGTAAAGCTTTGCTCAATGAGCACCAATGATCAGTTTAGAATGATCATTTTAACTAGTTGATCAACTTGACATGTCCGCACTAAATCTTCTTTAACATTTGATTTAGAGCTCAAAATGACATGAATCCAACGCCCATGTTAATTTATCTTAATTTTCAATATTTTTACAACATTTAAAATTGAAAGAGCTACGACAAAGCCTCCAAGTAATGCAATCTATCCAAAAATGCATGATTTCATGCATTATTCTTCATTTGTAAAACTTTGCTCAATGAGCACCAATGATCAGTTTAGAATGATCAATTTAAGTAGCCGATAAACTTGACATGTATGCACTAAATTATCTGTAACTTTTTATTTAGATTTCAAAATGACATGATTCCAACGCCCAAGCTAATCTAGCTCAATTTTCTATATTGCAACATAATTTAATACCGAAATAGCTACAACAAAGCCTCCATATAGTCCAATCTATACCAAGATGCGAAATGCAATGAATTATGCTTCATTTGTGAACCTTTGCTCAATTAGCACGAATGATCAGTTTCAAAATGATCAATTTAACTAGCTGGTAAACTTAATATGTCTGCACTAAATCATCCGTAACTTTTGATTTAAAGTTCAGAATGTCACGAATCAAACACCCACGTTAACCTAGCTCAATTTTCCATATTGTGAAAACATTTGACATTGAAAGAGCTACCACAAAGCTTTCAAGTAATCCAATCTCTCCTAAATTGTGTGATGCCATGCATAATGCTTCATTTATAAGCCTTTGCTCAAGGAGCACTAATAATCAGTTTAACTAGCTAATCAACTTGACATTTACACACTAAATTTTCTTTAACATTTGATTTATCGCTTAAACTTATATGAATCCACCACCCACATTAATCTAGCTCAGTTTTCTATATTGTGATCACATTTGATAATGAAAGAGCTACGACAAAGCCTCCAAGTAATCCAATGTATCCCAAACTGTATAATGCCATGCGTTATGCTTCATTTGTAAACCTTTCCGCAATGAGCATGAATGATCAGTTTAGAATGATCAATTTAACTAGCTGATAAACTTGAAACGTCCGCACTAAATTGTCCGTAACTTTTGATCTAGAGTTCAGAATGAAACGAATCCAATGCCCACGTTAAGCTAGCTGAATATTCTATATTGTGACAAAATTTAAGACCAAAATAGCTAATACAACGCCTCCAAGTAATCCAATCTATCCCAAACTGCGTGATGCCATATATTTTGCTTCATTTGTAAACCTTGGCTCAATGAGCACCGATGATCAGTTTAGAATAATCATTTTAACTAACTCATCAACTTGACATCTCCACACTAAATCAAATTTAACATTTGATTTAGAGATTAAAATGATATGAATCCAACACCCATGTTAATCTAGGTCAATTTTCAATATTGTGACAACATTTGAGACTTAAAGAACTACGACAAAGCCTCCTAGTAATCCAATGTATCCCAAACTGTATGATGCCATTCATTATGCTTCATTTATTGGCCTTACTCAAGGAGCACCAATGATCAATTTGGAGCGATCATTTAAATTGGTCGATCAACTTGATATGTCCGCACTAAAGTTTCTGTAACTCTTGATTTAGAGTTCAGAATGACACAAATCCAACACCTACGTTTGGCTACTTCAATTTTTTTATATTGTGATAAAATGTAAGACTGAAATAGCTACGAAAAAGCCTCCAAGTAATCCAATCTGTCCAAAATTGCATGATGCCTTGCATTATGCTTCATTTGTAAACCTTTGCTCAATGAACACCAGTGATCAGTTTAGAAAGATCATTTTAACTAGCTGATCAACTTGACATGTCTGCACTAAATCTTCTTTAACATTTAATTTAGAGCTCAAAATGACATGAATCCAACGCCCACATTAATTTATCTCAATTTTCAATATTGTTACAACATTTGAGACTGAAAGAGATACGACAAAGCCTCCAAGTAATCCAATTTATCCAAAAATGCATGATTTCATGCATTATTCTTCATTTGTAAAACTTTTCTCAATGAGCACCAATGATCAGTTTAGAATGATCAATTTAACTAGCCGATAAACTTGACATGTACGCACTAAATTATCTGTAGCTTTTTATTTTGAGTTCAAAAAGACATGTCTCTAACACCAAGTTAAGCTAGCTCAATTTTCTATGTTGCGACATAATTTAAGACCGAAATAGCTACAACAAAGCCTCCATATAGTCCAATGTATCCCAAGCTGCGAAATGCCATGAAATATGCTTCATTTGTGAACCTTTGCCCAATGAGCACCAATGATCAGTTTCAAAATGATCCATTTAACTAGCCGATAAACTTGAAATGTCCGCACTAAATTGTTCGTAACTTTTGATTTAAAGTTCAGAATGACATGAATCCAACACCCACGTTAATCTAGCTCAATTTTCCATATTGTGACATCATTTGACACTGAAAGAGCTACCACAAAGCCTTCAGGTAGTCAAATCTCTCCTAAACTGCGTGATGCCATGCATTATGCTTCATTTGTAAGCTTTGCTCAAGGAGCACTAATAATCAGTTTAACTAGCTAATCAACTTGACATTTCCACACCAAATTGTCTTTAAATTTTGATTTATAGCTTAATCCAACGCCCACATTTATCTCGCTCAATTTTCTATATTGTGACATCATTTGAGACTGAAAGAGCTACGACAAAAGCATCCAAGTAATCCAATGTATCCCAAACTGTATAATGCTATGCATTATGCCTCATTTGTAAACCTTTCCTCAATGACCACCAATGATCAGTTTAGAATGATCAATTTAACTAGCTGATAAACCTGACTTGTCCACATTAAATTGTCCGTAACTTTTGACCTGGAGTTCGTAATGAAACGAATCCAACGACCACGTTAACCTAGCCGAATATTCTATATTGTGACAAAATTTAAGACCAATATAGCTAAGAAAAGAACTCCAAGTAATCCAATCTATCCCAAACTGTGTGATGCCATATATTATGCTTCATTTGTAAACCTTTGCTCAATGAGCACCGATGATCAGTTTAGAATAATCATTTTAACTAGCTGATCAACTTGACATCTACACACTAAATCAAATTTAACATTTGATTTAGAGCTTAAAATGATACGAATCCAACGCCCACGTTAATCTAGCTCAATTTTCAATATTGTGACAACATTTGAGACTTAAAAAGCTATGACAAAGCCTCCAAGTAATCCAATGTATCCCAAACTCCATGATGTCATGGATTATGCTTCATTTGAAACCCTTTGCTCAATGAGCACCAATGATCAGTGTAGAATGATCATTTTAATTGGTCGATCAACTGGACATGTCTGCACTAAATCATTCGTAACTAATTGGTCGATCAATTTAGAGTTCAAAATGACATGAATCCAACGACAATCTTAAGCTACCTCAAATTTCTATATTGTGATAAAATTTAAGACTGAAATAGGTACGAAAAAGCATCCAAGTAATCTAATCTATCCAAAACTGCGTGATACCATGCATTCTGCTTCATTTGTAGACCTTTGCTTAATGAGCACAATTGATCAGTTTAGATTGATCAATTTAACTAGGCATTAAACTTGACATCTCCACACTAAATCATTCGTAGCTTTTTATTTAGAGTTCAAAATGACACGAATCCAACACCCACGTTAAGCTAGCTCAATATTCTATATTGTTATAAAATTTCGGACCAAAATAGCTATGAAAAAGCATCCAAGTAATTCAATCTATCCCAAATTGCGTGATGCCATGCATTATGGTTCATTTATGCACCTTTACTCAATGAGCACCAATGATCAGTTTAGAATGATCATTTTAACTAGTTCATCAACTCGATATGTCCGCACTAAATGGTCTTTAACATTTGATATAGAGCTCAAACCGACATGAATCCAACACCCACATTAATCTAGCTCAATTTTCTATATTGTGACAACATTTGAGAATGAAAGAGCTTTGAAAAAGCTTCCAAGTAATCTAATCTATCCCAAACTGTGTGATGCCATGCATTTTGCTTCTTTTGTAAACCTTTGGTCAATGAGCACCAATGGTCAGTTTAGAATGATTAATTTAACTAGCAGGTAATCTTAACATGTATGCGCTAAATTGTCCCTAACTTAATTTAGAGTTCATAATGATACGAATCCAATGCCCAGGTTAAGCTAGCTGGATATTCTACATTGTGACAAAATGTAAGACCAAAAGAGCTACGACAACGCCTCCAAGTAATCCAATCTATCCCAAACTGCGTGATGCCATGTATTATGCTTTATTTGTAAACCTTTGCTCAAGGAGCACCAATGATTAGTTTAGAATGATCATTTTAACCAGCGGATCAACCTGTCATGTCCGCAGCAAATTTTCTTTAACATTTGGTTTAGAGCTCAAAATGATAAGAATCCAATGCCCATGTTAATCTAGCTCAATTTTCAATATTGTGATAACATTTGAGTTTGAAACAGCGTGATGCCATGCATTATGCTTCATTTATAGTCCTTTACTCAAGGAGCACCAATGATCAGTTTAGAGTGATCATTTTAATAGGTCGATTAACTTGACATGTCTGCACTAAATTGTCCGTAACTTTTGATTTAAAGTTCATAATGATACGAATCCAACGCCCACGTTAAGCTAACTCAATATTCTATATTGTGACAAAATTTAAGACTAAAATAGCTACGAAAAAGCCTCTAAGTAATCGAAACTATCCCAAACTGCGTAGTGCCATGCATTATGGTTCATTTATATGCCTTAACTCAATGAGCACCAATGATCAGTTTAAAATAACAAATTTTACCTAGCTGATTAACTTGACATTTCCACTCTAAATTGTCTTTAACATTTGATTTAGAGGTCAAACTGTGATGAATCCAACACCCACTTTAATCTAGCTCCACTTTCTATATTGTGACAACATTTGAGAATGAAAGAGCTATGACAAAGCCTCCAAGTAATGCAATATATCCCAAACTACGGGATGCCATGCATTATGCTTCATTTGTAAACCTTTGCTCAATGAGCAGCAATGATAAGTTTAGAATGATCATTTACACAAATCTGACACCCACGTTAAGCTACCTCAGACTCTATATTGTGAAAAAATTTAAGACCAAAATAGCTACGACAAAACCTTTAAGTAATCCAATCTATCCCAAATTACGTGATGTCATGCATTATGCTTCATTTATACGCCTTAACTCAATGAGCACCAGTGATCACTTTAGAATGTTCATTTTAACTAGCTGATCAACTTGACATGTCCGCACTAAATTGTCTTTAAAATTTGATTTAGAGCTCAAACTGACATAAATCCAATGCGCACATAATCTAGCTCAATTTTTGTGTATTGTGACAACATTTGAGAGTGAAAGAGCTACGACAATGCCTCCAAGTAATCCAATGTATCCAAAACTGCGGGATGCCATGGATTATGCTTAATTGGTAAACCTTTCCTCCATGAGCACCTATGATCAGTTTAGAACGATCAATCTAACTAGCTGATAAACTTGACATGCCCGAATTAAATTGTCTGTAACTTTGATTTAGAGTTCAGAATCACACAAATCCAATGCCAACGTTAAGGTAGCTGAATATTCTATATTGTGAATTTGAGACTAAAAAAACTACAACGACATGTCCAGCTAAACCAATCTATCTCAAACTGCGTGATGCCATACGTTATGCTCCATTTGTAAACCTTTGCTCAATAAGCATCAATATAAGTTTAGAATTATCAGTTTAACTGACTGCTCAAATTGATATGTCTGCACTAAATCATCTTTAAAATTTGATTTAGCGCTCAAAATGATATGAATTCAACAACCACGTTAGTCTAGCTCAATTTTCAATATTGTGAAAACATTTGATACTAAAAGAGTTACGACAAAGCCTCCAAGTAATCCAATGTATCCCAACTATGTGATGCCATGTATTATCCTTCATTTATAAGCCTTTACTCACGGAGCACCAATGATCAGTTTAGAATGATCATTTTAATTGGTCGATCAACTTGACATGTCCACACCAAATCGTTTGTAATTTTTGATTTAGGGATCAAAATGACACGAATCAAACAACCACGTTAGGCTACGTCAATTTTCTATATTGTGATAAGATTAAAGACTGAAATAGCTACAACAAAGGTTCCAAGTAATCCAATATATCACAAACTGTGTGATGCCATGCATTATGCTTTATTTGTAAACCTTTGCTCAATGAGCACCAATGATGAGTTTAGAATTATCAATTTAACTAGCTGATAAACTTGAGATGTCCGCACTAAATCGTCTATAACTTTTGGTTAAGAGTTCAGAATGACACGAATCCAATGCGCACATTAATCTAGCTCAATATTCCATATTGTGACAAAATTGAAGACCGAAATAGCTACAAGAAAGCTTCCAAGTAATCCAATATATCCCAAATTGGGTGATGCCATGCATTATGCTTCATTTATATGCCTTTACACAATGAGTACCCATGATAAGTTTAAAATTATCATTTTAACTAGCTGATCAACTTGACATGTCCACACTAAATTGTCTTTAACATTTGATTAAAAGCTCAAACTAACATGAATCCAATGCCCACATTAATCTAGCTCAATTTTCTGTATTGTGATAAAATTTGAGACTGAAAGAACTATGACAATGCCTCCAAGTAATCCATTGTATCCCAAACTGTGGGATGCCATGGATAATCCTTTATAAGTCTTTACTCAATGAGCACAAATGCTTAGTTTATAATGATAATTTTAACTGGCCAATCAACTTCACATGTTTGCACTAAATCGTACATAACTTTTGATTTAGAGTTCAGAATGAGACGAATCCAAACGCATGATAAGCTAGCTCAACTTTCTATATCGTGAGAACATTTGAGACTGAAAGAGGTACCACAAAGCCTTCAAGTAATCCAAGTATCCCAAACTGCATGATGACATGCATTATGCTTCTTTTCTAAAGGAGCACTGATGATCAGTTTAGAATGATCACTTTAACTGACCTATCAACTTGACATAGAAAGGTAAGTTAAAAAGCTATTTGCAGGAGTTGGATCTTGGATCCTGTGTTTGTAAGCTGTGATTGGTCTAATATTAGTACTGTACACTGATCTCTTGTAGTCTTGGTATTACACTCTTGGTTTTGATTTAGCTCAATTTTCTGTATTGTAACAATCATTAAGACCTAAATAGCTACTACAAAGTCTCCAAGTAATCGAATCTATCCTGAATTGCGTGATGCCATGCATTATGATTCATTTATACGCCATCACTCAATGACCACCAATGATCAATTTAGAATGATCATTTTAACTACCTGATCAACTTGACATATCCACACTAAATTGTCTTTAACTTTTGATTTAGAGTTCAAAATGACATGAATCCAACCCTCACGTTAAGCTAGCTCAATTTACCATATTGGGATAACCTTTGAGACTGAAAGGGCTGCGACAAAGCCTATAAGTATTCCAATATACCCCACACAGCATGATGCCATGCAATATGCTTCATTTATAAGCCTTTCCTGAAGAGGCACCAATGATCAGTATAGCATGATCACATTAACCGACCGATCAAGTTGACATGTCCGCACTAAATCTTCCGTCACTTTTGATTTAGAGTTCAGAAAGACACGAATCCAACGCCCACGTTAAGCTAGCTCAATATTTTGTATTGCGACAAAATTTAAGACCGGAATAGCTACAAAAAAGGCTCCAAGTAATCCAATCTATCCCAAATAGTGTGATGCCCCATTATGCTTTATTTATACGCTTTAACTCAATGAGTATCAATGGTCAGTTTTTAATAATCATTTTAAACAGCTGATTAACATGACATGCCCACACTAAATCGTCTTTAACTTTTCATTAAGAGCTCAAAATGACATGAATCAACTGCCCACGTTAAGCTAGCTCAATGTTCCACAATGTCACAACATTTGAGAATGAAAGAGCTACGACAAAGCTTCCATGTAATACAATGTATCCAAAACTGCGTGATGCCATGCATTACGCTTCATTTATAAGTTTTTCTTCAAGGAGCACCAATGATCAGTTTAGAATGATCATTTTAACTACCCGATCAACTTGACATGTACGCGCTAAATAGTCCGTGACTTTTTATTTAGAGTTCAGATGACACGAATCCAACACCCAAGTTCAGCTAGCTCAATTTTCTTTATTATGACAACATTTGAGACCGAAAAAGCTACCACAAAGACTCCAAGTAATCCAATGTATCACAAACTGCATGATACCATGCATTATGCTTCATTATAAGCCATTACTCAAGGAGCAACAATGATCAGCTTAGAATGATCATTTTAACTGGCCGATTAACTTTACATGTCCATAGTGAATCGTCTGTAACTTTTTATTTAGAGTTCAGAATGACACGAATCCAACGCCCATGATAAGCTAGGTCAATTTTCTATATTGTGACAACATTTCAGACTGAAAGAGCTACCACAAAGCCTTCAAATTATCCAATGTATCTCAAACTGCATGAAGACATGCATTATGCTTCATTTATAAGCATTTTCTAAAGGAGAACCCATGATCAGTTTAGAATGATCATTTTAACTGACCGATCAACTTGATATATTCACACTAAATTGTTTGTATCTTTTGATTTAGAGTTCAGAATGACACGAATACAACACCCATGTTAAGCTACCTCAATTTTCTATATTGCGACAAAATTTAATACCAAAATGGCTATGACAAAGACTCCAAGTAATCGAATCTTTCTCAAACTCCTTCATTTACAATCCTTTCTTCAATGAGCACCGATGATAAGTTTAGAATAATAATTTTAACTAGCTGATCAAGTTGCCACGTACGCACTAAATCGTCTATAACTTTTGAGTTCAGAGTAATATGAATCCAACACCCAAATAAAGCTAGCTCAATTTTCTATATTGTGACAACAATTAAGACCGAAATAGGTACGACAAAGCCTCCAAGTAATCGAATCTATCTAAAACTGCGTGATGCCATGCATTGTGCTTCATTTATATGCCATTGCTGAATAACCACCAATGATCAGTTTAGAACGATCATTTTAACTGGCCGATCAACTTGGCTGCATTTGTAAACCTTTGCTCAATGAGCACAAATGATCAGTTTTGAATGATCATTTTAACTAGCTGATTAACCTGACATGTCTGCACTAAATAATCTTTAACATTTGCTTTAGAGCTCAAAATGACATGAATCCAATGCCCACTTTATTCTAGCTCAATTTTCAATATTGTGACAACATTTGAGATAGAAAGAGCTACGACAAAACCTCCAAGTAGTCCAATATATCCCAAAATGTGTGATGCCATGCATTATGCTTCGTTTCTAAGCCTTTACTCAAGGAGCAAGGATGATCAGTTTAGAATGATCATTTTAACTGGTTGATCTACTTGACATGTCCTCACTAAATCACCCATAACTTTTGTTTTAGAGTTCAGAATGCCACGAATCCAAAGCGCACATTAAGCTGCGTCAATTTTGTATGTTGTGATAAAATTTAAGAGCGAAATAGGTAGGACAAAGCCTCCAAGTAATCCAATGTATCCATAACTACGTGATACCATGCATTATGCTTCATTTATATGCCTTTACTTAAGGAGTACCAATGATCAATTTAGAATGATCAGTTTAACTAGCCAATCAACTTGACATGTACGCACTAAATTGTCCGTAACTTTTGATTTAGAGTTCAGAATTACACGAATCCAATGCCCACGATAAGCAAGCTCAATTTTCTATATCGTGACAACATTTGAGACTAAATGAGGTATCACAAAAGCTTCGAGTAAGCCAATATATCCTAAACTGCATGATGCCATCCATTATTTATAACCCTTTACTCAAGGAGCACTAATGATCAGTTTAGAATGACCACTTTAACTGGCTGATCAACTTGACATTTTCGCACAAAATTGTTCATAACTTTTGATTTAGACTTCAGAATGACACGAATCCAATGCACATGTTAAGCTAGCTCAATGTTCTATATTGTGATGAAAATTAAGAACGAAATAGCATGGCAAAGCTTCCAAGTAATCCAATATATCCCAAACTGCGGGATGACATGCATTATGCTTCATTTGTAAACCTTTTCTGAATGAGCACTAATGATCAGTTTAGAATGATCAATTTAACTAGTTGGTAATCTTGACATGCCTGCACTAAATTGTGTGTAACTTTTGATTTAGAGTTCTGAATGACACGAATCCAAGGATGTTAAGCTAGCTGAATATTCTACATTGTGACAAAATGTAAGACCAAAATAGCTACGACAACGCTTCCAAGTAATCCAATCTATCCCAAACTATGTGATGCCATGCATTATGCTTCATTTGTAAACCTTTGCTCAAAGACCACCAATGATCGTTTAGAATGATAATTTTTACTAGCTGATGAACTTGTCATACCCACACCAAATTGTCTTTAACATTTGATTTAGAGCTCAAAATTATATGATTCGAACGCCCATGTTAATCTAGCTCAATTTTCAACATTGAGACAACATTTGAGTTTGAAACAGCTACACCAATGCTTTCAAGTAATCCAATGGATCCGAAACCGTGCGATGCCATGCATTATGCTTCATTTATAGGCATTTACTCATGGAGCACCAATGATCAGTTTAGAATGATCATTTTAATTGATCGATTAACTTGACATTTCCGCACTAAATCGTCCGTAACTTTTGATTTAGAGTTCAGAGTGACACGAATCCAACTACCATGTTAAGCTACCTCAATTTTCTATATTGTGATAAACTTTAAGACTTAAATAGCTACAATCTATCTCAAACTACGTGATGCCATGCATTATAATTCATTTGTAAACCTTTGCTCAATGAGCAGCAACGATCAGTTTAGAATGATCAATTTAACAAGTTCGTTAAACTTGACCTGTCCGCACTAAATCGTCCGTAACTTTTGAATTAGAGTTCAGAATGACACGAATCCAATGCCCACATTAAGCTAGCTGAATATTCTATATTGGTACAAAATTTAAGACAGATATAGCTACAACAAATCCTCCAAGTAATTCAATCTATCCCAAATTGCGTGAGGCCATGCATTATGGTTCATTTATACGCCTTTACTCAATGAGCACGAATGATCAGTTTAGAATTATCATTTTAACTAGCTGATGAACTTGACATGTCCGCACTAAATTTTCTTTAACATTTGATATAGAGCTCAAACCAACATGAATCCAACGCCCACATTAATCAATCTCAATTTTCTATATTGTGACAACATTTGAGAATGAAAAAGCTACGACAAAGCTTCCAAGTAATTCACTATATCCCAAACTACGTGATGCCATGCATTATGCTTCATTTGTAAACCTTTGCTCAATCAGCACCAATGATCAGTTTACAATGATCAATATTACTAACCGTTAAACTTGACATGTACACAGTAAATCGCCCATAACTTTTGATTTAAAGATCAGAATGATGCGAATCCAACACCCACGTTAAGCTAGCTAAATATTCTATATTGTGACAAAATTTAAGACCAAAATAGCTGTGAAAAACCCGCCAAGTAATCCAAACTATCCCAAATTGTGTGATACCATGCATTTTACTTCATTTATACGCCTTTACTCAATGAGCAGCAATGATTAGTTTAGAATAATAATTTTAACTAGCTGATCAACTTGACATGTCCACACTATATTGTCTTTAACATTTGATTTAGAGCTCAAACCGACATGAATCCAATGCCCACATTAATCTAGCTCCATTTTCTATATTGTGACGACATTTAAGAATGAAAGACCTACGACAAAGCCTCCAAGTAATCCAATGTATCCCAAACTGTGGGATGTCATGCATTATGCTTCATTTCTAAACCTTTTCTCAATGAGCACCAAATGATCAGTTTAGAACGATCAATTGACCATGCTGGTAATATTGAAATCTTTGTACTAAATTGTTCGTAACTTTTGATTTATAGAACAAAATGACACGAATCCAACACCCACGTTAAGCTAGATGAATATTCAATATTGTGAAAAAATGTAATACCAAAATAGCTACGACAATGCCATGCATTATGCTTCATTTATAATCCTTTGCTCAAAGAGCACCAATGATCAATTTAGAATGATCATTTCAACTAACTGATCAACCAGACATGGCCGCACTAAATCGTCTTTAACATTTGATTTAGGCTCAAAATGATATGAATCCAACACCCAAGTTAGTCTAGCTCAATTTTCAATATTGTGACAACATTTGAGACTAAAAGAGCTATGACAAAGCCTCCAAGTAATTCAATGTATCTCAAACTATGTGATGCCATGCATTATACTTCATTTATAAGCTTTTACTCACGGAGCACCAATGATCAGTTTAGAATGATCATTTTACTTGGTCGATAACCTTGACATCTCCGCACCAAATCATCTGTAATTTTTCATTTTGGGTTCAGAATGACACGAACCCAGCAACCATGTTAGGCTACCTCAATTTCTATATTGTGATAAGATTAAAGACTGAAATAGCTACAACAAAGCTTCCAAGTAATCCAATCTATCCCAAACTGCGTGATGCCATGCATTATGCTTCATTTATAAAGCTTTGCTCAATGAGCACCAGTGGTCAGTTTAGAATGATCAATTTAACCAGCCGATAAACTTGACATGTCCGCACTAAAATATTTATAACTTTTGATTTAGAATTCAGAATGACACGAATCCAAATTGCACGTTAATCTAGCTCAATATTCTATATTATGACAAAATTTGAGACTGAAAGAGCTACGATAATGCCTCCAAGTAATCCAATGTATCCCAAACTGTGAGATGCCATGGATTATGCTTCATTTGTAAACCTTTGCTCAATAACCACCAATGATCAGTTTAGAATTATCAATTTAATTTGTTGATAAATCTGACATGTCCGCACTAAATTTTCAATAACTTTCTATTTGGAGTTCAAAATGACACGAATTCAACACCGACATTAAGTTTGCTGAATATTCTATATTGTGACAAAATTTGAAACCAAAATAGCTACAACAACGCCTCTAAGTAATCCAGTCTATCCCAAATTGTGTGATGCCATGAATTATGCTTCATATGTAAAGCTTTGATCAACAAGCACCAATGATCAGTTTAGACTGATCATTTTAACTAGCTGATCCACTTGACATGTGTGCACTAAATTGTCTTTAACATTTCATTTTGAGCTCAAAATGATATGAATCCAACACCCATGATAATCTTGCTCAATTTTCAACATTGTGACAATATTTGAGACTGAAAGAGCTACGACCAAGCCTCCAAGTAATCCAATGTATCCCAAACTACGTGATGCCATGCATTGTGCTTCATTTTTAAACCTTTGCTCAATGAGCACCAATGATCTATTTAGAATGATCATTTTAACTAGCCGATAAACTTGACTTGTCCGCACTCAATCGTCCATAACGTTTGAGTTAGAGTTCAGAATGACACAAATCCAACGTCCACGTTAAGCTAGATCAATTTTCTATATTGGGACAAAATTTAAGACAAAAATAGGTACGACAAAGCCTTCAAGTAATCAAATGTATCTCAAAATTAGTGATACCTTGCATTACGCTTCATTTATAAGCCTTTAGTCAAGGAGCACCACCGATAAGTTTAAAATTATCATTTTAACAATTTCGATCAACTTGACATGTACGCACTAAATAATCCGTAACTTTTGATTTAGAGTTCAGAATGACATGAATCCAACGCCCACGTTAAGCTACCTCAATTTTCTATGTTGTGACAAAATGTAAGAGTGAAATAGCTACGAGAAAACTTCCAAGTAATCCTATATATCCCCAAACTGCGTGATTCCATGCATTATGCTTCATTTGTAAACCTTTGCTCAACGAGCACCAATGATCTGTTTAGAATGAGAACTTTAACTAGCCAATAAACTTCACATGTCCGCACTCAATCATCCGTAACGTTTGAGTTAGAGTTCAGAATGACACGAATGCAACGTCCACATTAAGCTAGATCAATTTTCTATATTGGGACAAAACTTAAGACAAAAATAGCTACGACAAAGCCTCCAAGTAATCAAATGTATCCCAAACTTAGTGATGCCATGCATTACGCTTCATTTATAAGCCATTGTTCAAGGAGCACCACCGGTAAGTTTAAAATGATCATTTTAACAGGTCGATCAACTTGACATGTACGCAATAAATCATCCGTAACTTTTGATTTAGAGTTCTGAATGTCACGAATTGAACGCCCACATTAAGCTAGCTCAATTTTCTCTATTGTAGCAACATTTGAGAATGACAGAGCTACGACAAAGGTTTCCAGTAAACCAATATATCCTAAACTGCGTGATGCCATGCATTATGGTTCATTTATAAGCCTTTTCTTAAGGAGCACTAATGATGAGTTTAGAATGATCATTGTAACTGGCTGATCAACTTTACATGTCTGCACTAAATAGTCTGTAACATTTGATTTAGAGTTTAGTGTTATAGGAACCCAACACCACGTTAAGTTGGCTCAATATTGTATTTTGTTACAAAATTTAAGACCAAAATAGCTATGATTAAGCCTCCAAGTAATCCAATCTATCCCAAATTACGTGATACCATGAATTATGCTTCATTTATACGCCTTTACTCAATTAGCACCAATGATCAGTTTAGAATGATTAATTTAACTAGCCGTGAAACTTGACATGTCCACACTAAATCGTCTGCAATTTTTGATTTAGAGTTCAGAATGACATTAATCCAACGTCTGCGTTAAAGTAGCTCAATTTTCTATGTTGTGAAAAAATTTAAGACCGAATTAGCTCCAACGCAGTCTCCAAGTAATCAAATCTATCCCAAACTACGTGATATCAAGCATTATGCTTCATCTATAAGCCTTTACTCAAGGAGCACCAACGATAAGTTTAGAATGATCATTGTGACAAAATTTAAGACCCAAATAGCTACGAAAAAGCCTCCAAGTAATCCAATCTATCTCAAATTGTGTGATGCTACATTACTCTTCATTTATACGCTTTAACTCAATGAGTACCAATAATCAGTTTAGAATGATCATTTTAACTAGCTGATCAACTTGACATGTCCGCACTAAATCCTCTTTAAGTTTTCATTTAGAGCTCAAAATGACATGAATGAACCGTCCACGTTAAGCTATCTCAATATTCCATATTGTGACAACATTTGAGAGTGAAAGAGCTACGATAAAGCTTCCAAGTAATACAATGTATCCAAAAATGCGTGATGTCATGCATTACACTTCATTTATAAGTTTTTACTCAAGGAGCACCAATGATCAGTTTAGAATGATCATTTTAACTGCCCGATCAACTTGACATGTACACACTAAATTGTCAGTGACTTTTTATTTAGAGTTCAGAATGACACGAATCCAACACCCACGTTTAGCTAGCTCAATTTTCTATATTATGACAACATTTGAGACTGAAAGAGCCACTACAAAGCCTCCAAATAATCCAATTTATCACAAACTGCATGATGCCATGCATTATGCTTCATTTATAAACCATTACTCAAGGAGCAACAATGATCAGTTTAAAATGATCATTTTAACTACCTAATCAACTTGACATGTCCGCACTAAATTGTCTTTAAATTTCTATTTAGAGCTCAAAATGACATGAATCCAACGCCGACATTAAGGTAGCTCAATTTTCCACATTGTGACAACCTTTGAGACTTAAAGCGCTATGACAAAGCGTCTAAGTATTCCAATATACCCCAAACTGCGTGATGCCATGCATTATGCTTCATTGGTAAGCCTTTCCTAAAGGGGCATCAGTGATCAGTTTATCAAGTTGACTTGTCCGCATTAAATTGCCTGTAACTTTTGATTTAGAGTTCAGAATGACACGAATCCAATGCCCACGTTAAGCTAGCTCAATATTTTTTATTGTAAAAAAATTTCAGACCATAATACCTACGAAAAAGCATCCAAGTAATCCAATGTACCCCAGATTACGTGGTGCCCCATTACTTCATTTAACTAAATGAGTACTAAAGATCAGTTTAGAATGATCATTTTAACTAGCTGATCAACTTGACATGTCGGCACTAAATCGTCTTTAACTTTTCATTTAGAGCTCAAAATGACATGAATCAACCGCCGACGTTAAGGTAGCTCAATGTTCCATATTGTGACAACATTTGAGAGTGAAGGAGCTTCGACAAAGCTTCCAAGTAATACAATGTATCCAAAACTGCGTGATGCCATGCATTATGCTTCATTTATAACTCTTTACTCAAGGAGCACCAATGAAAAGTTTAGAATGATCATTTTAACTGCCCGATAAATTTGACATGTGCACACTAAATTGTCAGTAACTTTTGATTTAGAATTCAGAATGACACGAATCCAACGCCCACGTTAAGCTAGCTCAAATTTCTATATTATGACAACATTTGATACTGCAAGAGCTACCACAAAATTTCCAAGTAATCCAATTTATCCCAAGCCACATGATGCCATGCATTATGCTTCATTTTACAAGCCTTTACTTAAGGAGCACCAATGATTAGTTTAGAATGATCATTTTAACTGGCCAAATAACTTGAAATGTCTGCACTAAATCATCAGTAACTTTTGATTTAGAGTTCAAAATGACAGGAATCCAACGCCCATGATAAGCTAGCTCAATTTCCTAGATTGTGACAATATTTGACACTGAAAGAGCTACCACAAAGCCTTCAAGTAATCCAAGTCTCCCAAAACGGCAAGATTGCATGCATGATGCTTCATTTATAAGCCTTTTCTAAAGGAGCACCAATGACAAGTTTAGAATGATCATTTTAACTGACCGACCAATTTCACATATTTGCACTAAATCATTCGTAACTTTTGATTTAGAGTTCAGAATGACACGAACACAACGCCCATGTTAAGCTGGCTCAATTTTCTATATTGCTAGAAATTTAAGACCAAAATAGATACGACAAAGCCTCTAAGTAATCGAATCTTTCCCAAAGTGCTTTATGCCATGCATTCTGCTTCATTTGCAATCCTGTGCTCAATGAGCACTATTGATCTCTTTAGAATGATCATTTTAACTTGCCTATCAAATTGTCACGTCCGCACTAAATCGTCCATAACTTTTGATTTAGAGTTCATAGTGAAATGAATCTAACGCCCAAATAAAACTAGCTACATTTTCAATATCGTGACAAAAATTAAGACCGAAATAGCTATGAGAAAGCTTCCAAATAATCGCATCTATCATAAACTACGTGATGCCATTCATTATGCTTCATTTATAATGCCTTACTGAAAGAGCATTAATGATCAGCTTATAATGATCATTTTAATTGGCCGATCAACTTGACATGTCTGCACTAAATCGTCTGTAACTTTTGATTTAGAGTTCCAAATAACATGAATCCAACACCCACATTATGCTAAATGAATTTGCCATATTGTGATAACTTTTGAGACTTAAAGAGCTTTGACAAAACCTTCAAGTAATCGAATGTATCTTACTGCGTGATGCCATGCATTAAGCTTCATATATAAGTATTTACTCCATGAGCACAAATGATCAGTTTAGAATGATCACTTTAACTGGCCGATCAAGTTTATATGTCCACACTAAATTGTCATTAACTTTTAATTTAGATTTCAGAATGACACGAATCCAAATCACACGTTAAGCTAGATCAATTTTCAATATCGCGACAACATTTAAAACTGAAAAAGCTACCATAAAGCCTTCAAGTAATCCAATCTAACCTAAACTGCGTGATGCCATGCATTATGCTTCATTTATAAACCTTTTTTCTAGAAGCACTAATGATTAGTTTAGAATTATCAATTTCGAATGATCACTTTGACTGACTGATCAACTTGACATGTCCGCACTAAATCGTCCGTAACTTTTGATTAAGCATTCAGAATCGCACGAATCAAACACCCTCATTAAGGACCGAAAGAGCTACTACAAAGCCTACAAGTAATCCAATCTTTCTCAAACTGCGTGGTGTCATGCATTATGCTTCAATTGTAAACCTTTGTTCAATGAGCACCAATGACAATTTTTGAACGATCAATTTAACTAGTTGGTAAACTTGACATATCCAAACTAAATCGTACGTAACTTTTGATTTAGAGTTCCGAATGACACGAATCCAATGCCGACTCTAAGCTAGATAAAGTTTCAATATTTGGACAAAATTTCAGACTGAAATAGCTACGAAAAAGCCTCCTAGTAATCCAATCTATCACAAACTGCGTGGTGTCATGCATTATGCTTCATTTGTAAACCTTTGCTCAATGAGAACCAATGATCATTTTAGAATGATCAATTTAACTAACCGATAAACTTGACATTTTCGCACAAAAACGTTTATCACTTTTGATTTAGAGTTCAGAATCACACGAATCCAATGCCCACGTTAAGCTAGCTCAATTTTCTATGTTGTGAACAAATTTAGGACCGAAATAACAACGTTAAAGCCTCCAAGTAGTGTCATCTATCCGAAACTGAGTGATGCCAAGCATTATGCTTCATTTATAAACCTTTTCTAAGTGAACACCAATGATCAGATTAGAATGATCTTTTTAACAAGCTGATCAACTTGTCGTGTCCAATGCCCACATTAAGCTAGCTCAATTTTCAATTTTGTGAAAAATGTAAGACCGAAAAAGCTATGATAAAGCCTCCAAGTAATCCAATCTATCCCAAACTTTATGATGTCATGCTTATGCTTCAATTATAAGTCTTTACTTAAGGAGAACCAATATCAGTTTAGAATGATCATTTTAACTAGCTGATCAACTTGACATTTCCGCATTAAATCGTCTTTAGCTTTTGATTTAGGGCTCAAAATTACATGAATCCAGTACCCATGTTAAGCTTGATCAATTTTCCATATTGTGACAGCGGTTGAGACTAAAAGAGATACGACAAAGCTTCAAGTAATCCAATCTATCCCAAACTGCGTGATGCCATGCATTATGCTTCATTTATAACCCTTTACTCAAGGAGCACCAATGATCAGTTTAGAATGATCATTTTAACTGGCCGATCAACTTGACATGTACGCACAAATTCATCCGTAAGTTTTAATGTAGAGTTCAGAATCATACGAATCCAATGCCCATGTTAAGGTAGCTTAATATTCTGTATCGTGAAAACATTTAAACTGGAAAGAGCTGCCATAAAGCCTTCAAGTAATCCAATCTAACTTAAACTGCATGATGCCATGCATTATGCTTCATTTATAAGCCTTTACTCAAGGAGAAGTAATGATCAGTTTAGAATTATCAGTTTAGAATGATCATTTTTCCTGACCAATCAACTTGACATGTGAATTAGAGTTCAGAATCACACGAATCCAATACCCACGTTATGGTAGCTCAATTTTCTATATTGTGAAAAAATTTAGGACCGAAATAGTTACGACAAAGCCTCTAAGTAATCGAATCTATCTAAAACTATGTGGTGTCATGCATCATGCTTCATTTATTAACCTTTTCCCAATGAGCACCAATGATTATTTTAGAATGATCAGTTTAACTAGTTGAGAAACTTGACATGTCCGAACTAAATCGTGTGTAACTTTTGATTTAGAGTTCCAAATGACACGAATCTAGTGCCCATGTTAAGCTAGCTTAATTTTCTATATTGGGAAAAAATTTCAGATGGAAATAGCTTTGAGAAAGCCTCCTACTAATCGAATATATCAGAAACTGCGTTGCGCAATGCATTATGCTTCATTTGTAAACTTTCGTTCAATGAGCACTAAAGATCATTTTAGAATGATCAGTTTAACTAGCCGATAAACGTAACATGTCCGCATGAAATCAGGCGTAACTTTTGATTTAGAGTTCAGGATCACACGAATCCCACGCCCACATTAACCTACCTCAATTTTCTATATTGTGAACAAATTTAGGACCAAAATAGCTATGACAAAGCCTTCAAATAATCCGATCTATCCGAAATTGCGTGTTGCATTATGCTTCAATTGTAAACCTTCGCTCAATGAGAACTCATGATAAGTTTAGAATGATCATTTTAACAAGCCAATCAACTTGTCATGTCTGCATTAAATCGTCCGTAGCTTTTGATTTAGAGTTCAGAATGACACGAATGCAATGCCCACGTTAAGCGAGCTCAATTTTCTATATTGTGACAAAATTTAAAACCAAAATAACGACGATAAAGGCTTCAAGTAATCCAATCTTTTCCAAACTGCATGACGTCATGCATTATGCTTCAATTATAAGCCTTTACTCAAGGAGAACCAATGATGATGATCATTTTAACTAGTTGAACAACTTCACATGTCCACACTAAATTGTCTTTACCTTTTGATTTAGATCTCAAAATTACGTGAATCTAGTGCCCACATTAAGCTAGCTCAATTTTCTATATTGTGACAACATTTGAAACTAAAAGATCTACGAAAAAGCCTTCCAGTAGTCCAATCTATCCCAAACTGCGTGGTGTCATGCATTATGCTTCATTTATAAGCCTTTACTCAAGGAGCACCAATGATCACTTTAACTGGCCTATCAACTTGACATGTACGCACTAAATCATCCGTAACTTTTGATTTAGAGTTCAAAATGACCCGAATCCAACGCCCACGTTAAGCTAGCTCAGTTTTCTATATTGTAAAAAATTAAGGATCAAAATAGCAACGACAAAGCCACCAAAAAATCCAATCTATCTCAAACTGCGTGGTACCATGCATTATGCTTCATTTGTAAACCTTTGCTCAATGAGCACGAATGATCATTTTAGAATGATCAGTTTAACAATCCCATAAACTTGACATGTCTGCACCAAATCGTCCCTAGCTTTTGATTTAGAGTTCAGAGTAACACGAATCCAACACCCAAGTAAATCTATATTGTGACAAAATTTAGGACCGAAATAGCTACCACAGCCTACGAGTACTCCAATCTATCCCAAACTCCGTGGTGCCATGCATTATGCTTCATTTGTTATCCTTTTCTCAATGAACACCAATTATCATTTTAGAATGATCAATTCAACTAGCTGATAAACTTGACATGTCCGCACTAAATCTTCCGTAACTTATGATTTAGACTTCCCAATGACACGAATCCAACTCCCACGTTAAGCTAGCTCAATTTTCTATAAAGGGACAAAATTTATGACCAAAATAGCTAAGGAAAAGCCTCTAAGTAATCCAATCTATCCCAAACTGCGTGATGCCATGCATTATGCTTCATTTGTAAACCATTGCTTTGTGAGCACCAATGATCAGTTTAGAATGATCATTTTAACAAGCTGATCAACTTGTCATGTCCGCACTAAATCATTTCTAACTTTTCATTTCGAGTTCAGAATAACACGAATCCAACGCCCACGTTAAGCTAGGTCAATTATCTATATTGTGACAAAATTTAAAACCAAAATAGTTATGACAAAGGGTCCAAGTAATCCAATCTAACCCAAACTGCGTAATGAACTGCATTATGCTTCATTTGTAAACTTTTTCTCAGTGAGCACCAATGACCAGTTTGGAATGATCAATTTATGTAGCCGATACACTTGACATGTACACACCAAATTGTTTGTAACTTAAGATTTAGAGTCGAATGACATAAATCCAACGCCCACGTTAAGCTAGGTCAATTTTCTATATTGTGACAAAATTTAATACCAAATAGCTATGACAAAGCCTCCAAGTAATCCAATCTATCCCAAACTGCATGATACCATACATTATGTTTCATTTGTAAGCCTTTGCTCAATAAGCATAAATGATCAGTTTAGAATGTTCAATTTAACTAGCCGATAAACTTGAGATGTCCGCACTAAATTGTCAGTAAATTTCGATTTAGAGTTCAGAATGATACGAATCCAATGCCCACGTTAAGCTAGCTCAATTTTGCATATTGTGACAACACTTGAGACTGAAAGAGTTACGAAAAAGCCTCCAAGTAATCCAATGTATCCAAAACTGCATTATGCCATTCATTGTGCTTCATTTATAAGCCTTTCCAATTAGACAACATTTGAGACTAAAAAAGCTACGAGAAAGCCTCCAAGTATTCCAATGTATCCCGAATAGAGTGATGCCATGCATTATGCTTCATTTATAAGGCTTCTATCAAGGAGAACCAAAGATCAGATTAGAATTATCACTTTAACTGGCCAATAAACTTTATATGTCCGCACTAAATCACCATAACTTTTGATTTCTAGATCAGAGTGCACGAATCCAACGCCCACGTTAAGCTAGCTCAATTTTCTATATTTTGACAAATTTTAAAACCGAAATAGCTATGATAAAGCCTCCAAATAATCCAATGTATCCCAAACTGCGCAATAGCATGCGTTATGCTTCATCTATAAGCTTTTACTTAAGGAGCACCAATAATCAGTTTAGAATGATTGTTTTAACAAGCCGATCAACTTGTCATGTCCGCACTACATCATCTGTAACTTTTGATTTAGAGTTTGTAGTGCCACGAATCCAACACCCACGTAAAACTAGCTCAAAGTTCTATATTGTGACAAAATTTATGACCAAAATAGGTATGGCAAAGTCTCGAAGTAATCCAATCTATCCCAAACTGTGTGATGCCATGCATTATGCTTCATTTACACGCCTATACTAAATGAGGACCAATGATCAGTTTAGAATGATTATTTTTACTAGCTAATAACCTTGACATGTCCGCACTAAGTCGTCTTTATCTTTTGACAGAGAGCTCAAAATGACATGAATCTAATACCCACGTTAAGTTAGCTCAATTTTCCGTATTGTGACAATACTGAAACTGAAAGAGCCACAACAAAGCCTCCAAGTAATCTAATGTATCCCAATCTGCGTGATGTCATGCATTATGCTTCATTTATAATCCTTTATTCATGGAGCACCAATGATCAGTTTAGAACTATCATTTTAACTGGCCGATGAAGTTGACATGTACACACTTGATTGTCCATCTCTTCTAATTTAAAGTTCAAAATGACATGAATCCAATGCCCACGTTAAGCTAGCTCGATTTTCTATATTGTGAAAAGATTTGTGAATAAAAAATCTATCACAAAGCCATCAAGTAATCTAATCTCTCCTAAACTGCATGATGCTATGCATTATGCTTCATTTACAAGCCTTTACTCAAGGAGCACTCATGCTCAGTTTAGAATGATCACTTTAACAGGCCGATCAACTTGACATGTGCACACTAAATTGTCCGTAGCGTTTGATTTAGAGTTCAGAATAACACGAATCCAATGCCCACATTAAGGTAGCACAATTTTCTATATTGTTAAAAACTTTAAAACAGAAATAGATACAACAAAGCCTACAAGTAATCCAATCTATCTCTAACTGTGTGGTGCCATGCATTATGCTTAATTTGTAAACCCTTGCTCAATGACAACCAAGGATGATTTTACAATGATCAATTTAACTAGCTGATAAACTTGAGATGCTTGCACTAAATCATCCATAAGTTTTGATTTAGAGTTCAGAATGACACAAATCCAATGCCCACGTTAACCAAACTCAGTTTTCTATATTGTGACAAAAGTTCTGAGCAAAATAGTTATGATAAAACCTCTAAGTAATCCAATATATCCCAAACTGAGTGATGCCATGCATTGTGCTTAATTTGTAATCCTTTGCTCAATGAGCACCAATGATCTGTTTACAATGATCATTTTAACTAGCAATCAACTTGTCATGTCTGCATTAAAATCATCCGTACCTTTTGATTTAGAGTTCAGAGTGCCATGAATTCAACATCATAGTAAAGCTTGCTCAAATTTCTATATTGTGACAAAATTTAAGAACGAAATAGCTACACCAAAGCCTCCAAGTAATCCAATTTATCCCAAACTGCGTGATACAATGCACTATGCTTCATCTATAAACGTTTCCTCAATGAATACAAACGATCAGTTTAGAATGATCCGTTTAACTAACCGATAAACTTGAGATGTCCATACTAAATCGTCCATAACGTTTAATTTAGTGTTCAGAATGACACGAATCCAATGCCAAGGTTAAGCCACCTCAATTTTCAAAATGTGATAGAATTTAAGACCGAAATAGCTAATATAAAGCCTCCAAGTAATCCAATCTATGTCAAGCTGCGTGGTGCCATGCACTCTGCTTCATTTGTAAAGATTTGCTCAATGAGCACCAATGTTCATTTTAAAATGATCAATTTAACTAACCAATAAACTTGACATTTCCGCACTAAATCGTTAACTTTTGATTAGACTCTCGAATGACATGAATCCAACACCCACGTTAACCTACCTCAATTTTATACATAGGGACAAAATGTAGGACCGGAATAGCTAGGACAAAGCCTACAAGTAATCCAATCTATCCCAAACTGTGTGATTTCATGCATTATGCTTCTTTTGTAAAACCTTTGCTAAGTGAACATCAGTGATCTGTTTAGAATAATCAATTTAACTAGCCGATACACTTGACATGTAAGCACTAAATCGTCAGTCACCTTTGATTTAGAGTTCAGAATGACACTAATCCAACACCCACATTAACCTAGATATGTTTTCTATATTGTGACAAAATTTAAGACCAAAATAGCTATCACAAACCCTCCAAGTAAACCAATCTATCCTAAAATGCATGATGCCATGCATTATGCTTCATTTGTAAACCTTTGCTCAATGAACATCAATAATCAGTTTAGGATGTTCAACTTAACTAGCCAATAAACTTGAGATGTCCACACTAAATCATCCGTAACTTTTGATTTAGAGTTCAGAATGACACGAATCGAATGTCAACATTAAGCAAGCTCAATTTTCTATATTGTGAGAAAATTTAAGAGCGAAAAAGTTATGATGAAGCCTCCAAGTAATCCAATCTATCCCAAATTGCATGATGCCATGCATTGTGCTTTATTTGTAATCCTTTGCACAATGAGCACCAATGATCAGTTTTGAATGATCATTTTAACTAGCCGATCAACTTGTCATGTGCGCTGTACATCATCTATAACTTTTGATTTAGAGTTCAGAGTGACAAGAATCCAATGACCAAGTAAAGCTAGCTCAAATTTCTGTATTGTGACAAAATTTAAAACCAAAATAGCTACGACAAAGCCTCTACGTAATCCAATCTATCCTAAACTGTGTGATGTCATGCAATATGCTTCACTTATACACATTTTATCAATGAGCACCAATGATTAGTTTAGAATGATTATTTTAACTAGCAGATCAACTTGAGATGTCCGCACTAAATTGTCTTTAACTTATGACTTAGAGCTCAAAATAACATGAATCTAATGCCCACTTTAAAGTAGCTCAATTTGGGTATTTTGACAACATTTGAGACTGAAAGAGATATGAAAATGGCTCCAGGTAATCCAATGTATCCCAAACTGCCTGATGCCATGCATTATGCTTCATTTATAAGCTTTATTCAAGAAGAACCAATGATCAGTTTAGATTGATCATTTTAATTGCCCGATTAACTTGACATGTACGCACTAAATCGTCCGTAACTTTTGATTTAGAGTTCAGAATGACACGAATCCAACTCCCACGTTAAGCTAGCTTGATTTTTAATATTGGGAAAATATTTGACAATGCAAGACCTACCATAAAGCCTTCAAGTAATCCAATCCATCATAAACTGTGTGATGCGATGCATTATGCTTGATTTATAAGCCTTAACTCAAGGAGCACTCATTAGCAGTTTAGAATGATTAATTTAAAATGATCGTTTTAACTGGCCGATCAACTTGACATGTCGGCTGAAAATGACACAAATCCAACGCACAAATAAATCTAGCTCAATTTTCTATATTGTGACAAAACTTAAGACCAAAA
The DNA here is from genome assembly GCA_018901935.1 of Pugionium cornutum. Lineage (NCBI taxonomy): Eukaryota > Viridiplantae > Streptophyta > Magnoliopsida > Brassicales > Brassicaceae > Pugionium > Pugionium cornutum. The sequence continues at coordinate 17,116,503 of CM032160.1, forward strand.
TAGCTATGACAAGGCCTCCAAATAATCCAATCTATCCAAAACTGCGTGATGCCATGGATTAGGCTTCATTTGTAAGCCTTTTCTCAATGAGCACCAATGATCAGTTTAGAATGATCAATTTAACTATCCGATAAACTTGAGATGTTGGCAAAAAATCTTCTCTAGCTTTTAATTTAGAGTTCAGAATGATACGAATCCAATGCCAACATTAAGCTAGCTAAAGTTTCTACATTGTGACAAAATTTAAGACCAAAATAGCTGCGACGAAGCTTCCAAGTAATCCAATCTATCCCGAACTAAGTTATGTCATGAATTATGCTTCATTTGTAAACCTTTGCTGAATGACAACTAATGGTCGGTTTAGAATGATCAATTTAACTAGCCGATAAACATGACATGTCCGCACTAAGTCGTCCGTAACTTTTGATTTAGATTTCAGAATGACGCGAATCCAATGCCCATGTAAAACTAGCTCAATTTTTTATATTGTGACATAATTCAGGACTGAGATAGCTACAAAAAAGCCTCCAAGTAATCCAATCTATCCAAAACAGCGTTATGCAATGCATTATGCTTCATTTATGCGCCTTTACTCCAAGAGCACCAATAATTAGTATAGAATACTCATTTTAACTAGCTGATCAACTTGACATATCCGCACTAAATCATCTATAACTTTTTATTTAGATCTCAAAATGACATGAATCCAACGCCCATATAAGCTAGCTTAATTTTGCATTTTGTAACAACAGTGGAGACTAAAAGAGCTACGAAAAAGCTACCAAGTAATCCAATGTATCCCAAGCTGCGTGATTTCATGCATTATGCTTCATTTATAAGCCTTCACTCAAGTAACACAAATGATGAGTTTAGAATGATTATTTCATCTGGCCGATCGACTTCACATTTAGGCACTAAATCGTCCGTGACTTTTGATTTAGAGTTCAAAATGATACGAATCCAACGCCCACATTAGGCTAGCTCAGTTTTCTATATTGTGACAACAATTGAGACTGAAAGAGCTACCACAAAACATTCAAGTAATCCAATCTATCCAAAACTACGTGATGCTATGCATCTTGCTTCATTTATAAGCCTTTACTCAGGGAGCACTAACGATCAATTTAGAATGATCAGTTTAGAATTATCACTTTACCTGGCCGATCAACTTGACATGTCCGCACTAAATTGTCGGTAACTTTTGATTTAGAGTTCAGAATGACATGAATCCAGCGGCCACATAAAGCTAGTCCAATTTTCTATATTGTGACAACTTTGGAGACTGAAAGAGCTACCACACCACCTTAAAGTAATCTAATCTATCCTAAACTCTGTGATGTCATGCATTATACTTTTTATAGCCTTTATTCAAGGAGCATTAATGATCAATTTTGGATAATAACTTTAACTGGCTGATAAACTTGACATGTCTGCCCTAAATTATCTATAACTTTTGATTTAGACTTCAGAATGACACGAATCAAATGCCCAAGTAAAGCTAGCTCAATTTTCTGTATTGTAACAACATTTGAGACCGAAATAGCAACCACAAAGCCTTCAAATAATCCAATTTATCCTAAAACTATGTGATGCCATGCATTATGCTTCATTTATACTCCTTTACACAAGCAGCACTAATGAACAAATTAGAATGATCACTTTAGAATGATCCTTTAACTCGCCCATCAACTTGACATGTATGCACTAAATGGTCCGTAACTTTTGATTTAGAGTTCAGAATGACACAAATCCAACGCCCACGTTAAGCTAGCTCAATGTTCTATATTGTGACAAAATTTAAGACTGAATAGTACACCAAACCCTCCAAGTAATCCAATCTATCCCAAACTCCGTGATGCCATGCATTATGCTTCATTTGTAATCCATTGCTCAATGAGCACCAATGATCAGTGTAGAATGATCATTTTAACTAGCTAATCAACTTGTCATGTCCTCACTAAATCCTTAGTAGCTTTTGATTTAGAGTCCAGAGTACACGAATCCAATGCCAAAATAAACCTAGCTCAATTTTCTATATTATGACAAATATTAAGACCAAAATAGGTACGACAAAGGTTCAAAATAATCCAATCTAACCAAATCTTTCTGATGCCATGCATTATGCTTCATTTATACGCCATGACTCAATGAGCACAAATCTTCTTTCACTTTTGATTTAGAGCTCAATATGATATGAATCCAACGCCCACGTTAAGCTAGTTAAATTTTCTATACCGTGGATAAATTTAAGACCTAAATAGCTACGACAAAGCCTCTCAGTCATCTACAGTATCTCAAAGTGCGTGATGCCATGCATATACTTCATTTATAAGCCATTACTCAAGAAGCACCAATGATTAGTTTAGAATGACTGTTTTAAACAGGTGGTCAAATTAACATGTTCGCACTAAATCATCTTTAACTTTTGATTTAGAGCTCAAAATGACATGAATCCAACACCCACGTTAAGCTAGCTCAATTTTCCATATTGTGAAAACTTTTGAGGCTGAAAGAACTAGAAAAAGCGTCAAAGTAATGCAATCTATCCCAAATTGCGTGATGCCATGCAATATGATTCGTTTGTAAACCTTTACTCAAGGAGCACCAATGATCAGTTTAGAATGATTATTTTAACTGGCTGATCAACTTGACTTGTCCGCCTTAAATCGTCCGTAACTTTTGATGTAGAGCTTAATATGACATGAATCGAATGTCCACGTTAAGCTAGCTCAAACTTTCCATATTGTGACAACATTTGAGCCTTAAAGAGCTCCGATAAATCCTCCAAGTAATCCAATAAATCCCAAACTGTGTGATGACATGCATTATGCTTCATTTATAGGCCTTTTACACAAGGAACACAAATGATCAGTTTAAAATGATCATTTATCTTGCCGATCAACTTGACTTGTATGCACTAAATCATCTGTAACTTTAGGTGTAGAGTGCAGAATGACATGAATCCAACGCCCACGTTAACCTAGCTCATTTTTCTATATTGTGGCAACATTTGAAACTGAAAGATATACCACAAAGCCGACAAGTATTCCAATCTATCCAAAACTGTGTGTTACCATGCATTATGCTTCAATTGTAATCCTTTGCTCAAGGAGCACCAATGATAACTTTAGAATGATTATTTTAACTGGCCGATCAACTTGTCATGACCGCACTTAATCGTCCATAACTTTTGATTTAGAATTCAGAGTACACGAATCCAACGCCCACGTAAAGCTATCTCAATTTTCTATATTGTGGCAAAACTTTAGAACGAAATACCTACGACAAAGCCTACAAGTAATCCAATCTATCCCAAACTGCCTGATGCCATTCATTATGCTTCATTTATAAGCGTTTACTCAAGAGCATCAATGATCTGTTTAGAATTATCACTTTAACTCGCCGATCAACTTGACATGTCTGCACTAAAATGTCTATACCTTTTGATTTAGAGTTCAAAATGAAATGAATAGAACTACAATGTGTTCACTAAAATGTCTATACCTTTTGATTTAGAGTACATAATTCCATGAATCCAATGCTCATGTTAAGCTAGCTCAATTTTCTATATTGTTACAAATTTTAAAACCGAAAAAGCTATGTCAAAGCCTCCAAGTAATCCAACATATCCAAAACTGTGTGATGCCATGCATTATGCTTCATTAATAAGCCTTAGCTCAATGAGCACCAATGATCAGTTTAGAATGAATATTTTAACTAGCTGGTCAACTTGACATGTCCGCACTAAATCATATTTAACTTTTGATTTGGGTCTCAAATGACATGAATCCAACACCCATATTAAGGTCAATCAATTCTCTATATTGTGACAACATTTGAGACTGAAAGAGCTATGCTAAAACCCTCGAAGTAATCCAATCTATCCCAAACTGCATGATGCCAATCATTATGCTTTCATTTATAAGCCTTTACTCAAGAGCACCAATGATCTGTTTAGAATACTCGATTTAACTTGCCGATCAACTTGACATGTCTGCACTACAATGTTCGTAACTTTTGATTTATAGTTCAAAATGACATGAATACAACACCCACGTTAAACTAGCTCAATTTTCTATATTGCGACAAAATTAAAGACCAAATAGCTACCAAAAATCCTCCAAGTAATCCAATCTGTCCCAAGCTGCGTGATGTCATGGGTTATGCCTCATTCGTAAGCCTTTGCTCAATGAGAAGAAATGATAAGTTTAGAATGTTTGATTTAACTAGCCGGTAAACTTGAGATGTCTGCACTAAATCGTTCATAACTTTCGATTTAGAGTTCAAAATTTCACGAATACAATGCTCACGTTAAGCTAGCTCAATTTTCAATAGTGTGACAAACTTTAAGACCAAAATAACTATGATAAAGCCTCCAAGTAATCCAATCTATCTCAAACTGCATGGTGCCATTCATTATGCTTCATTTGTAAACCCTTGCTGAATGAGCACCAATGATAATATTTGAATGATCAATTTAACTAGCGTATAGTCTTGACATGTCCATACTAAATCATTTGTAACTTTTGATTTAGAGTTCATAATGGCACGAATCCAACGCCCATGTTAAGCTAGCTCAATGTTCCATATTGTGACAAAATTTAAGACCAAAATAGTACAGAAAACCCTCCAAGTAATCCAATTATCCAAAACTCCGTGATGCCATGCATTATGCTTCATTTGTAATCCATTGCTCAATGAGCACCAATGATCAGTGTAGAATGATAAGTGTAGAATGATCATTTTAACTAGCTAATCAACTTTTCATGTCCGCACTAAATCCTTAGTAGCATTTGATTAAGAGTTCAGAGTACACGAATCCAATTCCCAAATAAACCTAGCTTAATTTTCTATATTATGAAAAATATTTAGACCGAAATAGGTACGACAAAGGCTCCAAATAATCTAATCTAACCCAAACTTTCTGATGCCATGCATTATGATTCATTTATATACCTTTATTCGATGAGCACAAACTTCTTTCAGTTTTGATTTAAAGCTCAATATGATATGAATCCAACGCCCACATTAAGCTAGTTTAATTTTTTATACCGTGACAAAATTTAAGACCGAAATAGCTACGACAAAGCCTCTAAGTAATCTATTGTATCTCAAAGTGCGTGATGCCATGCAATAAACCATAATGAATCCAAATTCCACGTTAAGCTAGCTCAATTTTTATATTGTGACAACATTTGTGACTTAAAGAGCTACCACAAAGCCTTCACGTAATCCAATCTATCATAAACTGTATGATACCATGCATTATGATTTATTAATAAGTCCTTACACAAGGAGAACAAATGATCAGTTTAGAATTATCACTTTAACTGGCCCATCAACTTGACATGTCCGCACTAAATTGTATGTTACTTTTGGTTTATAGTTCAAAATGACACGAATCCAATGCCCATGTTAAGCTACACCAATATTCTATATTGTGAAAAAATTTAAAAATGAAATAGCTATGGCAAAGCGCCCAAGCAATCCAATATATCCCAAATGGAATGATACCATCCATTTTGCTTCATTTATAAGCCTTTATTCAAGGAGCACCAATGATTAGTTTAAAATGACCGTTTTAAACAGGTGGTCAAATTAACATGTTCGCACTAAATCATATTTAACTTTTGATTTAGAGCTCAAAATGACATGAATCCAACACCCACGTTAAGCTAGCTCAATTTTCCATATTGTGAAAACTTTGAGGCTGAAAGAACTAGAAAAAGCCTCAAAGTAATGCAATCTATCTCAAATTGCGTGATGCCATGCATTATGATTCGGTTATAAAACTTTACTCAAGGAGCACAAATGATCAGTTTAGAATGATTATTTTAACTGGCTGATCAACTTGACTTGTCCGCCTTAAATCGTCCGTAACTTTTGATGTAGAGCTTAAAATGACATGTATCGAATGTCCACGTTAAGCTAGCTCAAACTTTCCATATTGTGACAAAATTTGAGCCTTAAAGAGCTACGATAAATCCTCCAAGTAATCCAATATATCCCAAACTGTGTGATGACATGCATTATGCTTCATTTATAGGCCTTTTACTCAAGGAACACAAATGATCAGTTTAAAATGATCATTTATCTTGCCGATCAACTTGACTTGTACGCACTAAATCATCTGTAACTTTAGGTGTAGAGTGCAGAATGACATGAATCCAACGCCACGTTAAGCTTGTTCATTTTTCTATATTGTGGCAACATTTGAAACTGAAAGATATACCACAAAGCCGACAAGTATTTCAATCTATCCAAAACTGTGTGTTGCCATGCATTATGCTTCAATTGTAATCCTTTGCTCAAGGAGCACCAATGATCCCTTTAGAATGATTATTTTAACTAGCCGATCAACTTGTCATGACCGCACTTCATTGTCCATAACTTTTGATTTAGAGTTCAGAGTACACGAATCCAACGCCCACGTAAAACTAGCTTAATTTTATATACTGTGGCAAAATATTAGAATGAAATAACTACGACAAAGCCTACAAGTAATCCAATCTATACCAAACTAAGTGATGCCATTCATTATGCTTCATTTATAAGCCTTTACTCAAGAGCATCAATGATCTGTTTAGAATTATCACTTTAACTGGCTGATCAACTTGACATGTATGCACTAAAATGTCTATACCTTTTGATTTAGAGTTCAAAATGACACGAATAGAACTGTCACGTTAAACTAGCTCAATTTTCTATATTGCGACAAAATTTAAGATCAAACAGCTACGATTAATCCTCCAAGCAATCTAATCAATCACAAACTGCGTGATGCTATACATTATGCGTCATTTATATGCCTTTACTCAATGAGCACAACGATCAGTTTAGAATGATCATTTTAACTAGCTGATCAACTTAACATGTCCGCACTAAATTTTCTTTAACTTTTGATTTTGAGCTAAAAATGACCTGAATCCAATGCCCACGTCAAGCTAACTCAATTTTCCATAACGTGACAACATTTGAGACTGAAAGAGCTGAAACAAAGTCTCCAAGTAACCCAATCTATCAAAACTTCATGATGCCATGCATTATGCATTATTTATAACCCTTTACTCAAGGAGCACCAACGATCAGTTTGGAATGATCATTTTAAGTGGCCGATCAACTTGATATGTACGCACTATATCATACGTAACTTTTGATGTAGAGTTCAGAATGACAGAAATCCAAAGCCCACATTGAGCTAGCCCAATTTCTATATTGTTACCAAATTTGAGACTCAAAGAGATACCTCAAAGCCTTCAAGTAATCTAATCTACCCTAAGCTGGGTGATGCCATGCATTATGCTTCATTTGTAATCCTTTCTCAATTAGCACTAATGATCAGTTTAGAACGATCATTTTAACTACGCAATCAACTTGTCATGTCCACATTAAATCTTCCGTAACTTGTGATTTAGAGTACATAATACACGAATACAATGCGCACATTAAGGTTTCTCAGTTTTCTATATTGTTACAAAATTTAACACCGAAAAAGCTATGACAAAGCCTCCAAGTAATCCAACATATCCAAAACAGTGTAATGCCATGCAATAATGCTTCATTAATAAGCCTTAAGTCAAGGAGCACCAATGATCAGTTTAGAATGAATATTTTAACTACTTGGTCAACTTGACATGTCTGCACTAAATAATCTTTAACTTTTGATTTCGAGCTCAAATGACGTGAATCCAACCCCCATGTTAAGGTCTATCAATTTTCTATATTGTGACTACATTTGAGACTCAAAGAGCTATGATAAAGCCCTCGAAGTAATCCAATCTATCCCAAATTGCATGATTCCATTCATTATGCTTTCATTTATAAGCCTTTACTCAAGAGTACCAATGATCTATTTAGAATGATCAATTTAACTAGCCGATCAACTTCACATGTCTGCACTACAATGTCCGTACCTTTTGATTTATAGTTCAAAATGACAGTAATACAACTCCCACGTTAAACTAGCTCAATTTTCTATATTGCGACAAAATTTAAGACCAAATAGCTTCGACAAATCCTCCAAGTAATCTAATTCATCACAAACTGCGTGATGCTATGCATTATGTTTCATTTATACGCCTTTATTCAATGAGCACCATCAGTTTAGAATGATCATTTTAACTATCTGATCAACTTAACATGTCCACGCTAAATTTTCTTTAACTTTTGATTTCGAGCTCAAAATGACATGAATCCAATGCCCGAGTTAAGCTGGCTCAATTTCCCATATTGTGACAACAGTCGAGACTGAAAGACCTGAAAGTCTCCAAGTAATCAAATCTACCCAAACTGTGTGATGCCATACATTATGCTTTATTTAAAACCCTTTACTCAAGGAGCACCAATGATCATTTTAAGTGGCCGATCAACTTGACATGTATGCACAAAATCGCCCGTCACCTTTGATCTAGAGTTCAGAATGACACGAATCCAACCCCAACGTTAAGCTAGCCCAATTTCTATATTGTGACAAAATTTGAGAGTTAAAGAGATACCACAAAGCCTTCAAGTAATCCAATCTATCCTACACTGCGTGATGCCATGCATTATGCTTCATTTGTAATCCTTTTCTCAATGAGAACCAATGATCAGTTTAGAATGATCATTTTAACTACCCGATTAACTTTTCATGTCCACACAAAATCTTCCGTAACTTTTGTTTTAGAGTTCAAAATGACAGGAATCTAATGCGCACGTTAAGCTAGCTCAAATTTCTTTATTTTGACAAAATCTAAGACCAAAATACCTTTGACAAAGCCTCCAAGTAATCAAATACATACCAAACTGCGTGATGCCATGGATTATGCTTCATTAATAAGCCTTTACTCAAGGAGCACAAATGATCAGTTTAGAATGAATATTTTAACTAGCTGGTCACCTTGACATGTCCGCTCTAAATCATCTCTAACTTTTGATTTAGAGCTCAAAAGTCATGAATCCAACGCTATCGTTAAGGTAGATCAATTTTCCATATTGTGAAAACATTTGAGACTGAAAGAGCTAGACAAAGCTTCAAAGTAATGTAATCTATCCCATACCGAGTGATGCCATGCATTATGGTTCATTTATAAACATTTACTCAAGAAGGACCAAAGATCAGTTTAGAATGATCGTTTCAAGTGGACGATCAACTTAACATGTCTGCACTAAATTGTCTGTCACTTTTGATTTAGAATTCAAAATGACACAAATCCAATGACCATGTTAAACTAGCTCAATTTTCTATCTTGTGACAAAATTTAAGACAATATAGGTACGACAAATCTTCAAGTATTCCAATCTATCGTAAAATGCGTGGTGCTATGCATTGTGCTTCATTTATACTCCTTTACTCAATGAGCACCAATGACAAGTTGAGAATGATCATCTTAACTAGCTGATCAACTTTACATGTCCGCACTAAGTTGTCTTTAACTTTTGAGTTAGAGTTCAAAATGACATGAATCCAATGCCCATGTTAACCTAGCTCAATTTTCCATATTGTGATAACATTCGAGTTTGAAAGAGCTGCAACAAAGCCTCCAAGTAATCCAATCTACCCAAACTGTGTGATACCATGTATTATGCTTCATTTATAACCCTTTACTCAAAGAGCACCAATGATCAATTTGCAATCATCATTTTATGGGGCCGATCAACTTGACTTATACGCACTAAATCATCCATAACTTTTGATGTAGAGTGCATAATGACACGAATCCAATGCCCATGTTAAGCTAGCCCAGTTTCTGTATTGTGACAAAATTTGTGACTCCAAGAGATACCACAAAGCGTTCAAGTAATCCAATCTATCCTAAACTACGTGATGCCATGCATTATACTTCATTTGTAATCCTTTGCTCAATGAGCACCAATGATCAATTCAGAATGACCATTTTAACTACCCGATTAACTTGTCATGTCCACACTAAATCGTACGTAACTTTTGATTTAGAGTTCAAAATGACACGAATCCAAATCACACGTTAAACTAGCTCAATTTTCTATATTTTGAAAAATATTAACACCAAAATAGCTATGAAAAAGCCTCCAAGCAATCCAATATATACCAAACTGCGTGATGCCATGCATTATGCTTCCTTAATAAGCCTTTACTCAAAAAGCACCAATGATCAGTTTAGAATGAATATTTTAACTTGCTGGTCAACTTGACATGTTCGCACTAAATCATCTCTAACTTTTGATTTAGAGCTCAAATGACATGAATCCAACGGCCACATTAAGCTAAATAAATTTTTCATATTGTCACAACATTTGAGACTGAAAGACCTCAAAAAAGTTTTAAAGTATTGCAATTTATCCCAAACTGTGTGATGCCATGCATTATGCTTCATTTACTAACATTTACCCAAGGAGGACCAATGATCAGTTTAGAATGATCATTTTAACTGGACGATCAACTTGACATGTTTAAACTAAATCTTCCACAACTTTTGATTTAGAATTCTAAATGACACGAATCCAGTGCCCATGTTAAACTAGCTCATTTTTCCCATGTTGTGACAAAATTTAAGACAAAATAGGTACAACAAATCCTCCAAGTATTTGAATATATCGTAAACTGTGTGATGCTATGCATTGTGCTTCATTTATACGCCTTTACTCAATCAGCACCAATGATCAGTTGAGAATGATCATTTTAACTAGCTGATAAACTTTACATGTCCGCACTAAATCATCTTTAACTTTTGAGTTAGAGCTCAAAATGACATAAATCCAACGCCCATGTTAAGCTAGCTCAGTTTTCCATATCGTGACAACATTCAAGACTAAAAGAGCGTCAACAAAGTCTCCAAGTAATCCAATCTACCCAAACTGCTTTATACCATGCATTATGCTTCATTTATAACCCTTTACTCAAGGAGTACCAATGATAAATTTGGAATAATCATTTTAAGTGGCCCATCAATTTGCCATATATGCACTAAATCATCCGTGAGTTTTGATCTAGAGTTCAGGATGACACGAATCCAACGCCCACGTTAAGCTAGCCCAATTTCTATATTGTGACAAAATTTGAGACTGAAAGAGATACCACAAAGCCTTCAAGTAATCCAATCTATCCTAAACTGCTTGATGCCATGCGTTATGCTTCATTTGTAATCCTTTGCTCAATGAGCACCAATGATCAGTTTAGAATATTCATCTTAACCACCCGAATAACTTGTCATGTCCACACTTAACCACCTGAATAACTTTTGATTTAGAGTTCAAAATGACACGAATCCAACACGCATGTTAAGCTTGCTCAATTTTTTATATTTTGACAAAATTTAAGACTGAAATAGCTATGACAAAGCGTCCAAGTAATCCAATATATACCAAACTGCGTGATGCCATGCATTATGCTTCATTAATAAGCCATTACTCAAGGAGCACCAATGAGTAATTTAGAATGAATATTATAACTAGCTGGTCAACTTGACATGTCTTCACTAAATCATCTTTAACTTTTGATTTAGAGCTCAAATGTCATGAATCCAAGGCCATCGTTAATGTAGATCAATTTTCCATATTGTGACAACATTTGAGACTGAAAGAGCTAGACAAAGCTTCAAAGTAATGTAATCTATCCCAAACTGAGTGATGCCTTGCATTGTGCTTCATTTATAAACATTTACTCAAGAAGGACCAATGATCAATTTGGAATAATCATTTTAAGTGGCAATCAACTTGACATGTACGCACTAAATCATCCGTAACTTTTGATGTAGAATGCAGAATGACACGAATCCAACACCCACATTAAGCTTGCCCAATTTCTATATTGTGACAAAATTTGAGACTGAAAGAGATACCACCAATCCATCAAGTAATCCAATATATCCTAAACTACGTGATGCCATGCATTATGCTTCATTTGTAATCCTTTGCTCAATGAGCACCAATGATCAATTTAGAATGAATATTTTAACTAGCTGGTCATCTTGACATGTCCGCAATAAATCATCTTTAACTTTTGATTTAGAGCTCAAATGACATTAAACCAACGCCGTCGTTAAGGTAGATCAATTTTCCATATTGTGACAACATTTGAGACTGAAAGAGCTAGACAAAGCTTCAAAGTAATGCAATCTATCCCAAACTACGTGATGCCAAGCATTATGCTTCATTTATAAAAATTTACTCAAGAAGGACCAATGATCAATTTGGAATAATCATTTTAAGTGGCAATCAACTTGACATGTACGCACTAAATCATCCGTAACTTTTGATGTAGAGTGCAGAATGACACGAATCCAACACCCACGTTAAGCTTGCCCAATTTTTATATTGTGACAAAATTTGAGGCTGAAAGAGATACCACAAATCCATCAAGTAATCCAATATATCCTAAACTACGTGATGCCATGCATTGTGCTTCATTTGTAATACTTTGCTCAATGAGCACCAGTGATCAATTTAGAATGAATATTTTAACTAGCTGGTCATCTTGACATGTCCGCACTAAATCATCTCTCACTTTTGGTTTAGAGCTCAAATGACATGAATCCAACGCCCACGTTAGGGTAAATCAGTTTTCCATATTGTGACAACATTTGAGACTGAAAGAGCTAGACAAAGCTTCAATGTAATGCAATCTATCCCAAACGGCGTAATGCCATGCATTATGCTTCATTTATAAACCTTTACTCAAGGAGGACCAGTGATCAGTTTAGAATGATCATTTTAACTGGACGATCAACTTGACATGTCTGCACTAAATCGTCTGTAACTTTGATTTAGAATTCAAAATGACATGAAACTAATACCCATGTTATCCAAGCTCAATTTTCTATCTTGTGAAAAAATTTAAAACAATATAGGTACGAAAAATCCTACAAGTATTCCAATCTATCCCAAACTGCATGATGCTATGCATTGTTCTTCATTTATACGCCTTTACTGAATGAGCACCAATCACTAGTTGAGAATGATCATTTTAACTAGCTGATTAACTTTACATGTCCACACTAAATCTTCTTTAACTTTTTTTGTTAGAGCTTAAAATGACATGAATCCAATGCCCACATTAAGCTAGCTCAACTTTCCATATTGTGACAATATTAGAGAATGAAAGGGCTACGACGAAGCCTCCCAAGTACTCCACTTTATCCCAAACAACGCGATGCCAAGCATTATGCATAATTTATAAGCCTTTACTCAAGGAGCACCTGAGATCAGGTTAGAATGATCATTTTAACTTGCCGAATAACTTTACATATACGCACTAAATCGCCTATGATTTTTGATTAAGAGTTCAGTTTGGCACGAATCCAACGCCCACGTTAAGCTAGCTTAGTTTTCAATATTTTTACAATATTTGAGACTAAAAGAGATACCATAAAGCCTTCAAATAATCCAATCTATCCTAAACTCCGTGATGCCATGCGTTTTTTCCTTCATTTATAAGCCTTTACTCAAGGAGCAGTAATGATCCGTTTAGAATGATCAGTTTAAAATGATCACTTTAACTCGCCGATCAACTTGACATGTCGGCACTAAAAGGTTCATAAGTTTTGATTTAGTGTTCAAAATAACACGAATCTAACAACCACATTAAGATAGCTCAATGTTCTATTTTGTGACAAAATTTATGACCGAAATAGCTACGAAAAAGCCTCCAAGTATTCCAATCTATTCCAAATTGTGTGATGGATTGCATTATGGTATTAATGATCAGTTTAGAATGATCAATTTCAATAGCTGATAAACTTGACATGACAGCACTAAATGAACCATTACTTTTGGTTTAGAGTTTAGAATGACACGAATCACATGCCTACGTTAAGCTAGCTCAATATTCAATATTGTGACAAAGTTTAATACCGAAATAGCTACGACAAAGCCTCGAAGTAATCCAATCTATCTCAAAGTGTGTGTTTCCATGCATTATGCTTCATTTATAAGGCTTTACTTAAGGACCACCAATGACCAGTTTAGAATGATCATTTTAACTGGCCGATCAACTTGTCATGTCCGCACTAAATCGTCCCTAACTTTTGATCTAGAGTTCAGAGTACACGAATCCAATGTTCAAGTAATGCTAGCTCTATTTTCTATATTATGACAAAATTTAAGACCGAAGTAGGTATGACAAAGCCTCCAAGTAATCCAATTGATCCCTAACAATGTGATGCCATGCATTATGCTTTATTTTTAGTTCTTTCCTCAATTAGCACCAATGATCAGTTTAGGATGATCATTTTAACTAGTCGATCAACTTGTCATGTCCACACCAAAGTGTCTATAACTTTTGAGTTACAGTTTAGAGTACACAATTCTAATGCGCAAGTAAAGCTAGCTCAATCTTCTATATTGTGACAAAATTTAAGACCGAAATAGCTACAACAAAGCATCCAAGTAATGCAAACTATCCAAAACTGTGTGATGCCATGGAATATGCATCATTTATAGGCTTTTACTCAAAAAATACCAATGATCAGTTTAGAACGATCGTTTTAGAATGATCACTTTATTTGGCCGATAAACTTGACATGTCCGCACTAAATCGTCCGTGACTATTTATTTGGAGTTCAGAATGAAACAAACCCAACATCCACAATAAACTAGCTCAATTTTCAATATTGTGAAAAATTTTAGGACCAAAATAGCTACGACAAAGTCTCCAAGTTATCCAATCTATCTCAAACTGCGTGGTGCCATGCATTTTGCTTCATTTTAAAACCTTGGCTCAATGACCACAAATCATCATTTTAGAATGATCAATTTAACTACCCGACAAAACTTGACATGTCCGCACTAAATCGTTTGTAACATTTGATTTAGAGTTCAGAATGACACGAATCCAACGCCCACATTAAGCTAGCTCAATTTTCTATATTAAAACAAAACTTGAGCCCAAAATAGCTACGACAAAGCCTCCAAGTAAGAAACATAATCTCGAATTGCGTGATACCATGCAATATGTTTCATTTATATGCCTTTACTCAAGAAACACCAATGATCTGTTTAGAATTATCACTTTAGAATGATCTCTTTAACTGCCCGATCAACTTGACATGTCAGCACTAAATATTCTGTAACTTTTTATTTAGAGTTGAGAATGACACGCATCCAACTCCCATGTAAGCTAGCTCAATTTTCTATATTGTGAAAAAATTTAGGACCGAAATAGGTACGATAAAGCCTCCAAGTAATCCAATCTATCTCAAACTACATGCTGCCATGCATTATGCTTCATTTTTAAACATTTGCTCTATGACCACAAATCATCATTTTAGAATGATCAATTTAACTAGCGATAAACTTGACATGTCCGCACTAAATCGTGCGTGACTTTTGATTTAGAGTTCTGAATGACACGAATCCAATGTCCACGTTAAGCTAGATAGATTTTCCATATTGGGGAAAAATTTTAGACCAAAACAGGTATGTTGAAGCGTGCAAGTAATCATTTATATCCCAAACCGCGTGATGCCATGCATTATGCTTCATTTGTAAGCCTTTGCTCAATGAGCACCAATGATAAGTTTAAAATGATCTATTTAACTAGCTGATACACTTGACATGTACAAATTAAATCATCTGTAACTGTATATTTAGAATTTGGAATGACACGAATCCAACGCCCACATTAGGCTAGCTCAGTGTTCTATATTAGGACAAAATTTAAGGCCGAAATAGCTACGACAAAGCCTCCAAGTAATCCAAACTATCCCAAATTGCTTGATGCCATGCATTATGGTTCATTTATAGTCCTTTACTCAAGAAACACCAATTACCAGTTTAGAAATATGAGTTTAGAATTATCACTTTAACTGGCCGATTAACTTGACATGTCCGCACTAAATTGTCCCCAACTTTTGATTTAGAGTTCAGAATGACACGAACCCCCAACTCCCACATTTAGCTAGATCAATTTTCTATATTGTGAAAAATTTAGGACAAAAATAGCTACAACAAAGCCTCCAAGTAAATACAATCTATGTCAAACTACATGCTGCAATGCACTTTGCTTCATTTTTAAACCTTTGTTCAATGACCACAAATCATCATTTTGATCAATTTAACTAGCCGATAAACTTGACATGTCCGCACCAAATCCTGGTAACTTTTGATTTAGAGTTCCGAATAACACAAATCCATCACCCACATTAAGGTAGATCAATTTTCTATGTTGGGGAAATATTTAAGACCAAAATGGCTACGACGAAGCTTCCAAGTAATCCAATCTATCCCAAACTGCATGATACCTTGCATTATCCTTCTTTTGTAAACCTTTGCTAAGTGAGCACCAATGATAAGCTTAAAATGATCAATTTAACTAGCCAAAACAGTTGACATGTACAGACTAAATCGTCTGTAACTTTTGACTTAGAGTTCAAAGTGACACGAATCCAACACCCACATTAAGCTAGCTCAATTTTCTAGATTAAGACAAAATTTAAGACTGAAATAGCTACGAAAAGCCTCCAAGTAAACCAAATTACCCCAAAATTTCTTGATGCCATGCATTATGCTTCATTTATAAGCCTTTACTCAAGAAACACCAATGATCAGTTTAGAATGATCACTTTATCTTGCCGATCAATTTGACATGTCGGCATTAAATCATCCGTAACTTTTGATTTACAGCTCAGAATGACACGAATCCAACGGCCACATTAAGCTAGCTCAATTTTCCATATTGCTAAAAACATTTAGGGCAAAATTGCTACTACAAAGGCTCTAAGTTATCCAATCTATCTCAAACTGCGTGCTGCCATGCATTATGCTTCATTTGTAAACCTTTCCTCAATGACCACAAATCATCATTTTAGAATGATCAATTTAACTAGCCGATAAGCATGACATGTACGCACTAATTCGGGTGTAACTTTTGATTTAGAGTTCCAAATCACACGAATCGAATGCCCACGTTAAGCTAGATCAATTTTATATATTGGAGCAAAATTTAAGACCAAAATAGCTACGACATAGCCTCCAAGCAATCTAATGAATCCCAAACTGTATGATGCCATGCATTATGCTTCATTTCTAAACCTTTGCTCATTGAGCACCAATGATACGCTTAAAATGATCAATTTAACTAGCTGATACACTTGAAATGTATGGACTAAATCGTCTATAATGTTTGATTTAGAGTTCGGAATGACACGAGTCCAACGCCCACATTAAGCTAGCTCAATTTTCTATATTAAGACAACATTTAAGATGGAAATAGCTACGACAAAGCCTCCAAGTAATCCAAACTATTCCAAATGATGAGGACATCAGGTCGTACATCCAGCCAGGAGACCAGACTGGCCGACCAGGAAGCTTGCCCAAGACAGCAGGACCATATGGCGCGCCTGCCGGACCAGACAGTACTGCCAGACCCTCGACCTATAGGACCAGACCGGTCAACATCGCCGGCGGAGAGGCCCAAGCTTCCGGCACACTTGGTGGGGACGTGAATGACACCGCCAGTCCCCCTGATGACACCGCCGACTCCGGGATCAACTTGGCCGGTCCTGAAGTCATTCCGGCCAGTACCGCGCACAATCCAGCCGGTACAGGCCATCCAACCGAGTACACGCACACTTCCACTGCGACACAAGAGGACTCAGACCAAATGAGCTACCAGCTCCAGGACATGCACTTAGAGGAAGTATCTACACCAGTGGTACCTCCAGGAGCAATGACAAGAAGCAGATCAAGAGCACTCTTCCACAAATTCAGCTTATGGGTCGACAAGCTTCTAGAGGAAGAGCAGCTAAGGACAATGGGCTAGAAGAGCAAATTAGAGTCCAAAGGCTTCTCAACAACACAAGGAACATCAGAGACTTGGGCTTTAGTGGCAAGAGAGGTCAGGGCCCAAAGATATTTAACCCTACTCCAAGTCGAAGACTAGGAGCAAGGCGCGTGCATGCCACAAGGACGGCCACCTTCCATTTCTTGGCCGTGAGGTGAGTTAAGGTAAGTTTACATTTGAATATATGCCTCTTTCTGTTTTGCAGGGTAGGATCTAGTTGCTTTACATTTTTGAGTCAAGAACATTTTAGGAATAGGTCCTTTTTCGGTTATGCACTTTTGTATCTTTTCCTTTTGTGCACTTTTGTAAACATTCCTTTTCTTTATTTGTGTCGACCCTAGAAGGTCAAGCTGTTGAGCATATTAATAAGGCTCCTTCCAGCATTGTAGTTCAACAACCTTTTTGATTATTAATAAAGTAGAACTTTTTCCCTACGAGCTTTCTCTCAAGAGAGACTTGTGCGCTAAGAACCTAGTTGAGACCAGCCCTCCTAGCTCTAAGTTTGTGATTTATCACGAGGTTCATCACCCCTCGTGTGGTTCACTTCACCCTTCCATCGTTTACCAACCAGAAAACCCCTATCCAGAAGCCTAAGGTTGAGTTTCTCACCTAATCTTCTACAAACAGCCCACGCGCATACATCCTTGAATCAAGGCTTGTATTATTTTTGTATCAGAGCTTAAAGCTCCTAAACCAGGTTGTTTCTATCCTTTTGCTTGTTTTGTTTTGTGTTCTTGCATTAGTTTAAGTCGCATTCAAGAAAAATCAAAAAAATAACCTCAAACTCCAAACCGAGTGCATCTAGCCTCCTACGTGTATCACTAGGGTTTAGATTCACTTTTTGCATTGCATACACGTTTTCCTTTTGTTTAATTCATATTTCCATTAGTTTTAAGTTAAATTAAAAAGAAAACAAAAAGAAAAGAAAAGAAAATAGGAAAATACACAAAAGAATTCGAATTGGACAGCTAACACAAGTTGTCTAGGAAGTTTCCTTTTTTTTCGAATTTCCTTTCCTTAGGATTTTCCTTTTTGCATTTTTTTCAAATCCCATATAAAAAGAAACTCTCCTAATAATTTAGGAGTACCCTAATTATCTTCTTTCTTTGTAGCACACCATGGGAGAAGAGAATAGAGACGCAAATGAAGCCATGATGGCCATGTTCACCACACTCCAAACACAACTCGCATCCATATGCGAGAGGTTGGAACGCGTGGAGAGACCAGTAAGATTCCAGGCCATAAGGCACGTGAGAGCTGAGCAAGACCGTCCTGAGGGTCCTGAGTACCTTAGGCCACAGCACGAACAGGAGGAACCCCAGCCAGATGGAGATGAGGACACGCAACCTCATAACTATCACCATAGGCCGAGAGGACCTCCACGGCAACCAGAGGCAGAAGATGATGGCTTTGAGCCATATGGTCTTCACCAGAGACCAAGAATGCCTCCTAGACGTCATGAGGATGGAGATGAACACACCGATAACCGGGTAATTCATCCTGATGTTAAACTAACTCCTCCAACTTTTGCAGGAAAAGTAGACCCCGAGGCTTACCTAGATTGGGAGAAGCGAATGGATCATATCTTTGATCACTACAACCAACCAGGACCTAGGAGAGTCTCAATGGCAGTAGCACAACTCACGGACAATGCCCTCATCTGGTGGGATCGTGAGGTATCTGACAGAAGCAGGAAGAGAATGAGACCCGTAGACTCATGGGTCGACATGAAAGACCTCATGCGACAAAGGTATGTTCCACCTTACTTTCATAGGGATTTGCAACGACTTTTTCGTACTCTTAAGCAGGGTACCAGATCAGTAGAGGAGTACTATGAAGAGTTCGAGAGGTTAAGGAACAGATTGGAGCTCAATGATGATGAAGAAGCATTGATGGCACAATTCATGGATGGACTCCAAGAAAGGATCAGCTGCAAGGTGGAAAGGCAAATCTACAACGACTTCAAGGACTTGTTCCACCTATCTGTGCAAGCTGAACAGCACATCAAACGTAAGAGCCAAGACATCCGCAGCAAACCTAAGACACCTTGGGCACCAAGCAACATGCCCAAAACCGTAGACAAGGGCAAGGGCATAGAGATCGAGTCAAGGTTCAAGAGCAAGCCTCCTGAACCCACCCGTGACCAGAGAGAGCCTGGTAAGTCTTCTAACCCTCAAAGAACACGTGACATAACTTGTTTCAAGTGCAGGGGACGTGGACACATCTCAAGGGAGTGCCCAAACAACCGAGTCATGCTGATTATGGAGGCAGGAGAATATGAGTCCCAAGATGAAGAGGACTATGAACCAGAAGGAGAATATGGTGACATTGAGTACCCTGATGTGGGGGAAGTGCTGGTCACTAGACGTATCCTCAGTGCAATGGTGGATCCTTTAGAGACCATCCAAAGGGAGAACATCTTCCACAGCCGTTGCACCATCAAAGGAAAGGTATGTAACCTCATCATAGATGGTGGTTCTTCCACTAACGTTGCTAGTGCGTATATGATTGATAAGCTAGGTCTAGAGAGGACACGGCATCCTCGACCATATAGACTGAGATGGCTCGATGACAAAGTGTAGCTCAAGATTCATGAGCAAGTCACTGTGCCATTCAGTGTGGGCAAGTACCAAGACCAGGTCGTGTGCGACGTGGTGCCCATGCAAGCTGGCCATCTTCTGCTAGGAAGACCATGGCAGTTTGACAAAGAGACCAGGCATGATGGCAGAACCAATCTCTACACCTTCGTGCATGACAAGAGAAAGGTCAGCCTAGCTCCTCTTACACCTGCCCAAGTACATGAGCTACAACTCCAAATGAGTAAGGAAAAGAAACTTGTCAAGTCTAACTTTCTTATTCAACCTAGTCATGTCCGGAGAGCTTTAGCCTCGAAGGACTTAATGTTACTAATGGTTTTCAAGGAAGTGTTGAGTATAGAACAGGGACAGGTAGAGCTACCTCATGAAGTAGCAACACTCCTCAACAAATTCCAGGATGTATTTCCAGAGGAGATACCAGCAGGCTTGCCTCCTTTACGTGGCATAGAACACCAGATTGATCTAGTGCCCGGAGCAGCCCTGCCCAACCGGCCAGCCTACCGGATGAGTCCAGAGGAGTCCAAAGAGCTTGAGAAGCAAGTCAAGGAGCTCCTGGAGAAAGGATATGTTCGAGAGAGCCTCAGTCCATGTGCTGTACCAGTGCTACTAGTGCCCAAGAAGGATGGGACTTGGCGCATGTGCGTGGACTGCCGAGCAATCAACAACATCACAGTCAAGTATAGGCATCCAATACCACGACTGGATGACATGCTAGATGAGCTGAGTGGAGCCACGGTCTTCTCCAAGATAGACCTCAAAAGTGGATACCACCAGGTAAGAATGAAGGAAGGTGATGAGTGGAAAAATTGCTTTCAAGACAAAGCAAGGGCTGTACGAGTGGACAGTCATGCCATTTGACTTGACTAATGCCCCAAGCACCTTCATGCGCCTTATGAACCAAGTTCTTAGGGCGTACATCAGTAAGTTTGTGGTAGTTTACTTTGATGACATACTTGTTTATAGTAAGTGCCTACGGGAACACCTCACACATCTTGAGATGGTACTTAAAACCCTTCGACAAGAAGAGCTTTATGCCAATCTCAAGAAGTGCACCTTTTGTACTGATAAGCTTGTCTTTTTAGGTTTTGTTGTGAGTTCACAGGGCCTACAGGTTGATGAAGAGAAGATTCGAGCCATACAAGAATGGCCAACACCAGGAAACATCAGCCAAGTGAGGAGCTTCCACGGACTGGCCAGCTTCTATAGGAGATTCGTGCCCAACTTCAGCAGTATTGCCTCACCACTGACGGCAGTAGTGAAAAAGAACGTGGGATTCAGCTGGGGAGAAGCTCAGGAGAAGGCATTCCAGGCCTTGAAGGACAGCCTTACACATGCACCAGTGCTAGTCCTGCCCGACTTCAACAAGACGTTTGAAGTGGAGTGTGATGCCTCTGGAATAGGCATAGGAGCAGTGCTAACTCAAGGAGGGAGACCAGTGGCATACTTCAGTGAGAAGCTAGGTGGTGCCTCACTGAACTACCCCACTTATGACAAGGAGCTCTATGCCCTTGTCCGAGCATTGGAGACTTGGCAGCATTACTTGCTGTCCAAGGAGTTTGTGATCCACACTGATCACGAGACTCTCAAACACCTCAGAGGGCAAACCAATCTCAAAAGGAGACATGCCAGGTGGATGGAGTTCATAAAAACCTTCCCATACATCATCAAGTACAAGAAGGGCAAAGACAATGTGGTAGCCGATGCACTATCAAGGAGGTTTGCCTTGATATCAACCATGGAGGCAAAGGTCCTAGGATTCGAGCACATCAAGGATCTATACAAGGATGATCCTGACCTTGCTGAGAGCTACAAGGAGTGTAGCACAGGGAGTCATGGTAAATTCTACATCCATGAGGGATTCTTGTTCCGAGAAAGAAGGCTGTGCATACCACAGGGATCACTAAGGGAGCTTATCATCCGAGAAGCTCATGGAGGAGACTCATGGGCCACTTTGGTGTCGACAAGACTCTAGCAGTGGTCAAGGAGCACTTCTACTGGCCACACATCAAGAGGACAGTAGAAGCACATTGTGCAAGATGCATTACTTGCAAGAAGGCAAAGTCCCGAGTGCAACCTCACGGGTTGTATCTCCCACTGCCCATACCAACACATCCATGGGTGGACATCTCGATGGATTTTGTTCTAGGTCTGCCCAAGATCAACCACAAAGATGCAATCTTTGTAGTGGTGGACAGATTCTCCAAGATGGCACATTTCATCCCATGTGCCAATGTCAATGATGCCACGCAAACAGCTGAGCTGTTCTTCAGGGAGATAGTACGGCTTCATGGAGTGCCAAGGACCATCGTATCAGACAGGGACACCAAGTTCCTCAGCCATTTCTGGAGGACCCTTTGGAGAAAGCTAGGCACGAAGCTACTCTTCTCAACCACTTGCCATCCTCAAACCGATGGCCAAACTGAAGTTGTCAACAGGACACTATCAACCCTTCTCAGAAGTACACTAGGGAAGAACCTAAAGACTTGGGTGGAGTGCCTGCCATTCATTGAGTTCGCCTACAACCGAGCCGTGCACTCAGCAACCAAAAAGACACCATTTGAAGTGGTATACGGCTTCAACCCTCTCACCCCATTGGAGCAAACACCACTGCCACCAGCTGAGATGACCAACCTCAGCGGAGCATCCAAAGCAGAGTTCATAAGGAGGTTACACCAGAAGGTAGCAGAAAACTTGGAGAAGAGGACCGGACAGTACGTGACTCATGCCAACAAAGGAAGAAAGGAGGTGATCTTTCAACCAGGCGATTGGGTGTGGCTACACCTACGGCAGGAGAGGTTCCCAAACCTAAGGAGTTCCAAGCTAGCACCAAGAGGAGATGGACCATTCAGAGTGCTCGAGAGGATCAACAACAACGCCTACCGGATCGAGCTTCCAGGTGAGTTTAATGTGTCCAATACGTTCAATGTTACTGACTTGGCCCCTTTCCATGCAGATGATCCAGTTTTGAGGACAAAACCTACTGAAGAGGGAGGGAATGATGAGGACATCAGGTCGTACATCCAGCCAGGAGACCAGACTGGCCGACCAGGAAGCTTGCCCTATTGACATAGGAAAATCAAATAAGACCTATCTTGACCTACAAGGCAAGTGTGAGCACGAAAATTCAGTTTGAATAACAAGGGAAATGAAAAAGGATGGGTTATTATTAACCACATGGTTGAAATGGTTAAATAGCTACCTTGGGAGAAGAATCAAGGTGAAAAAGTCATGCCCATGCTGCACACAGTCTTGGCAACCACACCAAACAGTCATGCCCATGCTGCACACAGTCTTGGCAACCACACCAAACAGTCATGCCCATGCTGTCTCCTCTCTTCTCATTGGTTGTTGACAGGCTCCTCCTCTATTCAAACTCATCCACAAGTTTGAATTCGTTTTCTTTTGTGTTCACATTGTAAATCCTCTATAAAGGGCTGTAAAGACTCAATGTATGAATATACTCTTAGGAGATTCTTCTCCAGAAGTCTAAGACATTTTCTCATCTTCTCATACTTCTCTTTGAGTTTTCAGATTCAATTCTTCACATTTCTCCTCTATAATCTCAATATTCTTACATGCCCGAGACAGCAGGACCATCTGGCGCACCTGCCGGACCAGACAGTACCACCGGACCCTCGACCTATAGGACCAGACCGGTCAACATCGCCGGCGGAGAGGCCCAAGCTTCCGGCACACTTGGTGGGACGTGAATGACACCGCCGGTCCCCCTGATGACACCGCCGACTCCGGGATCAATTTGGCCAGTCCTGAAGTCATTCCGGCCAGTACCGCGCACAATCCAGCCGGTACAGGCCATCCAGCCGAGTACACGCACACTTCCACTTCTACACAAGAGGACTCGGACCAAATGAGCTACCAGCTCCAGGACATGCACTTAGAGGAAGTATCTACACCAGTGGTACCTCCAGGAGCAATGATAAGAAGCAGATCAAGAGCACTCTTCCACAAATTCAGCTTATGGGTCGACAAGCTTCTAGAGGAAGAGCAGCTAAGGACAATGGGCTAGAAGAGCAAATTAGAGTCCAAAGGCTTCTCAACAACACAAGGAACATCAGAGACTTGGGCTTTAGTGGCAAGAGAGGTCAGGGCTCAAAGATATTTAACCCTACTCCAAGTCGAAGACTAGGAGCAAGGCGCGTGCATGCCACAAGGACGGCCACCTTCCATTTCTTGGCGTGAGGTGAGTTAAGGTAAGTTTACATTCGAATATATGCCTCTTTCTGTTTTGCAGGGTAGGATCTAGTTGCTTTACATTTTTGAGTCAAGAACATTTTAAGAATAGGTCCTTTTTTGGTTATGCACTTTTGTATCTTTTCCTTTTGTGCAATTTTGTAAACTTTCCTTTTCTTTATTTGTGTCGACCCTAGAAGGTCAAGCTGTCGAGCATATTAATAAGGCTCCTTCCAGCATTGTAGTTCGACAACCTTTTTGATTATTAATAAAGTAGAACTTTTTCCCTACGAGCTTTCTCTCAAGAGAGACTTGTGCGCTTAGAACCTAGTTGAGACCAGCCTTCCTAGCTCTAAGTTTGTGATTTATCACGAGGTTCATCACCCCTCGTGTGGTTCACTTCACCCTTTCATCGTTTACCAACCAGAAAACCCCTATCCAAAAGCCTAAGGTTGAGTTTCTCACCTAATCTTCTACAAACAGCCCACGCGCATACATCCTTGAATTATAAGTTTTGAATGATCACTTTTAACTAGCCAATAAACTTGATATGTCTGCACTAAATCTTCCGTAACTTTTGACTTAGCGATCAGAATGACATGAATCAAACTCCCACGTTTAGCTAGATCAATTTTCTATATTGTGAAAAATTTAGGACCAAAATAGCTACGACAAAGCCTCCAAGTAATACAATCTCAGTCAAACTACATGTTGCTATGCATTTTGCTTCATTTTTAAACCTTTGTTCAATGACCACAAATCATCATTTTGATCAATTTAACTAGCCGATAAACTTTACATGTCCGCACCAAATCCTGGTAACTTTTGATTTAGAGATCCGAATAACACGAATCCAACGCCCACATTAAGCTAGATCAATTTTCTATGTTAGGGAAACATTTAAGACCAAAATGGCTACGACGAAGCTTCCAAGTAATCCAATCTATCCCAAACTTCGTGATACCTTGCATTATATTCTTTTATAAACCTTTGCTAAGTGAGCACCAATGATAAGCTTAAAATGATCAATTTAACTAGCCAAAACACTTGACATGTATGGACAAATCGTCTGTAACTTATGAGTTAGAGTTCAAAGTGACACTAATCTAACACCCACATTAAGCTAGATCAATTTTCTAGATTAAGACAAAATTTAAGATGGAAATAGCTACGAAAAAGCCTCCAAGTAATCCAAATTACCCCAAAATTTCTTGATGCCATGCATTATGCTTCATTTATAAGCCTTTACTCAAGAAACACCAATGATCAGTTTAGAATGATCACTTTATCTTGCCGATCAATTTGACATGTCGTCATTAAATCGTCTATAACTTTTTATTTACAGTTTAGAATGACACGAATCCAGCGGCCACATTAAGCTAGCTCAATTTTCCATATTGCTAAAAACATTTAGGGCAAAATTGCTACTACAAAGGCTCTAAGTTATCCAATCTATCTCAAACTGCGTGATGCCATGCATTATGCTTCATTTGTAAACCTTTCCTCATTGACCACAAATCATCATTTTAGAATGATCAATTTAACTAGCCGATAAGCATGACATGTACGCACTAAATCGGGTGTAACTTTTGATTTAGAGTTCCAAATGACACGAATCGAATGCCCACATTAAGCTAGATCAATTTTATATATTGGAGCAAAATTTAAGACCAAAATAGCTACGACATAGCCTCCAAGCAATCTAATGAATCCCAAACTGTATGATGCCATGCATTATGCTTCATTTCTAAACCTTTGCTCATTGAGCACCAATCATAAGCTCAAAATGATCAATTTAACTAGCTGATACACTTGAAATGTATGGACTAAATCGTCTATAATGTTTGATTTAGAGTTCGGAATGACACGAGTCCAAGGCCCACATTAAGCTAGCTCAATTTTCTATATTAAGACAAAATTTAAGATGGAAATAGCTACGACAAAGCCTCCAAGTAATCCAAACTATTCCGAATTTCTTAATGCCTTGCATTATGCTTCATTGATAAACCTTTACTCAAGAAATCCAATGCTCCGTTTAGAATTATCAGTTTAGAATGACCACTTTAACTTGCCGATAAATTTT
The DNA here is from genome assembly GCA_018901935.1 of Pugionium cornutum. NCBI lineage: Eukaryota > Viridiplantae > Streptophyta > Magnoliopsida > Brassicales > Brassicaceae > Pugionium > Pugionium cornutum. The sequence goes on from CM032160.1 coordinate 17,143,111, forward strand.
ACATTTTCGCACTAAATCGTCCGTAACTTTTGATTTATAGTTCACAATGACACGAATCCAACGCCCATGTTAAGCTAGCTCAATTTTCCATATTGTTAAAAATATAGGACCGAAATCGCTACCAAAAGGATCACAATAATCCAATCTATCTCAAACTGCGTTCTACCATGCATTATGCTTCATTTGTAAACCATTCCTCAATGACCACAAATCATCATTTTAATCAATTTAACTAGCCGATAAACTTGACATGTCCGCACTAAATCCTGCATAACTTTTGATTTAGAGTTCCGAAAGACAAAAATCCAATGCCCACGTTAGACTAAATCGTGCGTAACTTTTGATTTAGAGTTCCAAATGACACGAATCAAACGCCCACGTTAATCTAGATCAATTTTATATACTAGGGCAAACTTTAAGACCAATATTGCTACGACGTAGCTTCCAAGTAATACAATCAATCCCAAACTGCGTGATGCCATGCATTATGCTTCATATGTGAACCTTTGCACAGGGAGCACCAATGATAAGCTTAAAATGATCAATTTAACTAGTCGATACACTTGACATGTACGTACTAAATCGCGTGTAACTTTTGGTTTAGAGTTCAAAATGATACGAATCCAATACCCACTTTAAGCTAGCTCAGTTTTCCATATTAAGACAAAATTTATGCCAAAATAGCTACTACAGAGCGTCCAAGTAATCCTAACTATCCGAAATTGCGTGATGTGATGCATTATGCTTCATTTATAAGCCTTTACTCAAGAAATACCAATGATCAGTTTAGAATTATAAGTTTAGAATGATCACTTTTAACTAGCCAATAAACTTGATATATCTGCACTAAATCTTCCGTAACTTTTGACTTAGAGATCAGAATGACATGAATCCAACTACCACGTTTAGCTAGATCAATTTTCTATATTGTGAAAAATTTAAGACCAAAATAGCTACGACAAAGCCTCCAAGTAATACAATCTCTGTCAAACTACATGTTGCTATGCATTTTGCTTCATTTTTAAACCTTTGTTCAATGACCACAAATCATCATTTTGATCAATTTAACTAGCCGATAAACTTGACATGTCCGCACCAAATCCTGGTAACTTTTGATTTAGAGTTCCGAATAACACGAATCCAACGCCCACATTAAGCTAGATCAATTTTCTATGTTAGGGAAACATTTAAGACCAAAATGGCTACGACGAAGCTTCCAAATAATCCAATCTATCCCAAACTGCGTGATACCTTGCATTATCCTTCTTTTATAAACCTTTGCTAAGTGAGCACCAATGATAAGCTTAAAATGATCAATTTAAATAGCCAAAACACTTGACATGTACGGACTAAATCGTCTGTAACTTTTGACTTAGAGTTCAAAGTGACACTAATCTAACACCCACATTAAGCTAGCTCAATTTTCTAGATTAAGACAAAATTTAAGATGGAAATAGCTACGAAAAAGCCTCCAAGTAATCCAAATTATCCCAAAATTTCTTGATGCCATGCATTATGCTTCATTTATAAGCCTTTACTCAAGAAACACCAATGATCAGTTTAGAATGATCACTTTATCTTGCCGATCAATTTGACATGTCGGCATTAAATCGTCTATAACTTTTATTTACAGTTCAGAATGACACGAATTCAACGGCCACATTAAGCTAGCTCAATTTTCCATATTGCTAAAAACATTTAGGGCAAAATTGCTACTACAAAGGCTCTAAGTTATCCAATCTATCTCAAACTGCGTGCTGCCATGCATTATGCTTCATTTGTAAACCTTTCCTCAATGACCACAAATCATCATTTTAGAATGATCAATTTAACTAGCCGATAAGGATGACATGTACGCACTAAATCAGGTGTAACTTTTGATTTAGAGTTCCAAATGACACGAATCGAATGCCCACGTTAAGCTAGATCAATTTTATATATTGGAGCAAAAATTAAGACCAAAATAGCTACGACATAGCCTCCAAGCAATCTAATGAATCCCAAACTGTATGATGCCATGCATTATGCTTCATTTCTAAACCTTTGCTCATTGAGCACCAATGATAAGCTTAAAATGATCAATTTAACTAGCTGATACACTTGAAATGTACGGACTAAATCGTCTATAATGTTTGATTTAGAGTTCGGAATGACACGTGTCCAACGCCCACATTAAGCTAGCTCAATTTTCTATATTAAGACAAAATTTAAGATGGAAATAGCTACGACAAAGCCTCCAAGTAATCCAAATTATTCCAAATTTCTTGATGCCATGCATTATGCTTCATTTATAAACCTTTACTCAAGAAATCCAATGATCAGTTTAGAATTATCAGTTTAGAATGATCACTTTAACTTGCCGATCAATTTTACATTTTCGCACTAAATCGTCTGTAACTTTTGATTTATAGTTCAGAATGACACGAATCCAACGCCCATGTTAAGCTAGCTCAATTTTCCATATTGTTAAAAATATAGGACCGACATCGCTACAAAAAGGATCCAAATAATCCAATCTATCTCAAACTGCGTTCTACCATGCATTATGCTTCATTTGTAAACCATTCCTCAATGACCACAAATCATCATTTTGATCAATTTAACTAGCCGACAAACTTGACATATCCGCACTAAATTTTGCATAACTTTTGATTTAGAGTTCCTAAAGACAAAAATCCAATGCCCACGTTAAACTAAATCGTGCGTAACTTTTGATTTAGCGTTCCAAATGACACGAATCAAACACCCACGTTAAGCTAGATCAATTTTATATATTGGGGAAAAATATAAGACCAATATTGCTACGACGTAGCCTCCAAGAGATCCAATCAATCCCAAACTGCGTGATGCCATGCATTATGCTTCATTTGTGAACCTTTGCACATGGAGCACCAATGATAAGCTTAAAATGATCAATTTAACTAGTCGATACACTTGACATGTACGTACTAAATCGCGTGTAACTTTTGGTTTAGAGTTCAAAATGACACGAATCCAATACCCACATTAAGCTAGTTCAGTTTTCCATATTAAGACAAAATTTATGCCAAAAGTGGCTACTACAGAGCGTCCAAGTAATCCTAACTATCCCAAATTGCGTGATGCGATGCATTATGCTTCATTTATAAGCCTTTACTCAAGAAACACCAATGATCAGTCTGGAATTATAAGTTTAGAATGATCACTTTTAACTAGCCAATAAACTTGACATGTCCGCCGTAAATCTTCCGTAACTTTTGATTTAGAGATCAGAATGACACGAATCCAAAATGACACGAATCAAACACCCACGTTAAGCTAGATCAATTTTATATATTGGGGAAAAATATAAGACCAATATTGCTACGACGTAGCCTCCAAGAGATCCAATCAATCCCAAACTGCGTGATGCCATGCATTATGCTTCATTTGTGAACCTTTGCACATGGAGCACCAATGATAAGCTTAAAATGATCAATTTAACTAGTCGATACACTTGACATGTACGTACTAAATCGCGTGTAACTTTTGGTTTAGAGTTCAAAATGACACGAATCCAATACCCACATTAAGCTAGTTCAGTTTTCCATATTAAGACAAAATTTATGCCAAAAGTGGCTACTACAGAGCGTCCAAGTAATCCTAACTATCCCAAATTGCGTGATGCGATGCATTATGCTTCATTTATAAGCCTTTACTCAAGAAACACCAATGATCAGTCTGGAATTATAAGTTTAGAATGATCACTTTTAACTAGCCAATAAACTTGACATGTCCGCCGTAAATCTTCCGTAACTTTTGATTTAGAGATCAGAATGACACGAATCCAATGCCCACGTTAAGCTAGCTCAATTTTCGATATTGTTAAAAAAATTAGGACCGAAATGGACAAAGCCTCTAAGTAATCCAATCTATTCTCAAAATGCGTGCTGCCATGTATTATGCTTCATTTGTAAACTTTTGCTCAATGACCACAAATCATTATTTTAGAATGATCAATTTAACAAACCGATAAACTTGAAATGTCCGCACTAAATCGTGCATAACTTTTTATTTGGAGTTGCGAAGGACACGAATCCAACGCCCACGTTAAGCTAGATCAATTTTCTATATGAGGGTAAAATTTATGACCCAAATTGCTAGGACGAAGCCTCCAAATAATCCAGTTTATCCAAAACTGTGTGATGCCATGCATTATGCTTCATTTGTAAAAGTTTGCTTAGTGAGCACCAATGATAAGCTTAAAATGATCAATTTAACTAGCCGATACACTTGATATGTATGGACTAAATTGTTTGTAACTTTTTATTTAGAGTTCAAAATGACACGAATACGACGACCACATTAACCTAGTTCAATTTTCTATATTAAGACAAATTTTAAGACTGAAATAGCTATGACAAAGTCTCCAAGTAATCCAAACTATCCCAAATTGCATGATGCCATGCATTATGCTTCATTTAAAAGCAGTTACTCAAAAAACACTAATGATCAGTTTAGAATTATAGGTTTAGAATAATCACTTTAACTGGCCGATCAACTTGGCATGTACGCACTAAATCGTCCGTAGCTTTTGATTTAAAATTCAGAATGACACGAATCCAACGCCCACATTAAGCTAGCTCAATTTTCACTACTGTTAAAAAAATAGGTATGAAATAGCTACGATAATGCGTCCAAGTAGTCCAAATGTATCTCAAACTTTGTGCTGCGATGCATTATGCTTCATTTTAAACCATTACTCAATAACCACAAATCATCATTTTAGAACGATCAATTTAACTAGCCAATAAACTTTACACGTCCGCACTAAATTGTGCGTAATTTTTTATTTAGAGTTCCAAATGACATGAATCAAACGCCCATGTTAAGCTAAATCAATTTTATATATTGGGGCAAAATTAAAGACCAATATAGCTACGACGTAGCCTCCAAGTAATTCAATCATTCCCAAACTGAGTGATGCCATGCATTGTGCTTCATTTGTAAACCTTTGCTCAGTGAGCACCAATGATAACCTTAAAATAATAAATTTAACTAGTCGATACACTTGACATATACATACTAAATTGTCAGTAACTTTTGATTTAGACTTCAAAATGACACGAATCCAACGCCCCCATTAAGCTAGCTGAGTTTTTTATATTAAGGCAAAATATAAGATGGAAATAGGTACGACAAAGCGTCCAAGTAATCCAAAATATCCCAAATTACTTTATGCCACGCATTATGCTTCATTTATAAGCCTTTACTCAAGAGACACCAATGATCAGTTTAGAATTATAAGTTTAGAATGATCACTTTAACTGGCCAATAAACTTGACATGTCCGCACTAAATCTTCCGTAACTTTTGATTTAGAGTTCAGAATGACATGAATCCAACACCAACGTTAACCTAGCTCAATTTTCTATATTTTGAAAAAATTTAGGACTGAAATAGCTACGACAAACCTCCAAGTATTCCAATCTATCTCAAACTGCGTGCTGCCATGTATTATGCTTAATTTGTAAACCTTTGCTCAATGAGCATCAATTATCGGTTTAGAATGATCAGTTTATCTAGCCGATAAACTTGAGATGTCCACACTAACTCGTCTGTAACTTTTTATTTGGAATTCAGAATGACACAAATCCAATGCCTAAGTTAAGGTAGATCAATTTTCTATGTTGTGACAAAATTAAAGATATAAGTAGCTACGATAAAGCCTACAAGTAATACAATCTATCCCAAACTGCGTGATGCCATGCATTATGCTTCATTTGTAAACGTTTACCCAATGAGCACTAATGATCATTTTAGAATGATCAATTTAACTAACCGCTAACCTTGACATGTCCACACTAAATCATATGTAACTTTTGATTTAGAGTTCAGAATGACATGAATCCAATGCGTACGTTAAGCTAGCTCAATTTTCTATATTGTAAAAAATATATATAACAAAAATAGCTATGATAAAGCCTACAAAAAATACAATTTATCTCAAACTGTGTGGTGCCATGCAATATGCTTTATTTGTAAACCTTTGCCCAATAAGAACCAATGATCAATTTAACTAGCTGATAAACTTGACATGTGTGCAGTAAAACATGCATAAATTTTTATACAAAGTTCCGAATAAAGCGAATCCATCACCCATGTTACGATAGCTCAATCTTCTATATTGGGACAAAACCTAAGACAGAACAGCTACGAAAAAAACTCCAAGTAATCCAATCTATCCCAAACTGGGTGATGCCATCCATTATGCTTCATTTGTAAACCCTTGTTCAGTGAGCACCAATGATCAGTTTAGAATGATCAATTTAACTAGCCGATACACTTGACATGTACGCACTAAATCATTTGTGACTCTTGATTTAGAGTTCATAAAACACAAATCCAATGCCCACGTTAACCTAACTCAATTTTCTGTATTATGAAAATATTTAAGATGGAAATAGTTACAACAAAGCCTCCAAATAATCTAATCTACCCTAAACTGTGTGATGCCATGCATTATACTTCATTTGTAAACCTTTGCTCAACGAATCCAATCTATCCCAAACTACATGATGCCATGCATTATGCTTCATTTGTAAAATTTTGCTCAATGAGCACCAATTTTCTTTTAAGAACGATCAATTTAACTAACTGATAAACTTGTCATGTCGGCACTAAATCTTGCGTAACTTTTGATTTAGAGTTCAGAATGACACAAATCCAACGACTGTTAAGCTAGCTCAATTTTGCATATTGTAAAACATTTATGACTAAAACAGCTACAACAAAGCCTACAAGTAATCCAATCTATCTCAAACAGTGTGGTGCCATGAATTATGCTTCATTTGTGAACCTTTGAAAAATGAGCATCAATGATCATTTTAAAATGATCAATTTAACTAGCCGATAAACGTGACATGTTCGCAGTAAAACGTACATAACTTTTGATTTAGAGTTCCGAATGACACAAATCAAACGCCCACGTTAAGCTAGCTCAATTTCCTATTTTCGGATAAAATTTAGGACCAAAATAGCTAACAAAAAGCCTCCAAGTAGACCAATCTATCCCAAACTGCGTGATCCATGGATTATGCTTCATATGTAAAGTTTTTCTCAGTGAGCACCAATGATTAGTTTAGAATCATCAGTTTAACTAGCTGATACACTTGAGATGCACACACTAAATCATGTACACTTGAGATGCACACACTAAATCATGTGTAAATTTTGATTTAAAATTGAGAATGACACAAATCGAACTGTCATGTTAAGGTAGCTCAATTTTCTAAATTGTGAAAAAAGTTAGGACCGAAATAGCTACAAAAAAACCTAAAAGTAATCCAATCTATCTCAAACTGTGTGGTGTAATGCATTATGCCTCATTCGTAAACTCCTTCCCAATGAGCATCAATGATCATTTTAGAAGGATCAGCTAAAGTAGCCGATAAACTTGACATGTCCACACTGAATCGTGCGTAACTTTTGATTTAGAATTCTGAGTAAAGCAAATCCAACGCCCACGTTAAGATATCTCAATTTTTTACATTGGGACAAAATCTAAGACCGAAATAGCTACAGAAAAGCCTCCAAGTAATCCAATCTATCCCAAACTGCGTGATGCCGTGCATTATGCTTCATTTGTAAACCTTTGTTCAATGAGCACCAATGATCAGTTTAGAATGATCAATTTAGCTAGCAGATACACTTGACATGTACACACTAAATCATTCGTAAACTCCTTCCCAATGAGCATCAATGATCATTTTAGAAGGATCAGCTAAAGTAGCCGATAAACTTGACATGTCCACACTGAATCGTGCGTAACTTTTGATTTAGAATTCTGAGTAAAGCAAATCCAACGCCCACGTTAAGATATCTCAATTTTTTACATTGGGACAAAATCTAAGACCGAAATAGCTACAGAAAAGCCTCCAAGTAATCCAATCTATCCCAAACTGCGTGATGCCGTGCATTATGCTTCATTTGTAAACCTTTGTTCAATGAGCACCAATGATCAGTTTAGAATGATCAATTTAGCTAGCAGATACACTTGACATGTACACACTAAATCGTGTTGAACTTCTGATGCAGTGTTCAGAATACACGTATCCATCGCCCATGTTAAGCTAGCTCAATCTTCTATATTAAGACAATATTTAAGATTAAAATAGCTATGCCAATGCCTCGAACTAATTCAATCTATCCCAAACTGCGTGATGCCATGCATTATTATTCATTTGTAAACCCTTGTTAAGTGAGCACCAATGATCAGTTTAGAATGATCAATTTAACTAGCAAATACACATGACATGTACGCACTAAATCGTCCGTGACTCTTGATTTAAATTTCATAATACACGAATCCAATGCCAACGTTAACCTAGCTCAATTTTCTATATTAAGAAAGAATTTAAGACGGAAATAGCTACAACAAAGCCTCCAAGTAATTTAATCTATCCCAGACTGCGTGATGCCATGCATTATACTTCATTTGTAAACCTTTGCTCAACGAGCATCAATGATCGGTTTAGAATGATCAGTTTCTCTAACCGATAAACTTGAGAGTTCCGCACTAAATCGTCCTTAACTTTTGATTTAGAGATCAAAATGACATGAATAAAATGCCCACGTTAAGGTAGCATAATTTTCTATATTGTGACAAAATTAAAGACTGAAATATTTCCATGCATTATGATTCATTTGCAAACTTTTGCTCCATGAGCACCAATTATCATTTAAGAATGAACAATTTAACCAACCGATAAACTTGACATGTCCACACTAAATTGTGCGTAACTTTTGATTTAGTGTTCAGAATGACCTGAATCTAACGCCCACGGTAAGATAGCTCAATTTTCTAAATTGTGAAAAAATTTAGGACTGAAATAGCTACGACAAAGCCTACAATTAATCCAATCTATCCCAAACTGCATGGAGCCATGCATTATGCTTCATTTGTAAACCTTTCCCCAATGAGCACCAAAGATGATTTTAGAAGGATCAATCTAACTAACCAATAAACTTGACATGTCCGCACTAAATTGTATGTAACTTTTGATTTAGAGTTCCGAATAATACGAATCCAAATCCCATGTTAAGCTAACTCAATTTTATATGCTGGGTCAAAATCAAAGAACGAAATAGATACGAAAAGGCCTCCACGTAATCCAATCTATCCCAAACAGCGTGATGCCATGCATTATGCTTCATTTGTTAACCTTTATTCAGTGAGCACCACTGATCTGTTTAGAATGATCAATTTAACTAGCCGATACACTTGACATGTACGCACTAAATCGTGTGTCACTTTTGAGTTAGAGTTCAGAGTACACGAATCAATCGCCCACGTTAAGTGAGGCATATACTTGACATGCATTATGCTTTACTTGTAAACCTTTGCTCAGTGAGCACCAATGATGAGTTTAAAAAGATCAATTTAACTAGCTGATACACTTGACATGTACGCACTAAATATTGTATAACTTTTGATTTAGAATTAACAATGACAAGAATCCAACATCCACATTTAGCTAGCTCAATTTTGTATATTGTGAAAGATTTTTGGACAAAAATAACTACGATAAAGCCTACAAGTAATCCAATCTATATCAAACAGCGGGGTACCATGAATTATGCTTCATTTTTAAACCTTTCCCTAATGAACACCATAGATCATTTCAGAAGGATCAATTTAACTAGCCGATACACTTGACATGTCGGCAGTTAATCGTATGTAACTTTTGATTTAGAGTTCCGAATATAGCGAATCTAATCCCCACGTTAAGCTAGCTCAATTCTCTATATTGGGAAAAAATCTAAGACCAAAATAGCAACGAAAAAGCCTCAAAATAATCCAATCTATCTCAAACTGTATGATGCCATGCATTATGCTTCATTTGTTTACCTTTGTTCGGTGAGCACCAATGATCATTTTAGAATGATTAATTCAAATCGTCCGTAACTTTTGATTTAGAGTTCAGAATGAGACTAATTCAAGTCTCATATTAAGCTAGTCTCATATATTGTGACAAAATTTACAACCGTAATAGCAACGATAAAGCCTCCAAGTAATCCAATCTATCCCAAACTTTGTGATGCCATGCATTATCCTTCATTACTAAACCTTTCCTCAACAAGCATCAATGATCAGGTTAGAATGATCACTTTAGAATGATCACTTTAGAATGATCACTTTAGAATGATCAATTTATCTAGCCGATAAACTTGAGATGTCCGCACTAAATTGTCCGTAACATTTGTTTTGGAGTTCGGAATAACACGAATCCAATGCCCACGTTAAGGTAGCTCAATTTTCTATATAGTGACAAAATTAAACACTGAAATAGCTAAGATAAAGCCTACAGGTAATCCAAACTATCCCATATGCGTGATGTCATTCATTATGCTTCATTTGTAAACGTTTGCTCAATGACCACCAATGATCATTTTAGAATGATCAATTTAACTAAGCAATAAACTTGACATGTCCACACTAAATCAAGTGTAACTTTTGATTTGGAGTTGATAATGACATGAATCCAATGACTACGTTAAGCTAGCTCAATTTGCTTTATTGTAAGAAAATTTAAGACCAAAAGAGCTACGGCAATGCCTCCAAGTAATCCAATCTATCTCAAACTATGTTCGGCCATGCATTATGCTTCGTTTGTAAACCTTTGCCCAATGAGCACCAATGATCGTTTTAAAATGAGCAATTTAACTAGCCGATAAACTTGACATGTAGGCACTAAATCATCTATAACTATTGATGTAGAGTTCAGAATTACACGAATCCAATGCCCACGTTAAGGTAGCTCAACTTTCTATATTGTGAAAACATTTAAACGGAAAGAGCTACCACAAAGCCTTCAAGTAATCCAATCTCTCCTAAATTGCGTGATGCCATGCAATATGCTTCTTTTATAACCCTTTACTCAAGGAGCACTAACGATCAGTTTAGAATGATCACATTAACTGCCGATCAACTTGACATTTCTGCACTAAATTGTGAGTAACTTTTGGTTTAGAGTTCAGAGTCACACGAATCCAATGCCCACGTTAAGCTAGCTCAATTTTCTATATTGTGAAAAAATTTAAGACCGAAATAGCTACGATAAAGCCTCCAAGTAGTCCAATCTATCCCAATGCTTCAATTATAAGCATTTTCGCAAGGAGAACCAATGATGAGGTTAGAATGATCATTTTAACTAGCTGATCAATTTGAGATGTCCGCACTAAATTCTCTTTAACTTTTGATTTAGAGCTCAAAATTACATGAATCCAATGCCCACGTTAAGCTAGCTCAGTTTTCCATATTGTGACAACATTTGAGACTAAAAGAACTACAACAAACCCTCCAAGTAATCCAATATATCCCAAATTGCGTGATACCATGCATTATGCTTCATTTATAAGTATTTACTCAAGGAGCACCAATGATCAGTTTAGAATGATCATTTTAACTGGCCGATCAACTTGACATGGATGCACTAAATCGTCCGTAACTTTTGATGTAGAGTTCAGAATTATACGAATCCAATCTATCCTGACTAAAGGTAACTCAGTTTTCTATATTGTGACAACATGTAAAACGGAAAGAGCTACCACACAGCCTTCAACTAATCCATTCGTGATGCACTGTATTATGCTTTGTTTATAAGCCTTTACTGAAGGAGCGCTAATGATCAGTTTAGAATTATCGATTTAAAATGATCACTTTAACTTGCCGATCAACTTGGCATGTCTGCACTAATTTGTTTGTAATTTTTGATTTAGAGTTCAAAATGACACGAATCCAACGCCCACGTTAAGCTACTCAATTTTCTATATTGAGACAAAATGTAAGACCTAAATAGGTACGAAAAAGCCTCCTAGCAATCCAATCTATCTAAAACTGTGTGATCCCATGTGTTATTCTTCATTTGTAAACCTTTGTTTAGTGAGCACCGATAGTCAGTTTAGAATGATCAATTTAACTAGCTGATACACTTGACATGTACGTACTACATCATGTTTAACTTTTAATTTAGAGTTCAGAATACATGAATCCAACGCCCACGTTAAGCTAGCTCAATATTTAATATTAGGACAAAATTTAAGATGAAAATAGCTATGACAAAGCCTCCAAGTAATCCAATCTATCCCAAAGTGTGTGATGCCATGCATTATGCTTCATTTGTAAACCTTTGCTCAGCGAGCATCAACGATCCGTTCAGAATGATCAATTTAAGTAGCCGATAAACTTGACATGTCTGCACTAAATCGTTCGTAACTTTTGATTTAGAGTTCAGAATGACTGGAATACAATGCCCATGTTAAGGTAGCTTAGTTTCCTATATTTTAAAAAAAATTAGGACCGAAAGAGTTATGACAAAGCCTACAAGTAATCCAATCTATCTAAACTGAGTGGTGCCATGCATTTTGCTTCATTTGTAAACCTTTGCTCAACGAGCATCAATGATCGGATTAGAATTATCAGTTTATCTAGCCGATAAACTTGAGATGTCCGCACTAAATTTTCTGTAACTTTTGATTTAGAGTTCAGAATGACACGAATCCAAGTCCCATATTAAGCAAGCTGAATTTTCTATACTGTGACAAAATTTAAAACCGAAATAGATATGATAAAGCCTCCATGTAATCCCCTATATCCCAAACTTTGTGATGCTATGCATTATGCTTTATTTGTAAACCTTTGCTCAATGAGCACCAATGATCATTTTAGAATGATCAATTTAACTTAGCCATAAACTTGACATGTTCTCACTAAATCATGCGTAACTTTTGATTTAGAATTCAGAATAACAGGAATCCAACGACTACGTTAAGCTAGCTCAATTTGTTTTATTGTGACAAAATTTAAGACAAAAATAGCTACGACAAAGCCTCCAAGTAATCCAATCTATCTCAAACTGCATAGTGCCACGCATTATGCTTCATTTATAAACCTTTGCCCAATGAGCACCAATGATCGTTTTAAAATGATCAATTTAACTTTCCGATCAACTTGACATGTACGCACTAAATCATCCAAAAGTATTGATGTAGAGTTCATATTTACACGAATCCAATGCCCATGTTAAGGTAGCTCAATTTTCAATATTCTGAAAATATTGAAAACGGAAAGAGCTACCACAAAGCCTTCAAGTAATTCAATCTATCCTAAACTTCGTGATGCCATGCAATATGCTTCTTTTGTAAGCCTTTACTCAAGGAGTACTAATTATCAGTTTAGAATTATTAGTTTACAATGATCACATTAACTGGCTGATCAACTTGACATTTCCGCACTAAATTGTCAGTAACTTTTGATTTATAGTTCAAAGTCACACGAATCCAACGTCTACGCTAAGCTAGCTAAATTTTCTATATTTAGAAAAATTTAAGACCAAAATAGTTACAATAAAGCCTCCAACTAATCCAATCTATCCAAATGCTTCAATTATAAGCCTTTTTGCAAGGAGAACCAATGATAAGTTTAGACTAGTTATATTAACTAGCTGATCAACTTGACATGTCCTCACGAAATCATCTTTTTTTTTTATTTTGAGCTCAAAGTTACATGAATCCGGTTCCCTCGTTAAGGTAGCTGAATTTTCCATAATGTGACAACATTTGAGACTAAAAGAGCTACGAAAAATCCTCCAAGTAATCCAATATATCCCAAACTGCGTGATGTCATGCATTATGCTTCATTTATAAGCATGTACTCAAGGAGCACCAATGATCAGTTTAGAATTATTATTTTAACTGGTCGATCAACTTGAAATGTATGCACTATATCATCCGCAACTTTTGATGTAGAGTTCAGAATTATACGAATCCAATCCCCATGTTATGGTAGCTCAATTTTCTATATTGTGACAACATTTAAAACAGAAAGAGCTACCACACGGCCTTCAACTAATCCAATCTATCCTGAACTGCGTGATGCCATGTATTATGCTTCCTTTATAAGCCTTTACTCAAGGAGCGCTAATGCTAAGTTTAGAATTATTGATTTAGAATGATCACTTTAACTTGTCGTTCAATTTGACATGCCCTCACTAAATTGTCCGTGATTTTTGATATAGAGTTCAAAATGACAAGAATCCAATGCCCACGTTAAGATACTCAATTTTCTACATTGAGACAAAATCTATTACCGAAATAGCTACGAAAAAGCCTCCAAGTAATCCAATCTATCCCAAACTGCATGATGCCATGTATTATTCTTCATTTGTAAATCTTTGTTTGGTGAGCACTGATAATCTGTTTAGAATGACAAATTTAACTAGGTGATACACTTGACATGTACGCAATAAATCCTGTGTAACTTTTGATTTAGAGTTCATAATACATGAATCCAATGCCCACGTTAAGATAACTTCATTTTTTATATTAAGACAAAATTTAAAACGAAAATAGCTATGACAACGCCTCCAGTTAATCCAATCTATCCCAAACTGTGTGATGCCACATGTTATGCTTCATGTGTAAACCTTTGCTCAACAAGCATCAATGATCGATTTAGAATGATCCATTTAACAAGGCGATAAACTTGACATGTCTGCACTAAATCTTGCATAACTTTTGATTTAGAGTTCATAATGATACGAATACAACGCCCATGTTGAGCTAGCTCAAGATTCTATATTGTGAAAACATTTAGGACCAAAATAGCTACGATAAAGACTTTAAGTAATCCAATCTATCCCAATCTGCGTGATGTCATGCATTATGCTTCTTTTGTAAACCTTTGCTCAATGAGCACCAATGATCATTTTAGAATGATCAATTTAAATAGCTACAACGAAGCCTACAAGTAATCCAATCTATCTAAAACAGAGTTGTGCCATGCATTATGTTTCATTTCTAAACCTTTGGTCAACGTGCATCAATGATCGGTTTAGAATGATCAGTTATCTAGCCGATCAACTTGAGATGTCCGCACTAAATTGTGTGTAACTTTTGATTTAGAGTTCAGAATACGCGAATCCACCGCTCATGTTAATCTAGCTCAATTTTCTATATTAAGATAAAATTTAAGACACAAATAGCTATGACAAAGCATCCATGTAATCCAATCAATCCCAAACCACGTGATGCCATGCATTATGCTTCATTTTACACCTTTCTTCCGCGAGCACCAATGTTCAGTTTAGAATGAACAATTTACATGCTGATACACTTGACATGTGCACACTAAGTCGTTTGTAACTTTTGATTTAGCGTTTACAATGCACGAATCCAATGCCCACATTAAGCTAGCGCAGTTTTCTATATTAAGACAAAATTTAAGACGGAAATGGCTACGACAAAGCCTCCAAGTAATCCAATCTATCCCAAACTGCATGGTGCAATGCATTATGCTTCATTTGTAAACCTTTTCTCAATGAGCACCAATAATCAGTTTAGAAAGATCAATTTAACTAACCGATAAACTTGACATGTTCGCACTAAATCGTGCGTAACTTTCAATTTAGAGTTCAGAATAACACGAATCCAATGCATATGTTAAGCTCGCTCAATTCTCTATATTGTAAAAAATTTAGGTCTGAAATAGCAAGGACAAAGCCTCCAAGTAGTCTAATCTATCCCAAACTGCGTGCTGCCATGCATTATGCTTCATTTATAAGGCTTTACTCAAGGAGCACCAATGATCAATTTAGAATGACCATTTTAACTTGCCAGTAAGCTTGACATGTACGTACGAAATCGTCAGTAACTTTTGATTTAGAGTTCATAATTACAAGAATCCAATGCCCACGTTAAGGTAGCTCAATTTTTTAAATTGTGACAACATTTAAAATGGAAAGAGCTACCACACGGCCTTCAACTATTCCAATCTATCCTGAACTACGTGATGACATGTATTATGCTTCATTTAATATGCTTCATTAAACTAATGATCAGTTTAGAATTATCGGTTTAGAATGATCAATTCAACTAGCCGATAAACTTGAGATGTCCACACTAAATCATCCGTAACTTTTGATTTAGACTTCAAAATGACACGAATCCAATGCCCACGTTAAGGTAGCTCAATTTTTTATATTGTGACAAAATTTAAGACATAAATAGCAATGATAAACCCTACAAGTAATCCAATCTATCCCAAAATACGTGATCCCATGCATTATGCTTCATTTGTAAACCTTTTCTCAATGAGCACCAATGATCAGTTTAGAATGATCAATTTAACTAACCGATAAACTTGACATGTTCGCACTAAATCGTGCGTAACTTTCGATTTAGAGTTCAGAATGACTCGAATTCTATGCCTACGTTAAGCTCGCTCAATTTTCTATATTGTGAAAATTTTAAGTCCGAAATAGCAACGACAAAGCCTTCGAGCAGTCTAATCTATCACAAACTGCGTGATGCCATGCATTATGCTTCATTTATAAGGCTTTACTCAAGGAGCACCAATGATCAGTCAAGAATGACCATTTTAACTTGCCAATAAACTTGACATGTACGTACTAAATCGTCCATAACTTTTTTATTTAGAGTTCAGAATTACAAGAATCCAATGCCCACGTTAATGTAGCTCAATTTTCTATATTGTGACAACATTTAAAATGGAAATAGCTACCACACGGCCTTCAACTAATCCAATCTATCGTGAACTATGTGATGCCATGTATTATGCTTCATTTATAAGCATTTACTCAATGAGCGCTAATGATAAGTTTAGAATTATCGGTTTAGAAAGATTAATTCAACTAGCCGATAAACTTGAGATGTCCACACTAAATCATTCGTAACTTTTGATTTAGACTTCAAAATGACACGAATCCAGTGCCCACGTTAAGGTAGCTAAATGTTTTATATTGTGACATAATATGAGACATAAATAGCAATGATAAAGCCTACATGTAATCCAATCTATCACACACTGCGTGATCCCATGCATTATTCTTCATTTGTAAACCTTTTCTCAATGAGCACCAATGATCAGTCTAGAATGATCAATTTAACTAACCGATAAACTTGACTTGTTCAAACTAAATTGTGCGTAACTTTTGATTTAGAGTTCAGAATGACACGAATCCAATGCCTACGTTAAGCTCGCTCAATTTTCTATACTGTGAAAATTTTAGGACCGAAATAGCTACCACAAAGCCTCCAAGTAGTCTAATCTATCCCAAACTGCATGATGCCATGCATTATACTTCATTTATAAGGCATTACTCAAGGAGCACCAATGATCAATTTAGAATGACCATTTGAACTTGCCAGTAAACTTGACATATACGTACTAAATCCTCAGTAACCTTTGATTTAGAGTTCAGAATTACAAGACTCCAATGCCCACGTTAACGTCGCTCAATTTTCTATATTGTGACAACATTTAAAATGGAAAGAGCTACCGCAAAGCCTTCAAGTAATCTAATCTATCCTAAACTGTTAGATGACATGCATTATGTTGCATTTATAAGCCTCTACTCAAGGACCACTAATGATCAGTTTAGAATTATCAGTTTAGAAATATCAGTTTAGAATTATCAGTTTAGAATGATCATTTTAACTGGCCTATCAACTTGACATGTCCGCACTAAATTCTCCATAACTTTTGATATAAAGTTCAGAATGACATGAACCATGCGCCCATGTGACCAATCTATCTTAAATTGTGTGGTGCCATGCATTTGTTTGATTTGTAAAGCTTTGCTCGTAGAGGACCAATGATCATTTTAGAATGATAAATTGATAAACTTGACATTTCCGCATTAAATGGTGCTTAAATTTTTATTGAAAGTTCTGAATGACACGAATCCAACGCCCATGTTAAGCTAACTCAATTTTCTATATTGGGATAAAGTTTCAGACTAAAAGAACTATGACAAAGCCTTCAAGTAATCCAATATATCCCAAAGAGTTTGATAGCAAATATTATGCTACATTTATAAGCTTTTACTAGAGGAGCACCAATGATCAGTTTAGAATGATCATTTTAACTGGCCGATCAACTTGACATGTATGCATTAAATTGTCTTTAATTTGTGATGTAGAGTTCAGAATTATACGAATCCAATGCCCATGTAAGGTATCTCAATTTCCTATATTGTGCAACATTTAAAAGGGAAAGAGCTATCACAATGCCTTCAAGTAATCCAATCTAGCTTTAACTGCGTGATGCCATGCATTATGCTTCATTTATTAGTCTTTACTCAAGGAGCCCAAATTATCAGTTTAGAATTATCAGTTTAGAATGATCACTTTAATAGACCATTCAACATGACATGTCCGCCCTAAATCGTCAGTAATTTTTGATTTAGAGTTCAGCATCACAGGAATCCAACGCCCACGTTAAGGTACCTCAATTTTCTATATTGTGAAAAAACTTAGAAACGAAATAGCCACAACAAGGCCTCCAAGTAATCCAATCTATCTCAAACTGCGTGGTGTCATGCATTATGCTCCATTTGTAAACCTTTGCTCAATGAGGACCAATAACTATTTTAGAATGATCAATTTAACTACTTAATAAACTTCAAATTTCCGCACTAAATAGTGCGTAACTTCTCATTTAGTGTTCCAAATAACACGAATCCAACACCAATGTTAAGCTAGCTAAATTTTCAATATTACGACAAAATTTAAGACCGAAATAGCTATGACAAAGCCTCCTAGTAATTCAACCTATCATAAACTGTTTGGTGCCATGCATTATTCTTCATTTGTAAAGCTTTGCTCATTTTGGAATGATCAATTTAACTAGCCGATAAACTTAACATGTCCCCATGAAATCGTGCATAACTTTTGATTTAGAGTTCAGAATCATACGAATCCAACGCCCACGTTAAGACAGCTCAATTTTTAAAAATGTAAACAAATTTAGGACCGAAATGGCTACAACAATGCCTCCAAGTAATCACATCTATCCGAATCTGCATGATGCCATGCATTATGCTTCATTTGTAAACTTTTGCCCAGTGAGCACCAATGATTAGATTAGAATGATCATTTTAACAATTTTTCATGTCAGCCCTAAATTGTCCATAACTTTTGATTTCGAGTTCAGAGTGCCACGAATCCAGCACCCAAGTAAAGCTAGCACAAATGTCTATATTGTGACAAAATTTAAGACCCAAATAACTACGCAAAGCCTTCAAGTAATCAATTCTTTCCCAAACTGCATGATGTCATGCATTATACTTCATTTGGTAACCTCTGTCAATGAGCTTCAATGATCAGTTTATAAAGATCAATTTAACTAGCTGATAAACTTGAGATGTCCGCACTAAATCATCTATAACTTTTGATTTATAGTTCAGAATGACACGAATCAAATACCCACGTTAAGCTAGCTCAATTTTCTATATTGTGATAAAATTTAGGATGGAAATTGCTACAATAAAGCCTCCATGTAATCCAATCTATCCCAAACTGGATGATACCATCCATTATGCTTCAATTATAAAGCCTTTACTCAAGGAGAACCAATGATTAGTTTAGAATGATCATTTTAACTAGCTGATCAGCTTGACATGTCTGCACTAAATCATCTTTAACTTTTGATATAGATCTCAAATTACATGAATCTACACCAGTAGTGCCACCAGGAGCAATGACAAGGAGCAGATCAAGAGCACTCTTCCACAAGTTCAGCTTATGGGTCGACAAGCTCCTAGAGGAAGATCGACTAAGGACAATGGGGCAGAAGTGCAAAGAAGAGTCCAAAGGCTTCTCAACAATGCAAGGGACTTCAGAGACTTTGGCTTTAATGACAAGAGAGGTCAGGGCCCAAAGATTCCTAACCCTACTCCAAGTCGAAGACTAGGAGCAAGGCGCATGCATGCCACAAGGACGGCCACCTTCCATTTCTTGGCCGTGAGGTAAGTAAGGTAAGTTTCAATTCGAATATATGCCTTTTTCTGTTTTGCAGGGTAGGATCTAGATTGTTTATATATTTGAGTCAAAGACATTTTAGGAATAGGTCCTTTTTTGGTTATGCACTTTTGTATATTTTCTATTTGTGCACTTTTGTAAACTTTCCTTTTTTTTTCTTTGAGTCGACCCTAGAAGGTCAAGCTGTCGAGCATATTAATAAGGCTCGTTCCAGCATTGTAGCTCGACAACCTTTTTTGATATTAATAAAGTAGAGCTTTCTTCCAACAAGTTTTCTCTCTAAGAATTTTGTGTGCGTAGAACCTAGTTGAGACCAGCCTTCCTAGCTCTAAGTTTGTGATTTATCACGAGGTTTATCACCCCTCGTGTGGTTCACTTCACCCTTCCATCAATACCAACCCAAAAACCCCTATCCAAGAAGTCTAAGGTCGAGTTTCTCACCTAACCTTCTCCAAACAGCCCACGCGCATATAAGCCTTGAATCTAGGCTTGTATCATATACGAATCCAATGCCCATGTTAAGGTAGCACAATTTCCTTAATTTTCCAACATTTAAAAGGGAAAGAGCTTTCACAAAGCCCTCAAGTAATCCAATATATCCTAAACTACTTGATGCCTTGCATTATTTATAAGTCATTACTCAAGGAGCAGAAATGATCGGTTTAGAATTATCAGTTTAGAATGATCACTTTAACAGGACGATCAACTTGAGATGTTCGCACTAAATTGACCGTAACTTTTGATTTAGATATTAGAATCACACGAATCCAACGCTCACGTTAATCTAGCTCCATTTTCTATATTGTGAGATAATTTAAGACCAAAATAGCTACGACAAAGCCTCCAAGTAATCCAATCTATCTCAAACTACATAATGCCATGCATTATGCTTCAATTATAAGCCTTTATGCAAGGATAACCAATGATAAGTGTTGTATGATCATTTTACCTGGCCGATGAATTTGACATGTACGCACTAAATCGTCTGTAACTTGTGATGTAGAGTTCAGGATTATACGAATCCAATGCCCATGTTAAGGTAGCTCAAGTTTCTATATTGTGAAAACATTTAAGACGGAAAGAGCTACCACAAAGCCTTCAAGTAATCCAATCTATCATGGACTACGTGATGCCATGTATCATGCTTCATTTATAAGCCGTTACTCAAGGAGTGTTAATGATTAGCTTAGAATTAATACTTTAGAATTATCACTTTAGAATCATCACTTTAACTCGCTGATCAACTTCGTATGTCGTCCATAAATTGTCCGTAACTTTTGATTTAGAGAACAAAATGACACGAATCCAACGCTCAAGTTAAGCTAGCGCAATTTTCTATATTGTATAAAATTATAAGACCACAGTAGCTACTACAAATCCTCCAAGTAATCCAATCTATCTGTGGTTCCATGCATTATGATTCATTTGTAAACCTTTTCTCAATGAGGACCAATGATCATTTTAGAATGATGAATTTAACTAGCCGATAAACTTGATATGTCCGCACTAAATCGTGCGCAACTTTTGATTTAAAGTTCCGAATGAAGCGAATCCAATGCCCACGTTAAGCTAGCTCAATTTTGCATATTGTAAAAACATTTGAGACTAAAAGAGCTACGAAAAAGCCTCCAAGTAATCCAATCTATCCCAATCTGCGTGATGCCAGATATTATCGTACATTTATAAGCCTTTACTGGAAGAGCACCAATGATCAGTTTAGAATGATCATTTTAACTGGCCGATCAGCTTGACATGTACACACTAAATCGTCCGTAACTTTTGATGTAGAGTTCAAAATTATACGAATCCAATGCCCTTGTTAAGGTAGCTCAATTTTCTATAATGTGACAGCATTTAAAATGGAATGAGCTATCACAAAGCCTTCAAGTAATTACAATCAATCCTGATTTGCGTGATGCCATGAATTATGCTTCATTTATAAGCCTTTACTCAATGAGAACTAATGATCAGTTTAGAATTATCAGTTTAGAATCATCCAATCTATCCGAAACTGTGTGATGCCATGCATTATGCTATATTTATAAGCATTTACTCAAGTAGCACTAAATTGTCCGTAACTTTTGATTTAGAGTTCAAAATGACACGAATCAAACGCCCACGTTATGCTAGCTCAGTTTTCTATATTGTGAAAAAATCAAGGACTGAAATAGCTATGAAAAAACCTTTAAAAAATCCCATCTCTCTCAAATTGCGTGGTACCATCCATTATGCTTCATTTGTAAACCTTTGCTCACTGAGCACCAATGATAAGTTTAAAATGGACATTTTAACAATCCGATCAACTTGTCATGTCCATACTAAATAGCCCGTAACTTTTGATTTAGAGTTCAGATGCCACAAATCCAACACCCTAGTAACGCTAGCTCAAATTTCTATATTGTGACAAAATTTAAAACCGAAATAATTGTGACAAACCTTCCGAGTAATCCAATCTATCCCACACTGTGTAGTGCCATGCAATATACTTCATTTTTAATATTTTGCTCAATGAGCACCAATGATAATTTTAGAATGATCAATTTAACTAGCCGATAGTCCCCACCAAATCATGCGTAACTTTTCATTTAGAGTTCCGAAGGCCACGATCGAATGCCCACGTTAAGCTAGCTCAATTTTCTATATTGCAACAAAATTTAAGACCAAAATAGCTATGACAAAGCCTTGAATCAATCCAATCTATCCGAAACTGTGTGATGCCATGCATTATACTTCATTTGTAAACCATTTCTTAGTGAGCACCAATGATCAGTTTAGAATGATCAATTTAACTAGCCAATACACTTAACATATACACACTAAATCATTTGTAACTTTTGATTTAGAGTTTAGAATGACACGAATCCAATGCCCACATTAAGCTAGCTAAATTTTCAAAATTAAGATAACTTTTAAGACCAAAAATGCTACGAAAAGCCTCCAAGTAATCCAATCTATCCCAGACTGGGTGATGTCATGCATTATGCTTCCTTTGTAAACCTTTGCTCAATGAGCATCAATTATCAGTTTACAATGATCAATTTAACTAGGTGATAGAATTGAGATGTTAGGACTAAATCGTTTGTAACTTTTGATTTAGAGTTCAGAATGACACGAATCCAATGCCCACATTAGTAGCTCAAATTTCTATATTGTGACAACATTGAAAACTGAAAGAGCGACGACAAAGCCTTCAAGTAATCCAATCTAACATAAACTACGTGATGCCATGCATTACACTTCATTTATAAGCCTTTACTCAAGGAGAACTAATGATCAGTTTAGAATGATCACTTTAACTTGCCGATCAACTTGACATGTCAACGCTAAATCGTTCGTAACTTTTGATTTAGAGTTCAGAATGACACGAATCCAAAACCCATATTAAGCTAGCTCAGTTTTTTATATTGTGTAAAAATTAAGGACCAAAATTGCTAAGAAAAAGCCTTAAAGTAATCCCATCTATCTCACTCTGCATGGTACCATGCATTATGCTCATTTGTAAACCTTTGCTCAGTGAGGACCAATTATCAGTTTAAAATGATGATTTTAACAACCCGATCACCTTGTCATGTCTGTACTAAATCGTCCGTAACTTCTGATTTAGAGTTTAGATGCCACGAATCCAACACCCAAGTATAGCTAGCTCAAATTTCTATAATGTGATAAAATTTAAGACCAAATTAGCTCTGCCAAAGCCTCCGAGTAATCCAATCTATTCCAAACTTTGTGGAACGATGCATTATTCTTCATTTGTAAACATTTTCTCAATGATCACCAATGATAATTTTAGAATGATCAATTTAACTAGCCAAAATACTTGACATGTCCGCACGAAATTGTGCGTAACTTTTGATTTAGTGTTCCGAATCCCACAAATCCAACGCCCATGTTAAGCTAGCTCAATTTTATATAATGCAACAAAATTTAAGACCGAAATAGCTATGACAAAGCCTCGAAGTAATCCAATCTATCCCAAATTGCCTGATCCCATGCATTATGCTTCATTTGTAAACCTTTGCTAAGTGAGCACCAATGATCAATTTAACTAGCTGATACACATGACATGCACGCACTAAATCATCTGTAACTTTTGGTTTAGAGTTCAGAATGACACAAATCCAATGTCCACGTTAAGCTAGCTAAATTTTCAATATAAAGACAAATTTTAAGACTGAAATAGCTACGAAAAGCATCTGAGTAATCCAATCTATCCCAAACTGTGTGATGTCATGCATTACGCTTCATTTGTAAACCATTGCTCAATGAACAAGAGTGATAAGTTTAGAATGATCAATTTAACTTGGTGATAAACTTTAGATGTATGCACTAAATTGTCTATAACTTTTGATTTAGAGTTCAGGATGACACAGATCCAATGCCCACGTTAGCTAGCTCAATTTTCTATATTGTGACAACAATGAAAACTGAAAGCGCTACAAAAACATTCAAGTAATTCGATCCAACCAAAACTGCATGATGTCATGCATTATGCTACATTTATAAGCCTTTACTCAAGGAGCACTAATGATTAGTTTAGAATTATCAATTTAGAATGATCACTTTAACTGCCCGATCAACTTGACATGTCCACAATAAATTGTCCATAACTTTTGATTTATAGTTTAGCAAAACACAAATCCAATGCCCATGATAAGGTAGCTCAATTTTCTATATTATGACAAAATTTAGGACAAAAATAGCTTTGACAAAGCCTCAAAGTAATCCAATCAATCACAAACTGCGTGATGCCATGTATTATGCTTCATTTGTAAACATTTTCTCAGTGAACACCAATGATCAGTTTAGAATGATCAATTTAACTAGCCGATAAACATGAGATGTCCATAGTAAATCGTTCTTAACTTTCCATTTACAGTTCATAATTACACGAATCCAAATGCCCATGTTAAGCAAGGTCGATTTTCTATATTGTGGCAACATAAAACCAAAATAGCGACGACAAAGCGTCCAAGTAATCCAATCTAACTCAAACTGCGTGATGTCATGAATTATGCTTCATATGTAAACCTTTTCTTAGTGAGCACCAATGATCTGTTTACAATGATGAATTTAACTAGCCGATACACTTGACATGTATGCACTAAATCGTTTGTAACTTTTGATTAAGAGTCAAAATAACACAAATCCAATCCCACGTTAAGCTAGGTCAATTTTCTATATTTTGACAAAATATAATACCAAAATAACTACGACAAAGCCTCCATGTTATCCAGTCTATACCAAACAGCGTGATATCGTGCATTATGTTTCATTTGTAAACCTTTACTTAATGAGCACCAATGATCAGTTTAGAATGATTATTGCAACTAGCTGAACAACTTGACATGTCCGCACAAAGTCGTCTTTAACTTGTGATTTAGAGCTCAAAATGATATGAATCTAATACCCCTGTTAAGTTAGCTCAATTTTCGGTATTGTGACAACATTTGATACTAAAATAGCTACGATGAAGCCTCCAAGTAATCCAATGTATCTCAAACTGCATGATGCCATGCATTATCCTTCATTTATAAGCCTTTACTCATGGAGCACCAATGACCAGTTTAGAATGATTATTTTAACTAGCCAACAAAACTTGAAATTTACGCACTAAATCGTCCGTATCTTCGAATTTAGACTTCAAAATGACACGAATCCAACATCCACGTTAACCTAGCTTAATTTTCTTGTTGTGAAAACATTTGAAAATGGTAGAGCTATCATAAAGCTTTCAACTAATCCAATCTATATTAACTGCGTGATGACACGCATTATGTTTCATTCACAAGCATTTACTCAAGGAGCAGTCATGCTTAGTTTATAATGATCACTTTAACTGGCCGGTCAACTTGACATGTCCGCACTAAATCGTCCATAATTCAATCTATAACAAACTGCATGATGTCATGCGTTATGCCTCATTTGTAAACCTTCGCTCAATGAGCAGAAATGAGCAGTTTAAAATGTTCAATGTAACTAAAGGATAAACTTGAGATGTCCGCATTAAATCGTACATAACAATCGATTTAGAATTCAGAATTACACGAATACAATGCCCATGTTAAACTAGCTCAATTTTCTATATTTGTGACAAAATTTAAGACCGAAATAGCAATGATAAAGCCTCCTAGTAATCCAATCTATTTAAAACTACGTGGTGCCATTCATTATGCTTCATTTGTAAATCTTGCTCAATGAGGACCAATGATAATTTTTGAATGATCAATTTAACTAGCCAATAAACTTGACATGTCCGTACTAAATCGTCCATAAGTTTTGATTTAGACTTCCTAATGACACGGGTCCAACCACCACGTTAAGCTAGCTCAAGTTTCTATATTGGGACAAAATTTATGACCGAAATAGCTATGACAAAGCCTCCATGCTATCCAATCTATACCAAACTGTGTGATGTAATGCATTATGCTTCATTTCTAAACCTTTACTAAATGAGCACCAGTGATCAGTTTAGAATGTTTATTTCAACTAGCTGATCAACTTGACATGTCCGCACTAAGTCGTCTTTAACTTCTGATTTAGTGCTTAAAATGATATGAATCTAATATCCACGTTATGTTAGCTCAATTTTTTGTGTTATGACAATATTTGAGACTAAAAGAGCTACGACAAAGCCTCCAAGTAATCCAATGTATCTCAAACTACGTGATGTCATGCATTACGCTTCGTTTATAAGCCTTTACTCGTGGAGCACCAATGATCAGTTTAGAATGATCAATTTAACTGGCTGATGAACTTGATATGTACGCACTAGATCGTTCGTATCTTCTGATTTAGAGTTCAAAAGGACACGAATCCAACGTCCACGTTAAGTTAGATCAATTTTCTAACTATGAAAACATTTGAGAATTGTAGAGCTATCACAAAGCCTTCAAGTAATCCAATATATCCTAAACTGCGTGATGCCATGCATTATGCTTCATTTACAAGCATTTACTCAAGGAGCAGTCATGATCAGTTTTGAATGATCCCTTTAACTGGCCGATAACCTTGGCATGTTCGCATTAAATCATACGTTATTCAATCTATCCCAAACTGCGTGATGTCATGCGTTATGCCTCATTTGTAAATCTTCGCTCAATGAGCAGAAATGATCAGTTTAAAATATTCAATTTAACTAGCCGATAAACTTAAGATGTCCGCACTAAATCGTCCATAACTTTCTAGTTAGAGTTCAGAATTACACGAATACAATGCCCACGTTAAGCTAGCTCAATTTTCTATATTGTGACTAAATTAAAAACCAAAATAGCTACGATAAAGCCTGCAAGTAATCCAATCTATCTCAAATTGCGTGGTGCCATTCACTATGATAATTTTAGAATGATCAATTTAACTAGCCGATAAACTTTAAATATCCGCCCTAAATCATTCGAAACTTTTAATTTAGACTGCCAAATGACACGAATCCAATGCCCACGTGAAAGTAGCTCAATTTTCAATATTGGGACAAAATTTAAGCCCAAAATAGCTACGACAAAACCTCTAAGTAATCCACCCTATCCAAAACTGCGTGATGTCATGCATTATGCTTCATTTGTAAACCTTTGCTCACTGAGCATCAATGATCAGTTTAGAATGATCAATTTAACTAGCAGATATTTTGGACATGTACCCACTAAATCGTTTGTAACTTTTGATTTAAAGTGCAGAATGACACGAATTCAATGCCCACGCTAAGCTAGGTCAATTTTCTTTATTGTGACAAAATTTAATACTAAAATAGCTATGATAAAGCCTCCCAGAAATCTGATCTATCTCAAACTGTGTGGTGCCATTCATTATGCTTCATTTGTAAACCTTTGCTCAATTAGCACCAATGATAATTTTAGAATGATCACTTTAACTAGCTGATAAACTTTACATGTCCGCACTAAATCGTCCGTAAATTTTTAGTTAGACTTCTGAATGACACGAATCCAATGCCCACGTGAAGGTAGCTCAATTTTCTATATCGGAAAAAAATTTATGACTGAAATCGATACCAAAAATCCTCCAAGTAGTCCAATCTATCTCAAACTACATGGTGCCATTCATTATGCTACATTTGTGAACCTTTCCTCAATGAGCACCAATGATAATTTTAGAAAGATCAATTTAACTTGCCGATAAACTTTACATGTCCACACTAAATCGTCTGTAACTTTTCATTTAGACTTCCGAAATACACAAATCCAACGCCCACATGAAGGTAGCTCAATTTTTTGTATTGGTACAAAATTTAAGACCAAAATAGCTACGACAAATCCGCCACTTAATCCAATCTATCCGAAATTGCAAGATGTCATGCATTATGCTTCATTTGTGAACCTTTTCTCTCTGAGCACCAATGATGAGTTTGGAATGATCAATTTAACTAGCCAATACACTTGACATGTATGCACTAAATCGTTTGTAACTTTTGATTTAAAGTGCAGAATGACACGAATCCAACGCCCACGTTAAGCTAGATCAATTTTCTATATTTTGACAAAAATTAAGACAAAAATTGCTACGACAAAGCTCCCAAGTAATCCAATCTATCCCAAACTGCGTGATGCCATGCATTATGCTTCATTTGTAAACATTTGCTCAATAAGCAGAAATGATCAGTTTAGAATGTTCCATTTAACTAGCCGATAAACTTGAGTTGTCCGCATTAAATCGTTCGTAACGTTTGATTTACAGTTTTACAGTTTAGAATTACACGAATCCAAACGCCCATGTTACGCTAGGTCAATTTTCTAAATTGTGACAACATTTCAAACCAAAATAGCTATGACAAAGCCTAGAAGTAATCCAATCTAATCTAAGCCTTTCCTCAATGAGCACCAATGATAATTTTAGAATGATGAATTTAACTACCCGATAAACTTTACATGTCCGCACTAAATCGTCCGTAACTTTTTAGTTAGACTTCTGAATGACACGAATCCAATGCCCACGTGAAGGTAGCTCAATTTTCTATATTGGAACAAAATTTATGACCGAAGTCGCTATGAAAAATCCTCCAAGTAATCCAATCTGTCCCAAACTGCATGATGTCATGTGTTATGCCTCATTTGTAAACCTTTGCTCAATGAGCAGAAATGATCAGTTTAGAATGTTCAATTTAACTGGCCGATAAGGTTGAGATGTCCGCACTAAATCGTCCATAACTTTCGATTTAGAGTTCAGAATTACATGAATACAATGCCCACGATAAGCTAATTCAATTTTCTATATTGCGACAAAATTTAAGACCCAAATAGCTTTGATAAAGCCTCTTAGTATTCCAATCTATCTCAAACTGTGTGGTGCCATTCATTATGCTTAATTTGTAAACCCTTGCTCAATGAGCACAAATGATAATTTTTGAATGATCAATTTAACTAGCCGATAAACTTGACATGCCCATACTAAATCGTCCGTAAGTTTTGATTTAGACTTCGGAATGACACGAATCCAAACCCCACGTTAAGCTAGCTGAAGTTTCTATATTGGGACAAACTTTATGACCGAAATAGCTATGACAAAGCCTCCATGTTATCCAATCTATACCAAACTGTGATGTCATCCATTATGCTTCATTTGTAAACCTTTATTCAATGAACACCAATGATCAGTTTAGAATGATTATTTCAACTAGCTGATCAACTTGACATGTCCGCACTAAGTCGTCTTTAACTTGTGATTTAGTGCATAAAATGATATGAATCTAATATCCACGTTATGTTTGCTCAATATTCCGTATTATGAAAATATTTGAGACTAAAAGAGCTACGAAAAAGCCTCCAAGTAATCCAATGTATCTCAAATTGCGTGATGCCATGCATAATGCTTCATTTATAAGCCTTTACTCATGGAGCACCAATGATCAGTTTGGAGTGATCATTTTAACTGGCCGCAGAACTTGACATGTACGAGCTAAATTGTCCGTATCTTCTAATTTAGAGTTCAAAAGGACACGAATCCAACGTCCACGTTATGCTAGCTCAATTTTCTTTCTGTGATAACATTTTAGAATGGTAGAGCTGTCACATAGCCTTCAAGTAATTCAATCGATCCTACACTGCGTGATGCCATGCATTATGCTTCATTTAAAAGCATTTACTCATGGAGCAGCCGTGATCAGTTTAGAATGATCACTTTAACTGGCCGATCAACTTGGCATGTTCGCATTAAATCATCCGAAATTCAATCTGTCCCAAACTGCGTGATGTCATGTGTTATGCCCCATTTGTAAACCTTAGCTCAATGAGCAGAAATGATCAGATTAGAATGTTCAATTTAACTAGCCGATAAACATAAGATGTCCGCACTAAATCGTCCATAACTTTCGATTTAGAGTTCAAAATTACACAAATAAAATGCCCACGTTAAGTTAGCTCAATTTTCTATATTGTGACAAAATTAAAAACTGAAATATCTACGTTAAAGCCTCCAAGTAATCTAATCTATCTCAAACTTCGTGGTGCCATTCATTATGATTCATTTGTGAACCTTTGCTCAATGAGCACCAATGATAATTTTAGAATGATCAATTTAACTAGCCGATAAACTTTACAGGTCCGCACTAAATCGTTCGTAACTTTTGATTTAGACTTCCGAATGACACGAATCCAACGCCCACAAAATTTAAGACCGAAATAGCTACGAAAAATCCTCTATGTAATCCAACATATCCGAAACTGCGTGATGGCATGCATTATGCTTCATTTGTAAACCTTTGCTCAGTGAGCACCAATGATCAGTTTAGAATGATCAATTTAACTAGCCGATACACTTGACATGTACGCACTAAATTGTTTGTAACTTTTGATTTAAAGTGCAGAATGACACAAATTCAACGCCCACATTAAGCTAGGTCATTTTCAATATTGTGACAAAATTTAAGAGAAAAATTGCTCGACAAAGCTTCCAAATAATCCAATCTATCTCAAACTGCGTGATGCCATGCATTATGCTTAATTTGTAAACATTTGCTCAATAAGCAGAAATGATCAGTTTAGAATGTTCAATTTAACTAGCTGGTAAAATTGAGTTGTCCGCACTAAATCGTTCGTAACTTTTGATTTACAGTTCGGAATTACACGAAACGCCCACGTTACGCTAGGTCAATTTTCTATATTGTTACTACATTTAAAACCAAAATAGCTAGGACAAAGCCTCCAAATAATCCAATCTGATCCAAACTGCGTGATGTCTTGAATTATGCTTCATTTGTAAACCTTTGCATAGTGAGCACAAATGATATGTTTACAATTATCTATTTAACTAGCCGATAAACTTTACACATACGCACTAAATCGTTTGTAACTTTTGATTTAGGGTCAGAATGACACAAATTCAACGCCCACGTTAAGCTAGGTCAATTTTCAATATTGTGACTAAATTTAATACCAAAATAGCTATGACAAAGCCTCTAGTATTCAAATGTATCTCAAACTGCGTGGTGCCATTCATTATGCTTCATTTGTAAACCTTTGCTCAATGAGCACCAATGATAATTTTAGAATGATCAATTTAACTAGCGAATAAACTTTACATATCCGCACTAAATTGTCCGTAACGTTTTAGTTAGACTTTCGAATGACAGGAATCCACTGCCCACGTGAAGGTAGCTCATTTTTTATATTGGAGCAAAATTTAAGACCGAAATCGCTATGAAAAATCCTCCAAGTAATCCAATCTGTCCCAAACTGCGTGATTTCGTGCGGTATGCCTCATTTGTAAACATTTGCTCAATGAGCAGAAATGATCAATTTAGAATGTTCAATTTAACTAGCCGATAAAATTGAGATGTCCGCACTAAATCATCCATATTTTTTTATTTAGAGTTCAGAATTACACGAATACAATGCCCACGATACGCTAGCTCAATTTTATATATTGTGACAAAAATTTGAGACCCAAATAGCTATGATAAAGCCTCCTAGTAATCGAATCTATCTCAAACTGCATGGTGCCATTCGTTATGCTGCATTTGTAAACCCTTGCTCAATGAGCACCAATGATAATTTTTGAATGATCAATCTAAATAGCCGATAAACTTGACATGTCAATACTAAATTGTCCGTAAGTTTTGATGTAGACTTCCGAATGACAAGAATGCAACCCCCACGTTAAGCTAGCTCAAGTTTCTATATTGGGAAAAAATTTATGACATAAATAGCTATGACAAAGCCTCCATATTATCCAATCTATACCAAACTATGTAATGTCATGCATTATCATTCATTTGTAAACCTTTGCTAAATGAGCACCAATGATCATTTTAGAATGATTATTTCAACTAGCTGATAACCTTGACATGTCCACACTAAGTCGTCTTTAACTTGTGATTTAGTGCTTAAAATGACATGAATCTAATTCCCACGTTATGTTAGCTCAATTTTCCGTATTTTTACAATATTTGAGACTAAAGGAGCTGCAACAAAGCCTCCAAGTAATCCAATGTATCGCAAACTGCGTGATGCCATGCATAATGCTTCATTTATAAGCATTTACTCATGGAGCACCAATGATCAGTTTAGAATGATAATATTTACTGGCCATCTAACTTGATATGTACGCACTAAATCATCCGTATCTTGTAATTTACAGTTCAAAAGGACACGAATCCAACGTCGACGTTAAGCTAGCTCAATTATCTTATTGTGAAACCATTTGAGAATGGCAGAGCTATCACAAAGCCTTAAAGTAATCCAATCTATCCTAAACTGCGTGATACCATGCATCATGCTTCATTTACAAGCATTTACTCAAGGAGCAGTCGTGATCAGTTTAGAATGATCAGTTTAATTGGCCGATCAACTTGGCATGTTCGCATTAAATCATCCATAATTCAATTTATCCCAAACTGCATGATGTCATGCGTTATGCCTCAGTTGTAAATCTTCGCACAATGAGCAGAAATGATCAGTTTAGAATGTTCAATTTAACTAGCCAATAAACTTAAGATTTCCGCACTAAATCATCCATAACTTTCAATTTGGAGTTCAGAATTACACGAATACAATGCCCACGTTAATAGCTCAATTTTCTATATAATGACAAAATTAAAAACCAAAATAGCTACGATAAAGCCTCGAAGTAATCCAATCTATCTCAAACTGCGTAGTGACATTCATTATGCTTCATTTGTGAACCTTTCCTCAATGAGCACCAATGATAATTTTAGAATGATCAATTTAACGAGCCGATAAACTTTACATGTCCGCACTAAATCGTTTGTAACTTTTGATTTAGACTTCCGAATGACACGAATCCAATGCCCACGTGAAGGTAGCTTAATTTTTAATATTGGGACAAAATTTTAAGACCAAAATAGCTATGACAAATCCTCTAAGTAATCCAACCTATCTGAAACTGCGTGATGTCATGCATTATGCTTCATTTGTAAACCTTTGCTCACTGAGCACCAATGATCAGTTTAGAATGATCAATTTAACTAGCCGATACACTTGACATGTGTGCACTAAATCGTTTGTAACTTTTGATTTAAAGTGCAGAGTAACACGAATTCAACGCCCACATTAAGCTAGGTCAATTTTCTATATTGTGACAAAATTTAAGACAAAAATTGCTACGACAAAGCTTCAAAGTACTCCAATCTATCCCCAACAGCGTGATGCCATGCATTATGCTTCATTTGTAAACATTTTCATTTGTAAAAATTTTCTCAATGAGCAAAAGTGATTAGTTTAGAATGTTCAATTTAACTTATCGCAAAACTTGAGTTGTCCACACTAAATCGTTCGTAACTTTTGATTTATAGTTCAGAATTACACGAATTCAAACGCTCACGTTAAGGTAGGTAAATTTTCTATATTGTGACAACATTTAAAACCAAAATAGCTATGACAAAGTGATACAAGCCTCGATTCAAGGCTTGGATGTGCGTGGGCTGTTTGGAGAAGTTTTGGTGAGAAACTCGACCTTAAGCTTCTGGATAGAGGTTTTCTGATTGGTATTGGATGGAGGGGTGAAGTGAACCACACGAGGGGTGAAGTGAACTACACGAGGGGTGATGAACCTCGTGATAAATCACAAATTTAGAGCTAGGAGGGCTGGTCTCAACTAGGTTCTAAGCGTACAAGTCTCTGGAGAGAATAACTTGTAGAAAGAAAATTCGATCTTCATTAATTATCAAAAAGGTGTCGAACTACAATGCAGGAAGGAACCTTATTAATATGCTCGACAGCTTGACCTTCTAGGGTCGACTCAAGGAAGGAAAAGGAAAGATTACAAAGTGCACAAATGGAAAATGTACAAAAGTGCATAACCGAAAAAGGACCTATTCCTAAAATGTCTTTGACTCAAAAATGTAAATATTCTAGATCCTACCGTGCAAAACAGAAAGAGGCAAATATTTTTATTGAAAACATACCTTACTTACCTCACGGCCAATAAATGGAAGGTGGTCGTCCTTGTGGCATGCACGCGCCTTGCTGAATTTGTGGAAGAGTGCCCTTGATCTGCTTCTTGTCATTGCTCCTGGTGGCACTACTGGTGTGGGGACTTCGTCTAGATGCATGTCCTGAAGCTGGTAGCTTATCTGGTCCGAGTTTCCTTGTGTAGAAGTTGAAATGCTCGTGTACTCGGCTGGATCGGCTGTACCGGCTGGAATGTGTGAGGTACTGGCCGGAATGCCTTCAGGACTGGCCAAGTTGATCCCGGAGTCGGCGGCGTCACCAAGGGGACCGGCGGTGTCATCCACGTCGCCACCAATTGTGCCGGAAGCTTGGGCTTCTCCGTAGGCAATGCTGATCGGTCCGGTCCTATTGGTCGAGGGTCCGGTGGTACCGCTTGGGCCGGCAGACGTGCCAAATGGCCCGGCTGTCTCGGGCAAGCTTCCTGGTCGACCAGTCTGGTCTCCTGGCTGGACATACGACCTGATGTCCTCATCATCCCCTCCCTCTTCCGTAGGTTTTGACCTCAATAATGGTTCATCTGCATGGAAGGGGCTAAGTCAGTTACGTTGAACGTGTTGGAGACATTAAACTCACCTGGGAGCTCGATCTGGTAGGCGTTGTTGTTGATCCTCTCCAGCACTCTGAATGGTCCATCTCCTCTTGGTGCTAGCTTGGAACTCCTTAGGTTGGGGAACCTCTCCTGCCGTAGGTGTAGCCACACCCAATCGCCTGGTTTAAAGATCACCTCCTTTCTCCCCTTGTTGGCATGAGTCACGTACTGCCCGGTCCTTTTCTCCAAGTTCTCTGCTACCTTCTGGTGTAACTTCCTTATGAAGTCTGCCTTGGATGCTCCGTTGAGGTTGCTCATCTCTACTGTTGGCAGTGGCGTTTGCTCCAATGGGGTGAGAGG
Source organism: Pugionium cornutum (assembly GCA_018901935.1). Lineage (NCBI taxonomy): Eukaryota > Viridiplantae > Streptophyta > Magnoliopsida > Brassicales > Brassicaceae > Pugionium > Pugionium cornutum. The sequence goes on from CM032160.1 coordinate 17,178,213, forward strand.
GTTGAAGCCGTATACTACTTCAAATCGTGTCTTCTTGGTTGCTGAGTGCACGGCTCAGCTGTAAGCGAACTCTATGAATGGCAGGCACTCCACCCAAGTCTTGAGGTTCTTCCCTAGTGTAGTCCTGAGAAGAGTTGATAGTGTCCTGTTGACAATTTCAGTTTGGCCATTGGTTTGAGGATGGCAGGTGGTAGAGAAGAGTAGCTTCGTGCCTAGCTTCCTCCAAAGTGTCCTCCAGAAATGGCTGAGGAACTTGGTGTCCCTGTCTGATACGATGGTCCTTGGCACTCCATGAAGCCGTACTATATCCCTGAAGAACAGCTCGGCTGTTTGCATGGCATCATTGACATTGGCACACGGAATGAAGTGTGCCATCTTGGAGAATCTGTCCACCACTACAAAGATTGCATCTTTGTGGTTGATCTTGGGCAGTCCTAGAACAAAGTCCATTGATATATCCACCCATGGATGCGTCGGTATGGGCAGTGGGAGATACAACCCGTGAGGTTGCACTCGGGACTTTGCCTTCTTGCAAGTGATGCACCTTGCACAATGAGCTTCTACTATCCTCTTGATGTGTGGCCAGTAGAAGTGCTCCTTGACCACTGCTAGAGTCTTGTCGACACCAAAGTGGCCCATGAGTCCTCCTCCATGAGCTTCCCGGATGATAAGCTCCCTTAATGATCCTTCTGGAATCCCTCATGGATGTAAAACTTGCCAGGACTCCCTGTTCCACACTACTTGTAGCTCTCAGCAAAGTCCGGATCATCCTTGTATAGGTCCTTGATGTGCTCCAATCCTAGGACCTTTGCCTCCATGGTGGATATCAAGGCAAACCTCCTTGGTAGTGCATCGGGTACCACATTTTCTTTGCCCTTCTTGTACTTGATGACGTACGGGAAGGTCTCTATGAACTACATCCACCTGGAATGTCTCCTCTTGAGATTTGTTTGCCCTCTGAGGTGTTTGAGAGTCTCGTTATCAGTGTGGAACACAAACTCCTTGGATAGCAAGTAATGCTGCCAAGTCTCCAATGCTCAGACAAGGGCATAAAGCTCCTTGTCGTAAGTGGGGTAGTTCAGTGATGCACCACCTAGCTTCTCACTGAAGTATGCCACTGGTCTCCCTCCTGGGGTTAGCACTGCTCCTATGCCTATTCCAGAGGCATAACACTCCACTTCAAACGTCTTGTTGAAGTCGGGCAGGACTAGCACTGGTGCATGTGTAAGGCTGTCCTTCAAGGCCTGGAATGCCTTCTCCTGAGCTTCTCCCCAGCTGAATCCCACGTTCTTCTTCACTACTACCGTCAATGGTGAGGCAATACTGCTGAAGTTGGGCACAAATCTCCTATAGAAGCTGGCCAGTCCGTGGAAGCTCCTCACTTGGCTGATGTTGCCTGGTGTTGGCCATTCTTGTATGGCTCGAATCTTCGCTTCATCAACCTGTAGGCCCTGTGAACTTAAAACAAAACCTAAAAATACAAGTTTATCAGTACAAAAGATGCACTTCTTGAGATTGGCATAAAGCTCTTCTTGTCGAAGGGTTTTAAGTACCATCTCAAGATGTGTGAGGTGTTCCCGTAGGCACTTACTATAAACTAGTATAACATCAAAGTAAACCACTACAAACTTACTGATATACGCCCTAAGAACTTGGTTCATAAGGCGCATGAAGGTGCTTGGGGCATTAGTCAAGCCGAATGGCATGACTGTCCACTCGTAGAGCCCTTGCTTTGTCTTGAAAGCAGTCTTCCATTCATCCCCTTCCTTCATCCTGACCTGGTGGTATCCACTCTTGAGGTCTATCTTGGAGAAGACCGTGGCTCCACTTAGCTCATCTAGCATGTCATCCAGCCGTGGTATCGGATGCCAGTACTTGACTGTGATGTTGTTGATTGCTCGGCAGTCCATGCGCATTCGCCAAGTCCCATCCTTCTTGGGCACTAGTAGCACTGGTACGGCACATGGACTGAGGCTCTCTCGAACATAGCCTTTCTCCAGGAGCTCCTTGACTTGCTTCTCAAGCTCCTTGGACTCCTCTGGACTCATCCGGTAGGCTGGCCGGTTGGGCAGGGCTGCTCCGGGCACTAGATCGATCTGGTGTTCTATGCCACGTAAAGGAGGCAAGCCTGCTGGTATCTCCTCTGGGAACACATCCTGGAACTTGTTGAGGAGAGTTGCCACTTCAGGAGGTAGCTCCACCTGTTCTTTTTCTACATTCAACACTTCTTTGAAAACCATTAGTAGCATTAGATCCTTCGAGGCTAAAGCTCTCCGGACATGACTCGGTTGAATAAGAAAATTAGATTTAATGAGCTTCTTTTCCTTACTCATTTGCTGTTGAAGCTCATGTACCTGGGCAGGTGTAAGAGGAGCTAGGCTGAGTTTTCTCTTGTCATGCACGAAAGTGTAGAGATTGGTTCGGCCATCATGCCTGGTCTCCTTGTCAAACTGCCATGGCCTTCCTAGCAGAAGATGGCCAGCTTGCATGGGCACCACGTCGCACACGACCTGGTCTTGGCACTTGCCCACACTGAATGGCACAGTGACTTGCTCATGGATCTTGAGCTCCACTTTGTCATCGAGCCATCTCAGTCTATATGGTCGAGGATGCCTTGTCTTCTCTAGACCTAGCTTATCAACCATATATGCACTAGCAACGTTAGTGCAAGAACCACCATCTATGATGAGGTTAAATACCTTGCCCTTTATGGTGCAACGGCTGTGGAAGATGTTCTCCCTTTGGATGGTCTTTGAAGGATCCACCATTGCACTGAGGATGCGTCTAGTGACCAGCACTTCCCCCACATCAGGGTACTCAATGTCACCGTATTCTCCTTCTGGTTCATAGTCCTCTTCATCTTGGGACTCATACTCTCCAGCCTCCATAGTCAGCATGACCCGGTTGTTTGGGCACTCCCTTGAGATGTGTCCACGACCCCTACACTTGAAACAAGTGATGTCACGTGATCTTTGAGGGTTAGAAGACTTACTAGGCTCTCTCTGGTCACGGGTTGGTTCAGGAGGCTTGCTCTTGAACCTTGACTCGATCTCTATGCTCTTGCCTTTGTCTACAGGCTTGGGAATGTTTCTTGGTGCCCAAGGCGTCTTAGGCTTGCTGCGGATGTCTTGGCTCTTACATTTGATGTGCTTCTCAGCCTGGACAGATAGGTGGAACAAGTCTTTGAAATCATTGTAGATTTGCCTTTCCACCTTGCGGCTGATTCTCTCTTGGAGTCCATCCAAGAATTGTGCCATCAACGCTTCTTCATCATCATTGAGCTCCAGCCTGTTCCTTAGCTTCTCAAACTCTTCATAGTACTCCTCTACTGATCTGGTACCCTGCTTAAGAGTACGAAAACGACGTTGCAAGTCCCTATGAAAGTAAGGTGGAACAAACCTTTGTCGCATGACATCTTCCATGTCGACCCATGAGTCTATGGGCCTCATTCTTTACCTCTTTCGGTCAGATACCTCACGATCCCACTAGATGAGGGCATTGTCCGTGAGTTGTGCTACTGCCATTGAGACTCTCCTAGGCCCTGGTTGGTTGTAATGATCAAAGATATGATCCATTCTTCTCTCCCAATCTAGGTAAGCCTTTGGGTCTACTTTTCCTGCAAAACTTGGAGGAGTTAGCTTAACATCAGGATGAGTTACCCGGTTGTAGGTGTGTTCATCTCCATCCTCATGATGTCTAGGAGGCATTCTTGGTCTCTGGTGAAGACCATATGGCTCGAAGCCATCATCTTCTGCGTCTGGTTGCTGTGGAGGTCCTCTCGGCCTATGGTGATAGTTATGAGGTTGTGTGTCCTCATCTCCATCTGGCTGGGCTCCTCCTGTTCGTGCCGTGTCCTATGGTGCTCAGGACCCTCAGCACGGTCATGCTCAGCTCTCACGTGCCTTATGGCCTGGAATCTCACAGGCCTCTCCACGCGCTCCAATCTCTCGCCTATGGATGCGGGTTGCGTTTGGAGGGTGGTGAACATGGCCATCATGGCTTCGGTTGCTTCTCTATTTTCTTCTGCCATTGTGTACTACAAAGATAGAAGACAAGTTATGCTGCTCCTAAATTATTAGGAGGGTTTTTTTTATAAGGGGGATTCGAAAAAATGCAAAAAGGAAAAAATCTGAGAATTGGAAATTCGAAAATATGAAGATTTGAATAAAAAGGAAACTTTCTTGACAACTATTGCTAGCTGTCCAATTCAAATCCTTTAGGTATTTTTCCTATTTTCTTTTTCTTTTCTTTTAATTTAACTTTAAAAATAATAGAAATATGATTCTAACAAAAAGGAAAGTCGAAAATAGCAATGCAAGAATGATTCTAAAACCTAGTGATGCACGTAGGAACTAGATGCACTCGGTATGGACTTAGATGTTATTTTTTGATTTTATTGAATGAAACTTAAACTAATGCAATAACAAGAAACAAAAAAATTTAAAGGATAGAAACAACCTGGTTTAGGAGCTTTAAGCTCTGATACCAAAAATGATACAAGCCTCGATTCAAGGCTTGGATGTGTGTGGGCTGTTTGGAGAAGTTTAGGTGAGAAACTCGACCTTAAGCTTCTGGATAGGGGTTTTCTGATTGGTATTGGATGGAGGGGTGAAGTGAACCACACAAGGGGTGATGAACCTTGTGATAAATCACAAACTTTGAGCTAGGAGGGCTGGTCTCAACTAGGTTCTAAGTGTACAAGTCTCTTGAGAGAATAACTTGTAGAAACAAAATTCGATCTTTATTAACTATCAAAAAGGTGTCGAACTACAATGCTGGAAGGAGCCTTATTAATATGCTCGACAGCTTGACCTTCAAGGGTCGACTCAAGGAAAGAAAAGGAAAGATTACAAAAGTGCACAAATGGAAAATGTACAAAAGTGCATAACCGAAAAAGGACCTATTCCTAAAATGTCTTTGACTCAAAAATGTAAATATTCTAGATCCAACCCTGCAAAACAGAAAGAGGAAAATAATTGTATTGAAAACTTACCTTACTTACCTCACGCCCAAGAAATGGAAAGTGGCCGTCCTTGTGGCATGCACGCGCCTTGCGCCTAGTCTTCGACTTGGAGTAGGGTTAGGAATCTTTGGGCCCTGACCTCTCTTGCCACTAAAGCCCAAGTTCCTGAAGTCCCTTGCATTGTTGAGAAGCCATTGGAATCTTCTTTTAACTTCTGGCCCATTGTCCTTAGTTGATCTTCCTCTAGGAGCTTGTCGACCCATAAGCTGAACTTGTGGAAGAGTGCTCTTGATCTGCTCCTTGTCATTGCTCCTGGTGGCACTACTGGTGTGGAGACTTCTTCTAGATGCATGTCCCGAAGCTGGTAGCTTATCTGGTCCGAGTTTCCTTGTGTAGAAATTGAAATGCTCGTGTACTCGGCTGGATCGGCTGTACTGGCCGGAATGCCTTCAGGACCGGCCAAGTTGATCCCGGAGTCGGTGGCATCACCAAGGGGACCGGCGGTGTCATCCACATCGCCAACAATTGTGCCAGAAGCTTGGGCCTCTCTGCCGGCAATGCTGATCGGTCCGGTCCTATTGGTCGAGGGTCCGGCGGTACCGCTTGGGCTGGCAGACGTGCCAAATGGCCCGGCTGTTTCGGGCAAGCTTCCTGGTCGGCCAGTCTGGTCTCCTGGCTGGACATACGACCTGTTGTCCTCATCACAAAGCCTCCAAGTAATCCAATCTAATCCAAACTGTGTGATGTCAGGAATTATGCTTCATTTGTAAACCTTTGCTTAGTGAGCACCAATGATCTGTTTACAATGATCAATTTAACTAGCCAATACACTTGACATGTTTTGTAACTTTTGATTTTGGTTCAGACTGACACAAATCCAATGCCCACATGAAGCGAGCTTAATTTTCTTATTGTGAAAACATTTGAGAATGAAAGAGCTATCACAAAGCCTTCAAGTAATCCAATCTATCCTAAACTTCGTGATCCCATGCGTTATGCTTCATTTACAAGCATTACTCAAGGAGCACTCACGATCTGCTTAGAATGATTACTTTCACTGGGCGATCAGTTTTATGTCCGCGCTAAATAGTCTGTAATTCAATCTATCCCAAACTTTGTGATGCAATGCATTATGCTTCATTTGTAAACCTTTGCTTAATAAGGACCAACGATCAGTTTAGAATGATCAATTTAACTAGCCGATCAACTTGACAAGTCCGCACTAAATCATTCTTAACTTTTGATTCAAAGTTCAAAATGACAGGAATCCAACGGCCACGTTAAGCTACCTCAATTTTCTATATTAGGAAAAAATTTAAAACTGAAATACCTATGACAAAGCCTCTAAGTAATCCAATCTATCTCAAACTCCGTGGTGCCATTCATTATGCTTCATTAGCGAACCTTTGCTCAATGATCACCAATGATAATTTTAGAATGTTCAAATTTAACTAGCCGATAAACTTTACATGTCCGCACTAAATCGTCGCTAACTTTTTATTTAGACTTCAACATGACACGAATCCAACACCCACGTGAAGGTAGTTAAATGTTCTATATTCGGACAAAATTTAAGACTGAAATAGCTACGACAAATCATCCAAGTAATCCAATCTTTTCCAAAATGGGTGATGTCATGCATTATGCTTTATTTGTAAACCTTTGCTCAGTGAGCACCAATGATCACTTTAGAACGATCAAAGTAACTAACCGATACACTTGACATGTCACAATAAATCATTTGTAACTTTTGATTTCAAGTGCATAATGACACGAATCCAACACCCACGTTAAGCTAGGTCAATTTTCTATATTATGAAAAAATTGAAGACAAAAATAGCTATAACAAAACCTCAAAGTAATCCAATCTATCCCAAACTCGTGATGCCATGGATTATGCTTCATTTGTAAACCTTTGCTCAATGAGCAGAAATGATCAGTTTAGAATGTTCAATATAACTAGCCGATAAACTTGAGATTTCGGCACTAAACCGTTTGTAACTTTTGATTTATAGTTCATAATTACACGAATCCAAACGCCCACGTTTAGCTAGGTCAATTTTCAATATTGTGACAACATTTAAAGCCAAAATAGTTTTGAAAAAGCCTCCAAGTAATCCAATCTAACCCACAGTGCGTGATGTCATGAATTGCTTCATTTGTAAACCTTTGCTTAGTGAGCACCAATGATCAGTTTACAATGATCAATTTAACTAGCCAATACACTTGACACGTTTTGTAACTTTTGATTTTGGTTCAGACTGACACAAATCCAATGCCCACATGAAGCGAGCTTAATTTTCTTATTGTGAAAACATTTGAGAATGAAAGAGCTATCACAAAGCCTTCAAGTAATCCAATCTATCCTAAACTTCGTGATCCCATGCGTTATGCTTCATTTACAAGCATTACTCAAGGAGCACTCACGATCTGTTTAGAATGATCACTTTCACTGGGCGATCAGTTTTATGTCCGCGCTAAATAGTCTGTAATTCAATCTATCCCAAACTGTGTGATGCAATGCATTATGCTTCATTTGTAAACCTTTGCTTAATAAGCACCAACGATCAGTTTAGAATGATCAATTTAACTAGCCGATCAACTTGACATGTCCGCACTAAATCATTCTTAACTTTTGATTCAAAGTTCAAAATGATAGGAATGCAATGGCCACGTTAAGCTTGCTCAATTTTCTATATTAGGAAAAAATTTAAAACTGAAATACCTATGACAAAGCTTCTAAGTAATCCAATCTATCTCAAACGCCGTGGTGCCATTCATTATGCTTCATTAGCGAACCTTTGCTCAATGATCACCAATGATAATTTTAGAGTGTTCAAATTTAACTAGCCGATAAACTTTACGTGTCCGCACTAAATCGTCGCTAACTTTTTATTTAGACTTCCAAATGACACGAATCCAACACCCACGTGAAGGTAGTTAAATGTTCTATATTCGGACAAAATTTAAGACTGAAATAGCTACGACAAATCATCCAAGTAATCCAATCTTTTCCAAAATTGGTGATGTCATGCATTATGCTTTATTTGTAAACCTTTGCTCAGTGAGCACCAATGATCACTTTAGAACGATCAAAGTAACTAACCGATACACTTGACATGTCACAATAAATCATTTGTAACTTTTGATTTCAAGTGCATAATGACACGAATCCAACACCCACGTTAAGCTAGGTCAATTTTCTATATTATGAAAAAATTGAAGACAAAAATAGCTACAACAAAGCCTCAAAGTAATCCAATCTATCCGAAACTCGTGATGCCATGACACGAATCCAACGCCCACGTTACGCTAGCTCAATTTTCTATATTGTGAAAACATTTGAGGTTGCAAGAGTTACCACAAAGCCTTCAAGTAATCCAATCTATTCTAAGTTGTGGGATGCCATGCATTATGCTTCATTTATAAGTTTTTACACAAAAAAACTCAAAATCAGTTTAGAATGATCACTTTAACTAGCCGATCAACTTGACTGGTATGCACTAAATCGTCCGAAATATTTGATTCAAAATTCAGAATGACATGAATCCAACGCCCACGTTAAGCTAGCTCAATTGTCTATATTGTCAAAATGTTTGAGACTGAAAGAGTTACCACAAATCTTTCAAGCAGTCCGATCTATCTAAATTGCGTGATACCATGCGTTATGATTCATTTTTAAACGTTTGCTCAATGAACACCAATGATCAGTTTAGAAAGATCAATTTAAATAGCCTATAAACTTGAGACGTCTACACCAAATCGTTTCTAACTTTTGATTTAGAGTTTGGAATGACACGAATACATTGCTCACATTAAGCTAGCCGAATTTTATATATTGTGACAAAATTTAAGACTGAAACAGTTGCCATAAATCCTCCAAGTAAACCAATCAATCCCGAACTGCGTGATGACATGCATTATGAGTCATTTGTAATCCTTTTCTCAATGAGCACCAATGATCAGTTTCTAATGATCAATTTAACTGGCCGATCAACTTGACAGATTCACACTAAATCGTCCGTAACTTTTTATTTAGATTTCAGAATGACACGAATCCAACGCCCAGTAAAGCTAGCTCAATTTTCTATATTATGAAAATCTTTAAGACCAAAATAGCTACACAAAAGCCTCCAACTCTTCTAATCTATCCCAAACTGCGTGATGCCGTGCACTATGCTTCATTTGTAAACCTTTGCTCAATGAACAGCAATGATCAGTTTAGAATGATCAATCTAACTAGCCGATAAACTTGAGATGTCCACACTAAATCTTCCATAACTTTTGATTTAGAGTTCAGAATGACATGAATCGAATGCCCACGGTAAGCTAGCTCAAATTTCTATTGTGGTAGAATTTAAGACCGAAATAGCTACGGTAAAGCGTCGAAGTAATCCAATCAATCCAAACTTTGTGATGCAATGCATTATGCTTCATTTGTAATCCTTTGCTCAATGAGCACCAATGATCAGTTTAGAATGATCATTATAACTAGTCGATCAACTTGTCATGTGCGCACAAAATCGTCTCTAATTTTTTTTTAGAGTTCAGAGTGACACGAATCCAACACCCAAGTAAGGCTAACTCAATTTTCTATATTGTGATAAAATTTAAGACTGAAATAGCTACGTCAAGGCCTCCAAGTAATCCAATCTAACCCAAACTGCGTGATGTCATGCACTATGCTTCATTAAAAAACCTTTGCTCAATGAACACCAATGATCAGTTTAGAATGATAAATTTAACTAGCCAATAAACTTGAGATGTCTGCACAAAAATTGTACGTAAGTTTTGATTTAGGGTTCAAAATGACATGAATCCAATGCCCACAGGAAGCTAGCGCAATTTTCTAATTTTTGAAAGAATTGAAGACCGAAATAGCTAATATAAAACCTCGAAGTAATCCAATCAATCCGAAAATCGTGGGATGACAAGCATTATGCGTCATTTGTAATCCTTTTCTCAATCAGCACAAATGATCAGTTTATAATAATCATTTTTACTAGCTGATCAACTTATCATGTGCATAGTAAATCGTCTATAACTTTTTATTTAGAGCTCAGAGTGACACGAATCCAACGCCCAAGTAAATCTAGCTCAATTTTCTATATTGTGACAAAATGTAAGACTAAAATAGCTATGATAAAGCCCAAACTGCGTGATGTCATTTATACTCCATGAGCACTAATGATCAGTTTAAAAAATGATTATTTTAACTAGCTGATCAACTGACATATCCACACAAAATTGTCTTCAACTATTGACTTAGAGCTCAAAATGACATGAATCTAATGCCCACGTTAAGCCACCTCAATTTTTCGTATTGTGATAACATTTTAGACTGAAACAACTACGACAAAGCCTCCAAGTTATCCAATGTATCCCAAACTACGTGATGCCATGCATTATGCTTCATTTATATGTCTTTACTCCAAAAGCACCAATGATCATATTAAAATGATCATTTTAACTTGTCGATCAACTTGACATGTACGCACTAAATCGTCCGTAACTTTTGATTTAGAGTTTAGAATGACACGAATCCAACCCCCACGTTAAGCTATCTCAATTTTCTATATTGTGAAAACATTTGAGACTGAAAGAGGTACCACAAAACCTTCAAGTAATCTAATCTATACTAAATTCCGTGATGTCATGCATTATGCTTCATTTATAAGCCTTTATTCAAGGAGCACTAGTGATTAGTTTTGAATGATCAGTTTTGAATGATCAGATTTGAATGATAACTTTAACTGGCCGATCAACTTGGCATGTCCGCATTAAATCATTTGTAACTTTTGATTTAGAGTTCAGAATGACACGAATCCAACGCCCAAGTAAAGCTAGCTAAATTTTCTATATTGTGTCAAAATGTAAGACCAAAATAACTATGACAAGACCTCCAAGTAATCCAGTCTATGCCGAACTGCGTGATGCCACGCATATGGCTTCATTTGTAAGCCTTTTATCAATGAGCACCAATGATCAGTTTAGAATGACCAATTTAAGTATCCGATAAACTAGAGATGTCCGCACTAAATCATCCGTAACTTTTGATTTAGAGTTCAAAATGACACGAATCCAATGCCCACGTTAAGCTAGCTCAATTTTCTAAATTGTGACAGAAGTTAAGACCAAAATAGCTATGATAAAACCTCTGAGTTATCAAATCAATCCAAAATTGCATGATGCCATGCATTATGCTTCATTTGTAATCCTTTTATCAATGAGCACCAATGAAATGTTTAGAATGAACGTTTAAACTAGTCGATCAACTTGTCATGTGCGCACTAAATCGTTCGTAACTTTTGATTTAGAGTTCAAAGTGACATGAATCCAATGCCAAGTAAAGCTTCCTCAACTTTCTATATTGTCACAAAATTTAAGATCAAAATTTAAGTAAAGCCTCTACGTAATCCAATCTATCCTAAACTACGTGATGCCATGCATTATACCCGTTTTGAATGATAACTTTAACTCGCCGATCAACTTGACATGTCCGTACTAAATCATTCGTAACTTCTGATTTAGAGTTCAGAATGACATAAATCCAACGCCCATGTAAAGCTAGCTCAATTTTCTATATTGTGCTAAAATTTATGACTGAAATAGCTATGAAAAGGCCTCCAAGTAATCCAGTCTATCCCAAACTGCGTGATGCCATGCATTAGGCTTCATTTGTAAGCCTTTTCTCAATGAGCAGCAATGATCAGTTTAGAATGATAAATTTAACTATCCGAAAAACTTGAGATGTCTGCACTAAATCGTCTTTAAATTTTGATTTAGAGTTTAGAATGACACGAATCCAATGCCCACGTTAAGCTAGCTCAAGTTTCTATATTGTGACAGAAGTTAAGACCGAAATAGCTACGATAAAGCCTCTGAATAATCCAATCAATCCAGAACTGCATGATGCTATGTATTATGCTTTATATATGATACTTTGCTCAATGAGCACCAATTAAAAGTTTAGAATGATCGTTTTAACTAGCCAATCGACTTGTCATATACGCACTAAATCATTTGTAACTTTTTATTTATAGTTCAGAGTGACACGAATCCAACGCCCAAGTAAAGCTTGCTCAATTTTCAATATTGTGACAAAATTTAGGATCGATATAGCTATGACAAAGCCTCTAAGTTATCCAATCTATCCCAAACTGTGTGATGCCATGCATTATGCTTCATTTATACCCCTTTACTCAATAAGCACCATTGATCAATTTAGAATTATTATTCTAACTAGCTGATCAACTTGACATGTGCGCACTAAATCGTCTTTAACTTTTGATTTAGAGTTCAGAATGACACGAATCCAACGCCCAGGTTAAGCTAGCTCAATTTCCATTTTGTGACAACATTCGAGACTAAAAAAGCTACGAAAAAGCCTCCAAGTAATCTAATGTATCCCAAACTGTGTGACATCATGCATTATGCTTCATTGATAAGCCTTCGCTCAAGGAACACGATTGATGAGTTTAGAATGATCAATTCAACCGGTCGATCAACTTCACATGTACGCACTAAATCGTCCATAATTTTTGATTTAGAAATCAAAATTACATGAATGTAACGCCCACGTTAAGCTAGCACAGTTTTATATATTGTGACAACATTTGAGACTGAAAGAGCTACCACAAAACCTTCAAGTAATCCAATCTATCCTAAACTACGTGATGCTATGCATTATGCTTCATTTATAAGATATTACTCAATGAGCACTAAAGATCAATTTAGAATGATCAGTTTAGAATGATCAGTTTAGAATGATCACTTTAACTGGCCGATCAACTTGACTTGTCCGCATTAAATCAACCGTACATTTTGGTTTAGATTTCAGAATGACATGAATCCAACGCCCACGTGAAGCTAGCTCAGTTTTCTATATTGTGACAAAACTTTAGACCGAAATAGCTATGAAGACACCTCCAAGTAACTCAATCTATCCCAAATTGCGTGAAGACATGCATTATGCTTCATTTGTAAACCTTTGCTCAATGAGAACCAATGATCAGTTTAGAATGTTCAATTAAAGTAGCCAATAAACTTGACATGTCCGCACTAAATTGTCCGTAACTTTTGATTTAGAGTTCAGAATGACACGAATCCAACGCTCAAGCGAAGCTAGCTCAATTTTCTATATTGTGACAAAATTTAAAACCAAAATAGCTATGACAAAGCCTCCAAGTAATCCAATGTATCCAAAACTGTGTGATGCCATTCATTATGCTTCATTTATAAACCTTTACTAAAGGAGCACCACTGATAAGTTTAAAATGATTGTTTTAACTGGCAGATCAACTTGATATGTCTGCACTAAATCGTCTTGAATTTTTGATTTAGAGCTCAAAATGACATGAATCCAACACCCACGTTAAGCTAGCTCAATTTTCCATATTGTGACAACATTTGAGAATAAAACAGCTACAACAAAGCCTTCAAGTAATCCAATGTATCCCAAACAGCGAGATGTCATGCATTATGCTTCGTTTATAAGCCTTTACTCAACAAGCACCAATGATCATTCAGAATGATCATTTAATCTAGCATGTACGCACTAAATCATCTGTAACTTTTGATTTAGAGTTCAGAATGACACGAATCCAGCACTCACATTAAGCTAGCTCCATTTTCTATATTATGACAACATTCGAGACTGAAAGAGCTACTACAAAGCCTTCAAGTAATCCAATAAATCCTAAACTGCGTAATACTATGAATTATACTCAAGGAGCACCAATGAACACTTTATAATGATCACTTTAGCTGGCTGATCAATTTGACATGTCTGCACTAAATTGTCCGTAACTTTTAGTTTAGAGTTCAGAATTACACGAATCCAACACGCACGTTAAGCTAGCTCATTTTGTATATTGTGACAACATTTGAGACTGAAAGAGCTACTCCAAAGCATTCAAGTAATCCAATATGACTGAAAGAGCTAATACAAAGAGCTCAATTTTCAGTTTAGAATGATCACTTTAACTGGTCGATCAACTCTACATGACCGCACTAAATCGTCCGTAACTTTTGATTTAGAATTTAGAATGACACGAATTCAATGTCCATGATAAGATAACTCAGTTTTCTATATTGTGACAAAATTTAAGACAGAAATAGCTACAACAAAGTTTCCAAGTAATCCAATCTATCCCAAACTGCGTGATGCCATGCATCATGCATTATTTGTAAACATTTGCTCAATGATCACCAATGATCAGGAAAGAATGATAATTTAACTTGCTGATCAACTTGACATGTCCGCACTAAATCGTCTTTCACTTTTGATCTAGAGCTCAAAATAACATGAACCCAACGAGAACATGAATCCAACACCCACGTTAAACTAGCTAAATTTGCTATATTGTGACAACATTTGAGCCTGAAAGAGCTACAACAAAGCCTCCAAATAATCAAATGTATCCCAAACTACGTGATGCTTGCATTATGCTATATTTATAAGCCTTTACTCAAGGAGCACCAATGATCAGTGTAGAATGAGCATTTAAACTGGCCGATCAATTTGACATGTCTGCAATAAATCGTCCGTAACTTTTCATTTAGAGTTAAAAAAGAAACGAATTCAATACGCACGTTAAGCTAGCTCAATTTTATATATCGTGTCAAAATTTAAGACGGAAATAGCTACGACAAAACCTCCAACTAATCCAAACTATCCAAAACTATATGATGCCAAGCATTATGCTTCATTTGTAAAACTTTTCTCAATGAGCCCCAACGATCAGTTTAGAATGATCATTTTAACTAGCTAATCAACTTGACATGTCCTCACTAACTCGTCTTTAACATTTGATTTAGAGCTTAAAATTACATGAATCCAACACCCACGTTAATCTATCTCAATTTTCAATATTGTGACAACATTTGAGACTAAAACTGCAATGAAAAAGCTTCCAAGTAATCCAATGCATCTCAAACTGCATGATGCCATGCATCATGCTTTATTTATAAGCCTTTCCTCAAGGAGCACCAATGATAAGTTTAGAATGATCATGCAATCTGCCCGATCAACTTGTTATGTCTGCACTAAATTGTCCGTAACTTTTGATTTAGTGTTCAGAATGAAACGAATCCATTGCCCACGATATGTTAACTCAATTTTCTATATTGTGTCAAAATTTTAAGATTAAAATAGCTACGACAAATCCTCCAAGTAATCCAGTGTATCCCAAACTGCATGATGCCATGCATTATGCGTCATTTATAAGCCTTTACTCAAGGAGCACCAATGATCAGTTCATAATGATCAATTTAACTGGCCGGTCAAGTTGACATGTCCGCACCAAATGGTCGGTCACTTTTGATTTAGAGTTCAGAATGACAGGAATCCAACGGCACCGTTAAGCTAGCTCAATATTCTATATTGTGACAAATTTAAGACCAAAATAGCAACGACATAGACTCCAAGTAATCCAATCTATCCCCAACTGCGTGATGCCATGCATTATGCGTCATTTATAAGCCTTGACTCAAGGAGCACCAATGATCAGTTAAGAATGATCATTTTAACTGGCGGATAACCTTGACATGTCTGCCCTAAATAATCTGTCACTTTTGATTTAGAGTTCAGAATGACATGAATCGAATGTCTATGTTAAGCTAGATCAATATTCTATATTGTGACAAATTTAAGACCGAAATAGCAACGACAAGGCCTCCAAGAAATCCAATGTATCCCATACTGCATGACGCCATGCGTTATGTGTCATTTATAAGCCTTTACTCAGGGAGCACCAATGATCAGTTAAGAGTGATCATTTTAACAGGCCGATCAACTTGACATTTCTACACTAAATCATCCGTCACTTTGATTTAGAGTTTAGAATGACTCGAATCCAATACCCACGTTAACCTAGCTCAATACTATATATTTTGACAAATTTAAGACCGAAATATCAACGACATAGCCTCCAAGTAATCCAATCTTTCCCAAACTGCGCGATGCCATGCATTATGTTTCATTTGTAAACCTTTGCTCAATGAGCACCAATGATATGTTTAGAATGATCATTCTTACTAGCTGATCAACTTGACATGTGCACCCTAAATAGTCTTTAACATTTGCTATAGAGCTCAAAATGACATGAATCCAACACCCACATTAATCTAGTTCAATTTTTAATATTGTGCCAACTTGAGACTGAAAGCTCTACGACAAAGCCTCCAAGTAATCCAATGTATCACAAACTGCAATTTGCCATGCATTATGCTTCATTTCTAAAACTTTGCTCAACCACCAATAATCAGTTTAGAATGATAAATTTAACTAGCCGATAAACGTGACATGTCCGCACAAAATTGTCCATGACTTTTGATTTAGAGTTCTGAATTACACAAATCCAGCGTCCACGTTAAGCTAGCTCAATTCTTTATATTGTGACAACAATTGAGACTTAAAGAGCTACGACAAAGCCTCGAAGAATCCAATGTATCCCAAACTAGGTGATGCGATGCATTATGCTCCATTTATAAGCTTTTTACTCGTGGAGCACCAATGATCAGTTTAGAATGATCAGTTTAGAATGATACTTAACATGTCCGCACTAAATCGTCAGTAACTTTTGATTTAGAGATCAAAATGACACGAGTCCAATGCCCACATTAAGGTAGCTCAATTTTCTATATTGGGAGAACATTTGGGACTGAAACAACTACAACAAAGCCTTCAAGTAATTCAATCTATTCTAAACTGCCTGATGCCATGCATTATGCTGCATTTATAAGCGTTTACTCAAGAAGCACCAATGATCAGTTTAGAACGATTATTTTAACTAGCCGATCAACTTGACATATCCGCACTAAATCATCTGTAACTTTTGATTTAGAGTTCAGAATGACACAAATCCAACGCCCACGTTAAGCTAGCTCAATTATATTGTGATAATATTTTAGACTGAAACAGCGACCACAAAGCCTTCAAGTAATTCAATCTATCCTAAGCTGCGTAATGCCATGCATTATGCTTCATTTATAAGCCTTCAATTAAGGAGCACCAAGAATCAGTTTAGAATAATCATTTTAACTAGCTGATACACTTTTCGTGTCCGCACTAGTCGTCCGTAACTTTTGATTTAGAGTTTAGAGTACAAGAATCCAACGCCCAAGTTTTGCTAGCTCGATTTTCTATATTGTGACAAAATTTAAAACCGAAATAGCTATGAAAAATCCTCCAAGTAATCGAATCTAACATAAACTTTGTGATGCCATGCATTATGCTTCATCTATAAATCCTTTACTCAAGGAGCACCTATGATCACTTTGGAATGATCATTTTACTGGCCGATCAACTTGACATGTCCGCACTAAATCGTCTTTAACTTTTGATTTAGAGTTCAGAATGATACGAATCCAATGCCCACGTTAGGATAGCTCAATTTTCTACAATTTTACATAATTTAAGATGGAAATAGCTACGAAAAAGCCTCCAAGTGATCCAATCTATCCCAAACTGCGTGATGCCATGCATTATACTTCATTGATATACTCTAGGAACACCAATGAGAAGTTTAGAATGATCATTTTAACTATCTGATAAACTTGAAATGTCTGCACTAAATCATCTTTAACTTTTGATTTAGGGGTCAAAATTACATGAATTCAACGCCCACGTTAACCTAGCTCAATTTTCCATATTGTGACAAGGTTTAAGACTCTAAAGAGGTACGACAAAGCCTCCAAGTAATCTAATGTATCCCAAACTACGTTACACCATTCATTATGCTTCATTTATAGGCCTTTAATCAAGGAGGACCAATGATCAATTTAGAATGATCATTTTAACTGGACGTTAAACTTGATATGTCCGCATTAATCATCTTTAATATTCGATTTAGAGTTCAGAATGACACGAATCCAACACTTACTTTAAACTAGCTCAATTTTCCATATTGAGAAAATATTTGAGAATGAAATAGCTACGACAAAGCCTAACAGTAATGCAATCTATCCCAAATTATGGGATGGTATGCATTATGCTTCATTTATAAGCTTTTACTCAAGGGGCACCAATGATCAATCCAGAATTATCATTTTAAGTGGCCGATCAACTTGACATGTCTGCACTAAATCATCTGTAACTTTTGATTTAGAGTTCAAAATGACACTAATCCAACACCCAGGTTAAGATAGCTTAGTATTGAATATTGTGCCGAAATTTATGATCGAAATAGCATTGAGAAAGCAACCAAGTAATACAATCTATCCCAAACTGCGTGATGCTATGCATTATCCTTCATTTATACGCCTTTACTCAATCAGCAACAATGATCATTTTAAAATGATCATTTAACTAGCTTGTCAACTTGACATGTCCTCAGTAAATTGTCTTTAACTTTTGGTGTAGAGCTCAAAATGACATGAGTCCAACGCCTACGTTAAGCTAGCTCAATTTTCCATATTATGATAACATTTGAGACTCAAAGAGCTACAAAAAATCTCCAAGTAATCCAATGTATCTCAAACAACGTGATGTCATGCATTATGCTTCATTTATAAGCTTTTAATCAAGGAGCACCAATGATAAGTTTAGAATGATCATTTAAACTGGCCGATCAACTTGACATGTTCATACTTTATTGTACGTAACTTTTGATTTAGAGTTTAGAATGAAATGAATCCATCGCACACGTTAAGCTAACTCAATTTTCAATATTGTGAAAAAACTTAAGATCAAAATAGCTAGGATAAAGCCTTTAAGTAATCCAATCTATCTCAAACCTTGTGATGCCATGCATTATGCTTCATTTATCAACCTTTACTCAAGGAACACCAATGATAAGTTCAGAATGATCGTTTTAACTAGCTGACCAACCTGACATGTCCGCACTAAATTGTTTTTAACTTTTGATTTAAAGCTCAAAATAACACTAATCCAACACCCACGTTAAGCTAGCTCAATTTTCCATTTTAAAAACATTTAAGACTGAAAGAGCTTCGACAAAGCCTCCAAGTAATCCAATGTGTCCCAAACTGCGTGATGCCATGCATTATGTTTCATTCATAAGCCTTTAATCAAGGAGCACCAATATCAGATTAGAATGATCATTTACTCCATATTGTGACAAAATTTAAGACTGAAGTAGCTAGGAAAAAGCCTCCAAGTAATCCAATCTATACCAAACTGAGTGATGCCAAGAATTATGCTTCTTTGTTAACCTTTGCCCAATGAGTACCAATGATCAGTATAAAATGATCATTTTAACTAGCTGATCAACTTGACATGTCCACACAAAATCGTCTTTAACATTTGGTTTAGTGCTCAAAATTACATGAGTCCAATGCCCATGTTGAGCTAGCTCAATTTTCCATACCGTGACCATATTTGAGACTGAAAGAGCTACGACAAAGCCTCCAAGTAATCCAATGTATCTCAAACTGCGTGATTCCATGCATTATGCTTCATTTATAAGCCTTTAATCAAGGAGCACCAATGATCAGATTATTCCAAATAGCTGCGGAAAAGCCTCCAAGTATTCCAATCTATCCCAGACTTCGTGATGCTTTGCATTATTCTTCATTTATAAGCCTTTCCTCAACGAGCACGAAAATAAGTATATAATGATCATTTTAACTAGCTGATAACCTTGACATGTCCGCACTAAATCATCTTTAACTTTTGATTTATAGCTCAAAATAACACGAATCCAACGCTCACGTTAAGCTAACTCAATATTCCATATTGTGAAAGCATTTAAGAGTGAAAGAGCTACGACAAAGCCTCCAAGTAATCCAATGTATCCCAAACTGCATGATTCCATGCATTATGGTTCATTCATAAGCCTTTAATCAAGGGGCACCAATGATCAGATTAGAATTATCATTTTACTACATATTGTGACAACAATTAAGACTGAAAGAGCTACGACAAAGCCTCCAACTAATCCAATGTATCCAAAACTGTGTGATGTCATGCATTATGCTTCATTTATAAGCCTTTAATCAAGGAGTACCAATGATCAGTTTAAAATGATCATTTTAACTTGTCGGTCAACTTGACATGTCCACACTACATCGTCAGTAACTTTTGACTTACATGAATCCAACACCCACGTTAAGTAAGCTCAGTTTTTTATATTTTGATAAAATTAAGATCGAAATAGCTACGAAAAAGCCTACAAGTAATTAAATCTATTCCAAATTGCGTGATGCTATGCATTATGCTTCATTTATACGCCTTTACTCAACAAGCACCAATGATGAGTTTAGAATGATCATTTTAACAAGATAATAACCTTGACATGTCAACACTAAATCGTTTCTAACTATTGATTTAGACATCAAAATGACATGAGTCCAACGCCCATGTCAAGCTAGCTCAATTTTCTATCGTGTGACAAAATTTGAGACTGAAAGAGCTACAACACAAGCTCCAAATAATCCAATGTATCCTAAATTGCGTGATGCCATGCATTATGATTCATTTATAAGTCTTTAATCAAGGAGCACCTATGATTAGTTTAGAATGATCATTTTAACTGGCCGATCAACTTGATATGTACGCACTAAATCGTTTGTAACTTCTGTTTTAGAGTTCATAATGACACAAATCAAACGCCCGCGTTAAGCTAGCTCAAATTCCCTCATTGTGACAACATTTAGGACTGAAAGAGCTACTACAAAGCCTCCAAGTAATTCAATGTATCCCAAACTCGGGGACGCCATACATTATGTTTAATTGATAACCCTTTAATGAAGGAGCACCTATGATCATTTTAGAATTATCATTTTCACTGGCCAATCAACTTGACATATTCGCATTAAATCGTTCGTAACTTTTGATTTAGAGCTCAGAATGATACGAATCCAACGCCCACATTAAGCTCGTTCAATTTTCCATATTGTGACTTCATTTGAGAATAAAATAGCTACAACAAATCCTCAAACTAATGCAATCTATCCCAAACTGCATGATCCTCTGCATTATGCTTCATTTATAAGCCTTTACTCAAGGAGTACCTATGAACAGTTTTGAATGATCATTTTAACTCGCTGATCAACTTTATAGATCTGCACTAAATCGTCCGTAACTTTCATTTAGAGTTCAAAATTACACAAATCCAACACCCATGTTAAGCTAGCTCAATTTTCTATTTTATGAAAAAAGTTTAAGATCGAAATAGTTATGACAAAGCCTACAAGTAATCCAATCTATCTGAGATTGCGTGATGTTATGCATTATGCTTCATTTATTCACCTTTACTCAATGAGCACCAATGATCAGTTTAGAATGATCATTTTAACTAGCTTAGCAAGTTCAGATGTTCGCACTAAATCTTCTTTAAATTTTGATTTAGAGCTCAAAATTACATGAGTCCAACGTCCACATTAAGCTACCTCAATTTTCCATATTGTGAAGACACTTTATACTTACGGAGCTACGACAAAGCCTCCAATAATCCAATGTATCCCAAACTGCATGATGCCATGCATTATGCTTCATTTATAAGCCTTTAATCAAGGAGCACCAATGGTCAGTTTAGAAATGATCATTTTAACTTGTCCATCAACACGACATGTCCGCACTTAAATCAAGGATAACTTTTGATTTAGAGTTCAGAATGACACGAATCCAACACCCACATTAAGCTAGCTCAATTTCCCATATTTGACCAAATTTGACAAGCCTCCAACTAATCCCGTGTATCTTAACCTGCATTATGCCATGCATTATGCTTCTTTTTTAAGCCTTTATTCAAGGAGCACGAATGATCAGTTTAGAATGATGAGTTTAGAATGATCATTTTAACTACATGATCAACTTGATATGTCGGCACTAAATCGTCTGTAACTTTTGATTTAGAGTTCAGAATGACACGAATCCGTCGCCCACATTAAGCTAGCTCAATTTTCTATATTGTGACAAAATTCAAGATGGAAATAGCTATGAGAAATGATCCAAGTAATCCAATCTATTGCACACTGCGAGATGTCATGCATTATGCTTCATTTATAAGCATTTACTCAAGGAGCACCAATAATAAGTTTAGAATGATCATTTGAACTACCTGATCAACTTCACATGTCCTCACTAAATCATCTTTAAGCTAGCTCAAAATGAGATGAGTCCAACGCCCACGTTAAGCTACCTCGAGTTTTCATATTGTGACAACACTGGATACTAAACGAGGTAAGTAATATACTACAAATAATCCAATGTATCCCAAACTACGTGATGATATGCATTATGCTTCATTTATAAGCCTTCACTCAAGGAGCACCAATGATTAGTTTAGAATGATCATTTTAACTGGCCAATAAACTTGATATGTCTGCACCAAATCGTCCATAACTTTTGGTTTAGAGTCCAAAATGAGAAGAATCCAACAACACGTTAAGCAAGCTTAATTTTCCATATTGTGACAACATTTGAGAAGAAAAGAGCTACTACAAAATCTCCAAGTAATCCAATGTATCCCAAACAGCCTGATGGCATACATTATGCTTCATTTATAAGCCTTTACGCAAGGAGCAGCAATGATCAGTTTCGAATGATCATTTGAACTGGCTGATCAACTTGACATGTCAATACTAAATTGTCTGTAACTTTTGATATAGAGTTTCAAAATAACATGAGTCCAACGCCCATGTTAAGCTAGCTCAATTTTCCATATTGTGAAAATATTTGGGACTGAAAGAGCTACAAAAAATCCTCCAAGTAATCCAATATATCCCAAACAGCGTGATGCTATGCATTATGCTTCATTTATAAGCCTTTACGCGATGAACACCAATGATCAATTTAGAATGATAATATTAACTGGCCGATCAACTTGACATGTCCGCACGAAATCGTCCGTAACTTTTGATTTAGAGTTAAAAATGACACGAATCCAACATCCACGTTAAGGTAGCTCCAGTTTCTATATTTTCACAACATTTGAGACTGAAAAAGCTACGAAAACACCTCCAACTAATCCATTGTATCCCAAATTGCGTGATGCCTTTATTTATAAGCCTTTATTTAAGGTGCACCAAAGATTAGTTTAGAATGATCATTTTAACTGGCCGATCAATTTGACATGTCCCCACTAACTCGTCCGTAACCTTTAATTTAGAGTTCAGAATGACACGAGTCCAACGGCCACGTTAAGCTAGGTCAATTTTCCATATTGTGACACCAATTTAGAGTTAAATAGCTATGTAAAACCCTCCAAGTAATCCAATGTATTCCAAACTGCGTGATGCCATGCATTATGCTTCATTTATAAGCTTTTAATCAAGGAGCACCAATGATCAGTTTAGATTGATCATTTAAACTGGCCGATCAACTTGCCATGTTCGCACTAAATCGCTTTTAACTTTTGATTTAGATCTCAAAATAACATGACTCCAAAGCCCACGTTAAGGTAGTTCAATTTTCCAAATTGTGATAACATTTGAGACTAAAAGAACTACAAAAAAGCCTCCAAGTAATTTAATGTATCCCAAACAGAGTGATGCCATACATTACGCGTCATTTATAAGCCTTTACGCAAGAGAATCAACGATCAATTTAGAATGATCATTTTAACTGGCCGATCAACCTACATGTCGGCACTAAATTGTCTGTAACTTTTGATTTAGAGTTCAGAATGACATGAGTCCAATGCCAACGTAAAGCTAGAGCAATTTTCTATATTGTGACAAAATTTGAGACTGAAAGAGCTACGACAAAGCCTCAAAGTAATCCGATGTATCCCAAACTGCATGATGCCAGACATTATGCTTCATTTATAAACCTTTACTAAAGCAGCACCAATGATCAGTTTAGAATTATCTTTTTAAATGGCCGATACTCTTGACATCTCCGCACTAAATCGTCCGTAACTTTTGATTTAGAATTCATATTGACACGAATCCATCGCTCACATTAAGCTAGCTCGATTCTCTTTGTAGTGACAAATATTCAGACAGAAGTAGCTGCGATAAGGCGTCCAAGTAGTCCAATCTATTCCAAACTGCGAGATGCCATGCATTATGCTTCATTTATAGGCCTTTAAACAAGTAGCAGCAATGATAAGATTAGAATGATCATTTTAACTTGCTGAACAACCTGACATGTCTGCACTAAATTGTCTTTAACGTTTGATTTAGAGCTCAAAGTGACATGAGTCCAACGACCACGTTAAGCTAGCTCAATTTCTATATTGTGAAAACATTGGAGACTGAAAGAGGTACGTAAAAGCCTCCAAGTAATCCAATGTCTCCCAAACTGCGAGATGTCATGCATCATACTTCATTTATAAGCCTTTATTCAAGGAGCACCAATGATAAGTTTAGAATGATCATTTTAACAAGCTGATGAACTTGACATGTCCGCACTAAATCATCTTTAACATTATATCTAGAGCTCAAACTTATATGAGTCCAACACCTACGTTAAGCTAGGTCAATTTTCCATATTGTGACAACATTTGAGATTGAAAGACGTACGTAAAAGCCTCCAAGTAATCAAATGTATCCCAAACTGCATGATGTCATGCATTATGCTTCATTTATAAGCCTTTATTTGAGGAGCACCAATGATAAGTTTAGAATAATCATTTTAACTAGCTGATGAATTTGACATGTCCGCACTAAATCCTGTTTAACGTTAGATTTAGAGCTCAAAATAATATTAGTCCAACACACACGTTAAGCTAGGTCGATTTTCCATATTATGAAAAAGATTTGAGACCGAAAGAGGTACGTAAAAGCTTCCAAATAATCCAATGTATCCCAAACAACATGATGGCATGCATTATGCTTCATTTATAATCCTTTACTGAAGGATCACAAATGATCAGTTTAGAATGATCATTCTAACTGGCCGATCAACTTAACATGTCCACACTGAATGGTCTTTAACTTTTGATTTAGATCTCAAAATAACAGGAGTCGAATCCTGAAGTTAAGCTAGCTCAATTTTCCATATTGTGAAAACATTTGAGATTGAAAGAGCTACGAAAAAGCCTCGAAGTAATCCAATGTATCCCAAACTGCATGGTGCCATGCATTATACTTCATTTATAAGCCTTCACTCTAGGAGCACCATTGATCAGTTTAGAATGATAATTTTAACTGGCCGATCAACTTGAGATGTCCCCACTAAATCATTTGTAACTTTCGATTTAGAGTTTAGAATGACACGAATCCAATGCCCACGTTAAGCCTGCTCAAATTTCCATATTGTGACAACATGTGAGAGTGAAAGAGCTATGTAAAACCCTCTAAGTAATCCAGTGTAACCCAAACTGCGTGATGCCATGCATCATGCTTCATTTATAAGACTTTACTTAAAGCGCACAAATGATCAGTTTAGAATGATACTTTTATCTGGCCGATCAACTTGACATGTATGCACTATATCGTCTTTAACTTTTGATTTAGAGCTCAAAATAACATGAGTCCAACGCCCACGTTAAGCTAGCACAATTTTCCATATTATGATAACATTTGAGACTGAAAGAGCTACGAAAAAGCTTCCAAATAGTCCAATGTATTTCAAATTGCGTGATGCCTTGCATTATACTTCTTTTTTAAGCCTTTACTGAAGGAGCACCGATGATCAGCTTAGATTGATCATTTTAACTGGACGGTCATCTTGACATATCCGCACTAAATCGTTTTTAAGTTTTTATTTAGAGCTCAATATAACATCAGTCCAACGCCCACATTAAGCTAGCTCAATTTTCCATATTAAAATAACATTTGAGACTGAAAAAGCTACGAAAAAGCCTCCAAATAATACAATGTATCCCAAACGGCGTGATGCCATGCATTATGCTTCATTTATAAGCCTTTACGCAAGGAGCACCACTGATCAGTTTAGAATGATCATTTTAACTGGCCGATCAACTTCACATGTCCACACTAAATCATCCGTAACTTTTGATCTAACGTTTAGAATGACACGAATCCAATGCCCATGTAAAGCTAGCACAACTTTCTATATTGTGACAAAATTTGAGATTGAAAGAGCTACCACAAAGCTTCCAAGTAATACAATGTATCCCCAACTGTGTGATGCCATGCGTTATGCTTCATTTCTAAGCCTTTACGCAATGAGCACCAATGCTCAGTTTAGCATGATCGTTTTAACTGGCCGATCAACTGGACATGCCCGCACTAAATCGTCCGTAACTTTTGATTTAGAGTTCAGAATGACACGAATCCAGCATCCACGTAAAGCTAGCACAATTTTCAATATTGTGACTACATTTGAGGCTGAAAGAGCTACGACAAAGCCTCCAAGTAATTCAATGTATCCTAAACTGCGTGATACCATGCATTATGCTTCATTTATAAGCCTTTACTGAAGGAGCAAAAATGATCAGTTTAGAATGATCATTCTAACTGGCCGATCAACTTGATATGTTTGCTTTAAATCGTCTTTAATTTTGGATTTAGAGCTCAAAATAACATGAGTCCCACGCCCAAGTTAAGCTTGCTCAATTTTCCATATTGTGAAAACATTTGAGATTGAAAGAGCTACGAAAAAGCCTCCAAGTAATCCAGTGTATCCCAAACTGTGTGATGCCATCCATTATACTTCATTTATAAGCCTTTACTCTAGGATCACCAATGATCAGTTTAGAAAGATCCTTTTAACCAGCCGATCAACTTGAGATGTCCCCAGTAAACCGTCAGTAAATTTTGATTTAGAGTTCAGAATGACACGAATCCAATGCCCACGTTAAGCTAGCTCAATTTTCCATATTGTCACAACATATGAGAGTGAAAGAGCTATGTAAAACCATCCAAGTAATCCAATGTAACCCAAACTGCATGATGCCATGCATTATGCTTTATTTAAAAGCCTTTACTTAAGGAGGACAAACGATCAGTTTAGAATGATACTTTTATCTGGCCGATCAACTTGACATGTCTACAGTAAATAGTCTTTAACTTTTGATTTAGAGCTCAAAATAACATGAGTCCAACGCCCACGTTAAGCTATCACAATTTTCCATATTGTGATAACATTTGAGACTGAAAGCGCTACGAAAAAGCTTCCAAGTAATTCGATGTATCCCAAATTGCGTGATGCCTTGCATTATGCTTCATTTATAAGCCTTTACACAAGGAGCACCAATGATCAGTTTAGATTGATCATTTTAACTGGCCGGTCAACTTGACATATCCGCATTAAATCTTCTTTAACTTTTTTTTTAGAGCTCAAAATAACATCAGTCCAAAACCCACGCTAAGCTAGCTAATTTTCCATATTGTGATAACATTTGAGACTGAAAGAGCTACGAAAAAGCATCCAAATAATCTAATGTATCCCAAACGACGTGATGCCATGCGTTATGCTTCATTTATAAGCCTTTACGCAAGGAGCACTAATGATCAGATTAAAATGATCATTTTAACTGAGCGATCAACTTGACATGTCCACACTAAATCTTCCGTAACTTTTAATTTAGAGTTCAGAGTGACACGAATCCAATTTTCTATATTGTGACAAGATTTCAGACTGAAAAAGTTATGACAAAGCCTCCAAACAACCCAATATATCCCAAACTGTGTGATTCCATGAATTATGCTTCATTTGTAAGCATTTACTAAAGGAGCACCAATGATCGGTTTAGAATGATCATATTAACTACCCCAGTATTTTGAGTTGTCGGAAATAAATCATCTGTAACTTTTATTTAGAGTTCAAAATGACACGAATCCAATGCCCACATTAAGCTTGCTCAATTTTCTATATAGTGACAAAATTTAAGATGAAAATAGAATGACTAAGCGTCCAAGTAATCCAATCTATTCCAAACTGCGAGATGCCATGCATTATGCTTCATTTTTAAGCCTTTAATTAAGCAGCACCAATGATACGTTTAGAATGATCATTTTACGCACATTTATAAATCTTTGCTCAATAAGCACCAATGATCAGTTTAGAATGATCATTTTAACTGGCCGATCAACTAGACATGTCCGCACTAAATCGTTCGTAGCTTTTGATTTAGAGTTCAGAATGACATGAATCCAACGCCCACGTTAAACTAGCACAGTTTTCCATATTGTGACCACATTTGAGTTTGAAAGAGCTACAACAAAGCCTTCAAGTAATCCAATATATCCCAAACTGCGTGAAGACATGCATTATGCTTCATTTATAAGCTTTTGCTCAAAAGGCACCAATGATAAGTTTAGAATGATCATTTGAATTGGCTAATCAACTTGACATGTCTGTAGTAAATCCCACATTCTTTTTGATAAACTCAGTGAGTGGAGCTGCTATAGTGCTAAATTCCATGACAAATTTCCGGTAAAACCCAGCTAGGCTATGGAAGCTCCTTACTTCCCCAACATTCTTTGGACTCGGCCACTCTTTAATAGCTTTTATCTTTTCCTCATCAACCTTAGTACCATATGTACTCACAACAAAACCTAAGAAGACAATGTTATATGTTCCAAAAGTACATTTCTTAAGATTGGCGTACAAGGTTATTTGTTCCAAAAGTACATTTCTTAACATTGGCACACAAGGTTTCCTTTCTAAACAATTCAAAAAAACTTTCTGAAGTGTTCTACATGATCATCTAAGGTTCGGCTAAAAACAAAAATGCCATCAAAGTATACTACCACAAAATGACCTATGAATTCCCTAAGGGCATGGGTCATCAATCTCATGAAGGTACTAGGTGCATCTGTCAAGCCAAAAGGCATTACTAACCACTCATATAAACCTTGTGTAGTTTTAAATAAAGTTTTCCACTCATCACCTTCTTTCATCCTAATTTGGTGATAACGACTCTTAAGCTATACCTTAGAGAAGATGTTAGAACCATGCAATTCATCTAACATATCATCTAATCTAGGTATAGGATGGTGATACTTTACAGTTATATTGTTAATGGCTCTGCAATCAACACACATTCTCCACCTTCCATCCTTTTTTGGGACAAGCAAAACAGGTACAACACACGGGCTCATACTTTTGCAGATATGTCCTTTCTCCATGAGTGCAGTGACTTGCTGTGGAATCTCCTTGGTCTCCAGGGGGTTGGTTCTGTAGGCTGGCTTGTTTGGAAGAGATGATTCTGGTATAAAGTCAATTTGGTGCTCAATTCCTCGGATTGGTGGTAAGCCTTGCGGTTGCTCCTCCGGAAACACATCTTTAAGTTCCTGCAAAAGAAGTTGAATTTTGAAAGGAATTTCTGCATAGATTGGTTAGTATGAAAGCATTCTTTAAGAACAAAGAGTAGGTGTGGTAAGTTACTCCCTGGGTTGTACTTAGTCATAAGATTAGTCCGTTGTTTGGCTGGTGGCTTGGTTTGTGGTTTGGCGGTGCCATCGGCATGGGGTTTGCTTTTGGGTTCGGATTGGGTTTTGTTTTCCTTTAAAGCTATCTGATCTAAATGAACCTCATTTGGGGATAAAGGTACTAAAATATGTTTCTTTCCCTTAAACTAAAATGAGTACCTATTAGTAAACCCATCATGAATAACCCTTCTATCCGATTGCCAAAATCTACCTAACAGTATGTGACCAGCATCCATGGGTAAAACATCACACAAAACCTCATCTTAATATTTGCCTATGGACAAAGGAACTGGGACCTGGTTCTTTACATCTAGCTCACCCTCATCATAAAGCCATTGCAACTTATAGGGTTTAGACCTCTTAATAATCTCAATTCCTAACTTCTCTACCATAACCTCACTAGCTACATTGGTACAGCTACCTCCATCTATCACTAAGCTACAGACCTTACTCTTAACTAGACAGCGAGTATGGAATAGGTTCTCTCTTTGCTCATTGTTTTCTGTCCTAGTTTGTAAGTTTACAGTTCTCCTACTGACTAAGAGTTGTCCAGCATGGGCCATGTTTACATTTTCTTCCAAGGACTCAGCATCCGAATGGTCATCCTCGGATTCTACCTCACCATTAGCCCTAATAACTATGGCTCTTTTATTGGTACATTCCCTATAGTAGTGACCAAAGCCCTTACACTTAAAACACTGAATTTCCCTAGGTTTGGTGCTAGAACCCAAATACATTCCTTTAACTTTCGAATCTTCTACCTTAGGTTTAGTGAAAGGGCTTGTAATATTTGCTAGACTTATCCTCCTTAGATTGGCTAAACCTAGTAGAACTAAATCCGGGTTTAGGGTTTTTCCTCTTAAGTTATTTTCTGAACATGATATCCTTATGGAGAAGTTCTTCTATGTCGACATAATGGTGAACCTGTAGCCTATCTATGATTTCCCTATTAAGGCCACCCATAAACCTAGCCATGGTGGCTTCACTATCCTCTTGAGCATCAGCCCTAAGCAATAAGGTTTTCATCTTCTTAAAGTACTCCTTTCCGGTTCTAGATCCTTGAGATAGGTTTCTAAGCTTAACATGAAGTTCCCTGTGGTAGTGGCTACGTATAAACCTTTTCCTCATGATTACTTTCATCTGGTTCCACGAATCTATAGGCAAATCCCCAGCCCTTCTCTTAGAAGTAACTAATTGATCCCACCAACTTAAGGCATAATCTTTAAAACTAGTTAGTGCTACTCTAACCTTACTATCTTGAGTGTATTCCCTACAATCAAATACTATTTCTATCTTCTATTCCCACTGTAGATACTCCTCAGGGTCATTGGTTCCTGGAAAGAGGGAATCTTGATTTTAAGGCCAGCCAAAGGGCCGCGAGGATTGAGTTAGTTATTCCTATGCAGTTGGTCGTCTCTTGGCCGCTTTCTCCTAGGGTGTTGTGACCTAGATGAGTGACTGTAGTATTGCTCAGTATAAGAAGGTGGCTAGTTTATCATAAGTCGGTCATTGATGGATCTTTCTATTTCAGCTCTCATGGTTGCCATACTTTCATCCATTATTACTGGTTCCTACCATGGTACCTGAAAAATTCAGACAACTAAACAAGTAAAAGGTTCAAATTAAACACAGAAACTGACACAACAATTCGCTGAAACAAATACACAAGAACAAAGACAAACCCTAGCAAAGCATGTTCTAGACCCTTTGAACTCCGGTTTTGAAATGGGTGAGTCTAAATAACTTTAGATTCATTTTGAAACGTTTTTAATTGGTATTACTGGTTCTATTAAGTATTAAGAACAAGTTTCATTCAGGTTTTAGTCTCTAAAATGTTCAAAACAAGGTGATAAACTCGGATTAACAAAAACAGTTTCTTAGAACCTCAACGGTGCCGATTGGGTGTTTAACAAGTTTTGTCCTTTAGAAATCGGTTCTAAACTATTTTCAAGTTAAACTATTTTCAAGTTAATTTCCAGTTTCTTCACAGATCTAAGTTCAAGTTAAAAAAAGAAACAAACCTATAAAAAATTTAAAACAAATCGCAAAAAGAAGGCGAAAGGTTACAAAACGTTTTTGCAAGAATACGAAAGGGTGCAAATGGGTTTGTAGAGATACAACCTGGTTTTGAGTGGGATCTGATACCACTTGATGTGATCCTGAGGAGGATCAAGCCCTTGATCAACACCAAATGGTTGTGGAAGAGTGGATGAATGGATTGAAGTTGCAGAATGGGTGAAACAATGGTGTAACTTGCGGATGTGTCAGCTCTTAAGTGCATGGATCCGAGAACAAGGGGAAATGGATGATACTTCTCAAGGATGGTGGAAAATCTTTGGACTATCTGCTTGCTCTGTGTGAATGAAAAAGGCCAGAGACGTTGGGCAAGGGGTGAATCGAATTGAAACTTCCATGGGTGATGAAGATCCCTTAGACTTTCGGCTCTTGAGAGGAATGAGAAAGTGTTCTAAAATTCCTTATTCAAGAGGATGATCAAACGAGTTTAAGAAGGAGATTTGCCATTAAAATGTTTGATGATTCAGGAAGAAGGATACAAGAGAGTACTTATAGTAGTCTAGGAAATTGAAAAATGACTCCAAAAATTCTCCCAAAACATTAAAAGGAAAATTTTAGGGAATTACAAATACAACTAAGACAAAGACTAAGAATTAAATAATGTTTTGAATTGATTCTTACTCTCTTATTTCGTAGACGATGAGATAGAATGGGCCTTGATTCACCAAGAGGCTGTGGTAAAGTACCTTGGGCTTGCCTCATTAAAAACCTATCTTAGAAAACCCATTGAAACAAAACTAAGAATAGGGAAAAAGAGTACAATCCAAGGAACCTCTGTTGGTGAGGTTTAGGTGGTTTGAATCACAACCAATGTGGTTGGATTAGCATACACTAAACTGGCCTGAATGGTATTGAGAAGGTATTGTAGTGTTGTCTTTAGTTTGGCTTGCTTGGATCAGGTAATGGGGCCATTGAAGATTTGTAAGCTTTCATTTCCAATATCTGCGGGTTCTAGCTGCTCCTTAGCACCTTTAGTGGCATTTTCCTCCTCTGGTTCAAGCTGTTCCTTAGGTTTTGGTTCCTTTCTGGCCATGCTCACATCAAAGCCTTTTCTCAAGGAGCACCAATGATCTGTTTATAATGATCATTTTAACTAGCTGATTAACTTTACATGTCCGCACTAAATCATCTTTTACGTTTTTATTAGAGTTCAAAATGACATGACTCCAACACCCACATTAAGGTAGCACAATTTTCTAAATTGTGACAACATTTGAGAGTGAAAGAGCTATGTAAAACCCTCCAAGCAATTCAATGTATCCCAAACCGCGTGATGACATGCATTATGCTTCTTTTATAAGCCTTTGCTCAAGGAGCACCAATGATCAGTTTAGAATGATCTTTTTTACTGGCCGATCAACTTTACATGTCTCCAGTAGATTGTCCGTAACTTTTGATGTAGAGTTCAGAATTACACCGAATCCAACGCCCACATTAAGCTAGCTCAATTTTCCATATTGTGACAACATTTGAGAGTGATAGAGCTATGTAAAATCCTCCAAGTAATCCAATGGAACCTAAACTGTGTGATGCCATCCATTATGCTTCATTTATAAGTCTTTACTTAAGGAGCACCAATGATCTGTTTAGAATGATCATTTTAACTGGCATATCAACTTGACATGTCCCCACTAAATTCTCTTTAGCTTTTGAGTTAAAGCTCAAAATCACATGAGTCCAATGCCCACCTTAGGCTAGCTCAATTTTCCATATTGTGATAACATTTGAGACATAAATAGCTACGAAAAAGCCTCCAAGTAATCCAACGTATCCCAAACTGCATTCTGCTTCATTTATAAGCCTTTTCTTAAGGACCACCAATGATCAGTTTAGAATGATCGTTTTAATTGGCCAATCGACTTGACATGTCCGCACTAAATCGTCCGTTATTTTTTATTTAGAGTTGAAAATGACACGAATCCATCACCCACATTAAGCTAGCTCATTTTTCTATACTGTGACAAAATTTGAGACCGAAATAGCTATGCCAAAGCCTCCTCGTAATCCAATATATCCAAACTGCGTGATGCCATGCATTATGCTTCATTTATAAGCCTTTACTCAAGGTGCACCAATGATCAGTTTAAAATGCTCATTTTAACTAACTGATAAACTTGACATTAACGCAAAAAATCATCTTTAACTTTTAATTTAGATCTCAAAATAACATGAGTCAAACGCCCACGATAAGCTATCTCAATTTTCCATAATGTGACAACATTTGAGACTGAAAGAGCAACGAAAAAGGCTCCAAGTAATCCAATGTATCCCAAACAGGGTGATACCCTTCATTATGCTTCAATTATAAGCCTTTATGCAAGGAGCACTAATGATCATTTTAGAATGATCATTTTAACTTGTCGATCAACTTGAGATGTCCGCAATAAATCGTCTGTAACTTTTGATTTAAAGTTCAGAAGGACAAGAATCCAACGCCCACGTTAAGCTAGTTCAATTATGAATATTGTGGCAAAATTTGGGACTAAAAGAGCTATAAAAAAGCCTCTAAGTAATCAAATGTATCCCAAACTACGGGATGCAATGCATTATGTTTCATTTATAAGCCTTTAATCAAGGAGCACCAATGATCAGTTTAGAATGATCATTTTAACTGGACGATTAACTTCACATGTCCGCACTAAATCGTCCATAACTTTTGATTTAGAGTTCAGAATGACACGAATCCAATACCCACGTTTAGCTAGCACAATTTTCTATATTGTGACAACATTTGAGACTGAATGAGTTACGACAAAGCTTCCAGTAATCAAATGTATCCCAAACTGCGTGATGGCATGCATTATGCTTCATTTATAAGCCTTTACTCAAGGATCACCAATGCTCAGTTTAGAATGATCATTTTAACTGGCCGATCAACTTGACATCTTCGTACTAAATCATCCGTAACTTTTGATTTTGAGTTCAGAATGAAACAAATCGAATGACATCGTTAAGCTTGCTCAATTTTCAATATTGTGACAAACTTTAAGTCCGAAATAGCTATGACAAAGCCTCCAAGTACTCCAATCTATCCCAAGCTGCGTGATGTCATGCATTATACTGCATTTATAAGCCTTTACTCAAGGAGCACCAATGATCAGTTTAAAATGATCATTTTAACTAACTGATCAACTTGACATGTCCGCATTAAATCTTATTTAACTTTTGATTTATACCTAAAAATAACATGAGTCCAACGGCCACGTTAAGCTAGCTCAATTTTCCATAATGTAACAACATTTGACACTGAATGAGCAACGAAAAAGCCTCCAAGCAATCTAATGTATCCCAGACAGCGTGATGCCATGCATTATGCTTCATTTGTAAGCCTTTACGTAAGGAGCACCAATATTCAGTTTAAAATGATAATTTTAACTGGCCGATCAAGTTGACATGTCCACACTAAATCTTCCTTAACTTTTGGTTTAAAGTTCAAAATGACAAGAATCTAGCAACACGTTAAGCTAGTTAAATTTTCCATATTGTGACAACATTTAAGACAAAAAGAGTTATGAAAAGGCCTCCAAGTAATCCAATGTATCCCAAACGACGTGATGCCATGCATTTATGCTTCATTTATAATCCTTTACTAAAGGAGCACCAATGATCAGTTTAGAATGATCATTTGAACAGGCCGATCAACTTGACATGTTTGCACTAAATCGTTCATAACTTTTGATTTAGAGTTCAGAATGACACGAATCCAATGCCCACGTTTAACTAGCACAAGTTTCTATATTGTGATAACATTTGAGACTGAAAAACTGATACAAGCCTTGATTCAAGGATGTATGCGCGTGGCCTGTTTGGAGAAGTTTAGGTGAGAAACTCGACCTTAGACTTCTTGGATAGGGGTTTTTGGGTTGGTATTCGATGGAAAGATGAGGTGAACCACACGAGGGGTGATGAACCTCCTGATAAATCACAAACTTAGACCTAGGAGGGCTGGTCTCAACTAGGTTCTAAGGGCACAAGTCTCTTAAGAGAATAACTTGTTGGGAAAAGGTTCTATCTTTATTAATATCAAAAAGGTTGTTGAACTACAATGCTGGAAGGAGCCTTATTAATATGCTTGACAGCTTGACCTTCTAGGGTCGACTCAAACAAAGAAAAGGAAAGTTTACAAAAGTGCACAAAAGGAAAAGATACAAAAGTGCATAACTGAAAAAGGACCTATTCCTAAAATGTTCTTGACTCAAAAATGTAAAGCATCTAGATCCTACCCTGAAAAACAGAAAGAGGCATATATTAGAATTGAAACTTACCTTAACTTACCTCACGGCCAAGAAATGGAAGGTGGCCGTCCTTGTGGCATGCACGCGCCTTGCTCCTAGTCTTCGACTTGGAGTAGGGTTAAAAATCTTTGGGCCCTGACCTCTCTTGCCCCTAAAGCCCAAGTCTCTGATGTTCCTTGTGTTGTTGAGAAGCCTTTGGACTCTACTTTGCTCTTCTGGCCCATTGTCCTTAGCTGATTTTCCTCTAGGAGCTTGTCCACCCATAACCTGAATTTGTGGAAGAGTGCCCTTGATCTGCTTCTTGTCATTGCTCCTGGTGGCACTACTGGTGTGGATACTTCCTCTAGATGCATATCCTAAAGCTGGTAGCTTATCAGGTCCGAGTTTCCTTGTGTGGAAGTTGAATTGCTCATGCACTCGGCTGGATCGGCTGTACCGGCTGGACTGTGCGAGGTACTGGCCGGAATGCCTTCAGGACCGGCCAAGTTGATCCTGGAGTTGGTGGCATCACCAAGGGGACCGGCGGTGTCATCCACGTCCCCACCAAGTGTGCCGGAAGCTTGGGCCTCTCCGCCGGCAATGCTGGTTGCTCTGGTCCTATTGGTCGAGGGTCCGGCGGTACTGCTTGGACCGGCAGGCATGCCATATGGTCCGGCTGTCTCGGGCAAGCTTCCTGGTCGGCCAGTCTGGTCTCCTGGCTGGATGTACGACCTGATGTCCTCATCATTCCCTCCCTCTTCAGTAGGTTTTGTCCTCAAAACTGGTTCATCTGCATGGAAAGGGGCTAAGTCAGTAACATTGAACGTATTGGACACATTAAACTCACCTGGGAGCTCGATCCGGTAGGCGTTGTTGTTGATCCTCTCGAGCACTCTGAATGGTCCATCTCCTCTTGGTGCTAGCTTGGAACTCCTTAGGTTTGGGAACCTCTACTGCCGTAAATGTAGCCACACCCAATCGCCTGGTTGAAAGATCACCTCCTTTCTTCCCTTGTTGGCATGAGTCACGTACTGTCCGGTCCTCTTCTCCAAGTTTTCTGCTACTTTCTGGTGTAATCTCCTTATGAACTCTGCCTTGGATGCTCCGTGGAGGTTGGTCATATCAGCTGGTGGTAGTGGTGTTTGCTCCAATGGGGTGAGAGCGTTGAAGCCGTATACCACTTCTAATGGTGTCTTCTTGGTTGCTGAGTGCACGGCTCGGTTGTAAGCAAACTCTATGAATGGCAGGCACTCCACCCAAGTCTTTAGGTTCTTCCTTAGTGTAGTCCTGAGAAGGGTTGATAGTGTCCTGTTGACAACTTCAGTTTGGCCATCGGTTTGAGGATGGCAGGTGGTAGAGAAGAGTAGCTTCCTGCCTAGCTTTCTCCATAGGGTCCTCCAGAAATGGCTGAGGAAATTGGTGTCCCTGTCTGATACGATGGTCCTTGGTACTCCATGAAGCCGTACTATCTCCCTGAAGAACAGCTCAGCTTTTTGTGTGGCATCATTGACATTGGCACATGGAATGAAGTGTGCCATCTTGGAGAATCTGTCCACCACTACAAAGATTGCATCTTTGTGGTTGATCTTGGGCAGACCTAGAACAAAGTCCATTGAGATGTCCACCCATGGCTGTGTGGGTATGGGCAGTGGGAGATACAACCCGTGAGGTTGCACTCGGGACTTTGCTTCTTGCAAGTGATACATCTTGCACAATGAGCTTCTACTGTCCTCTTGATGTGTGGCCAGTAGAAGTGCTCCCTTACCACTGCTAGAGTCTTGTCGACACCAAAGTGGCCCATGAGTTCTCCTCCATGAGCTTCTCGGATGATAAGCTCCCTTAATGATCCTTGTGTTATGCACAGCCTTCTTTCCCGAAACAAGAATCCCTCATGGATGTAGAACTTGCCATGACTCCCTGTGCCACACTCCTTGTAGCTCTCAGCAAAGTCAGGATCATCCTTATATAGGTCCTTGATGTGCTCAAACCCTAGGACCTTGGCCTCCATGGTGGATATCAAAGCAAACCTCCTTGATAGTGCATCGGCTACCACATTATCTTTGCCCTTCTTGTACTTGATGACGTACGGGAAGGTCTCTATGAACTCCATCCACCTGGCATGTCTCCTCTTGAGATTGGTTTGCCCTCTGAGGTGTTTGAGAGTCTCATGATCAGTGTGGATCACAAACTCCTTGGACAGCAAGTAATGCTGCCAAGTCTCCAATGCTCGGAAAAGGGCATAAAGCTCCTTATCATAAGTGGGATAGTTCAGTGAGGCACCACCTAGCTTCTCACTGAAGTATGCCACTGGTCTCCCTCCTTGGGTTAGCACTACTCCTATGCCTATTCCAGAGGCATCACACTCCACTACAAACGTCTTGTTGTAGTCGGGCAGGACTAGCACTGGTGCATGTGTAAGGCTGTCCTTCAAGGCCTTGAATGCCTTCTCCTGAGCTTCTCCCCAGCTGAATCCCACGTTCTTCTTCACTACTTCCGTCAGTGGTGAGGCAATACTGCTGAAGTTGGGCACGAATCTCCTATAGAAGCTGGCCAGTCCGTGGAAGCTTCTTACTTGGCAGATGTTTCTTGGTGTTGGCCATTCTTGTATGGCTCGAATCTTCTCTTCATCAACCTGTACGTCCTGTGAACTTACAACAAAACCTAAAAAGACAAGCTTATCAGTACAAAAGGTGCACTTCTTGAGATTGGCATAAAGCTCTTCTTGTCGAAGGGTTTTAAGTACCATCTCAAGATGTGTGAGGTGTTCCCGTAGGCACTTACTATAAACCAAGATGTCATCAAAGTAAACTACTACAAACTTACTGATGTACGCCCTAAGAACTTGGTTCATAAGGCGCATGAAGGTGC
The DNA here is from genome assembly GCA_018901935.1 of Pugionium cornutum. Taxonomy (NCBI): domain Eukaryota; kingdom Viridiplantae; phylum Streptophyta; class Magnoliopsida; order Brassicales; family Brassicaceae; genus Pugionium; species Pugionium cornutum. The sequence goes on from CM032160.1 coordinate 17,216,586, forward strand.
TTGGGGCATTAGTCAAGCCAAATGGCATGACTGTCCACTCGTAGAGCCCTTGCTTTGTCTTGAAAGCAGTCTTCCATTCATCACCTTCTTTCATCCTGACCTGGTGGTATCCACTCTTGAGGTCTATCTTAGAGAAGACCGTGGCTCCACTCAGCTCATCTAGCATGTCATCCAGCCGTGGTATTGGATGCCTGTACTTGACTGTGATGTTGTTGATTGCTCGGCAGTCCACGCACATGCGCCAAGTCCCACCCTTCTTGGGCACTAGTAGCACTGGTACGGAACATGGACTGATGCTCTCTCGAACATATCCCTTCTCCGGGAGCTCCTTGACTTGCTTCTCAAGCTCTTTGGACTCCTCTGGACTCATCCTGTAGGCTGGCCGGTTGGGCAGGGCTGCTCCGGGCACTAAATCAATCTGGTGTTCTATGCCACGTAAAGGAGGCAAGCCTGCTTGTATCTCCTCTGGAAATACATCCTGGAACTTGTTGAGTAGACTTGCTACTTCAGGAGCTAGCTCTACCTGTTCTTTTTCTACATTCAACACTTCCTTGAAAACCATTAGTAACATTAAATCCTTCGAGGCTAAAGTTCTCCGGACATGGCTTGGTTGAATAAGAAAATTAGACTTGATAAGTTTCTTTTCCTTACTCATTTGGAGTTGTAGCTCATGTACCTGGGCAGGTGTAAGAGGAGCCAAGCTGACCTTTCTTTTGTCATGCACAATGGTGTAGAGATTGGTTCGGCCATCATGCTTGGTCTCTTTGTCAAACTGCCATGGTCTTCCTAGCAGAAGATGGCCAGCTTGCATGGGCACCACGTCGCACATGACTTGGTCTTGGTACTTGCCCACACTAAATGGCACAGTGACTTGCTCATGGATCTTGAGCTCCACTTTGTCATCCAACCATCTCAGTCTATATGGTCGAGGATGCCTTGTCTTCTCTAGACCTAGCTTATCAACCATATATGCACTAGCAACGTTAGTGCAAAAACCACCATCTATGATGAGGTTACATACCTTGCCCTTGATGGTGCAACGGCTGTGGAAGATGTTCTCCCTTTGGATGGTCTCTGAAGGATCCACCATTGCACTGAGGATACGTCTAGTGACCAGCACTTCCCCCACATCAGGGTACTCAATGTCACCATACTCTCCTTCTTGTTCATAGTCCTCTTCATCTTGGGACTCATACTCTCCTGCCACCGTAATCAGCATGACTCGGTTGTTTGGGCACTCCCTTGAGATGTGTCCACGTCCCCTGCACTTGAAACAAGTGATGTCACGTGATCTTTGAGGGTTAGAAGACTAACCAGGCTCTCTCTGGTCACGGGTGAGTTCAGGAGGCTTGCTCTTGAACCTTGACACGACCTCTATGCTCTTGCCTTTGTCTACGGGCTTGGGCATGTTGCTTGGTGCCCAAGGTGTCTTAGGCTTGCTGCGGATGTCTTGGCTCTTTCGTTTGATGTGCTGCTCAGCCTGGACAGATAGGTGGAACAAGTCTTTGAAGTCATTGTAGATTTGCCTTTCCACCTTGCGGCTGATTCTTTCTTGGAGTCCATCCAAGAATTGTGCCATCAATGCTTCTTCATCATCATTGAGCTCCAATCTGTTCCTTAGCTTCTCGGACTCTTCATAGTACTCCTCTACTGATCTGGTACCCTGCTTAAGAGTACGAAAACGACGTTGCAAATCTCTATGAAAGTAAGGTGTAACAAACCTTTGTCGCATGAGGTCTTTCATGTCGACCCATGAGTCTACGGGCCTCATTCTCTTCCTCCTTCTGTCAGATACCTCACGATCCCACCAGATGAGGGCATTGTCCGTGAGTTGTGCTACTGCCATTGAGACTCTCCTAGGTCTTGGTTGGTTGTAATGATCAAAGATATGATCCATTCTCCTCTCCCAATCTAGGTAAGCCTCGGGGTCTACTTTTCCTGTAAAACTTGGAGGAGTTAGCTTAACATCAGGATGAGTTACCCAGTTATAGGCGTGTTCATCTCCATCCTCATGATGTCTAGGAGGTATTCTTGGTCTCTGGTGAAGACCATATGGCTCAAAGCCATCATCTTCTGCCTCTGGTTGCCGTGGAGGTCCTCTCGGCCTATGGTGATAGTTATGAGGTGGTGTGTCCTCATCTCCATCTGGTTGGGGTTCCTCCTGTTCGTGCCGTGTCCTAAGGTGCTCAGGACCCTCAGGATGGTGTTGCTCAGCTCTCACGTGCCTTATGGCCTGGAATCTCACTGCTCTTTCCACGCGCTCCAACCTCTCGCCTATGGATGCGAGTTGTGTTTGGAGTGTGGTGAACATGGCCATCATGGCTTCGGTTGCTTCTCTATTTTCTTCGGCCATTGTGTGCTACAAAGAAAGAAGACAAGTTAGGATGCTCCTAAATTATTAGGAGGTTTTCTTTTTATAAGGATTCGAAAATTTGCAAAACGGAAAAAATCTGAGAATTAGACATTCAAAGATATGAAGATTTGAAAAAAAAGGAAACTTCCTTGACAACTTGTGCTAGCTGTCCAATTCGAATTCTTTTAGTATCTTTTCTATTTTCTTTTTCTTTTCTTTTTAATTAAACTTAAAAATAAAGGAAATATGACTTAAACAAAAAGGAAAACGTGAATGGTAATGCAAAAGTGAATCTAAACCCTAGTGATACACGTAGAAGGCTAGATGCACTCGGTTTGGAGTTTGATGTTATTTTATTGATTTTTCTTGAATGCGACATAAACTAATGCAAGAACTAAAAACAAGACAAGCTAAAGGACAGAAAAAACCTGGTTTAGGAGCTTTAAGCTCTGATACCAAAATGATACAAGCCTTGATTCAAGGATGTATGCGCGTGGGCTGTTTGGAGAAGTTTAGGTGAGAAACTCGACCTTAGACTTCTTGGATTGGGGTTTTTGGGTTGGTATTCGATGGAAAGATGAGGTGAACCACACGAGGGGTGATGAACCTCCTGATAAATCACAAACTTAGACCTAGGAGGGCTGGTCTCAACTAGGTTCTAAGGGCACAAGTCTCTTAAGAGAATAACTTGTTGGGAAAAGGTTCTATCTTTATTAATATCAAAAAGGTTGTTGAACTACAATGCTGGAAGGAGCCTTATTAATATGCTTGACAGCTTGACCTTCTAGGGTCGACTCAAACAAAGAAAAGGAAAGTTTACAAAAGTGCACAAAAGGAAAAGATACAAAAGTGCATAACTGAAAAAGGACCTATTCCTAAAATGTTCTTGACTCAAAAATGTAAAGCATCTAGATCCTACCCTGAAAAACAGAAAGAGGCATATATTAGAATTGAAACTTACCTTAACTTACCTCACGGCCAAGAAATGGAAGGTGGCCGTCCTTGTGGCATGCACGCGCCTTGCTCCTAGTCTTCGACTTGGAGTAGGGTTAAAAATCTTTGGGCCCTGACCTCTCTTGCCCCTAAAGCCCAAGTCTCTGATGTTCCTTGTGTTGTTGAGAAGCCTTTGGACTCTACTTTGCTCTTCTGGCTCATTGTCCTTAGCTGATCTTCCTCTAGGAGCTTGTCGACCCATAAGCTGAATTTGTGGAAGAGTGCCCTTGATCTGCTTCTTGTCATTGCTCCTAGTGGCACTACTGGTGTGGATACTTCCTCTAGATGCATGTCCTGAAGCTGGTAGCTTATCTGGTCCGAGTTTCCTTGTGTGGAAGTTTAATTGCTCGTGCACTCGGCTGGATCGGCTGTACCTGCTGGACTGTGCGAGGTACTGGCCGGAATGCCTTCAGGACCGGCCAAGTTGATCCCGGAGTTAGTGGCATCACCAAGGGCACCGGCGGTGTCATCCACGTCCCCACCAAGTGTGCCGGAAACTTGGGCCTCTCCGCCGGCAATGCTGGTTGCTCTGGTCCTATTGGTCGAGGGTCCGGCGGTACTGCTTGGACCGGCAGGCATGCCAGATGGTCCGGCTGTCTCTGGCAAGCTTCCTGGTCGGCCAGTCTGGTCTCCTGGCTGGATGTACGACCTGATGTCCAAATCAAAGACCTAGGAAAAAGCCTCCAAATAATCCAAACGTATCCCAAACTGCGTGATGACATGCATTATGCTTTATTTATAAGCCTTTACTCAAGGAGCACAATTGATCAGTGCATAATGATCATTTTAACTGGATGATCAACTTGACATGTCAGCACTAAATCGTCTGTAACTTTTGATTTTGAGTTCAATATAAAACAAATTCAACGCCCATGTTAAGCTACCTCAATTTCCCATATCATGGAAAGATTTGAAACTAAAAGAGCTATTAAAAAGCCTCCTAGTAATCCAATGTATCCCAAATTACGTGATGCCATTCATTTATGCTTCATTTATTAGCCTTTACTCAAGAAGCACCAATGATCAGTTTAGAATGATCATTTTAACTGCCTGATCAAATTGACATGTCCGCACTACATTGTTCGTAACTTTCAATTAAGAGTTCAGAATGACATAAATCCAACACTCACATTTAGCTACCACAAGTTTGTATATTGTGACGACATTTGAGACTGAAAGAGCTACCACAAAGCCTCCAAGTAATGCAATGTATCCCAAACTGTGTGTTGACATGCATTATGCTTCATTTATAATTCTTTCCTCAAGGAGCACCAATGATTAGTTTAGAATGATCCTTTTAACTAGCCGATCAAATTGACATGTCCGCATTAAGTCATCCGTAATTTTTGATTTTGAGTTCAAAATGACATAAATCCAATGCCATCGTTAAGCTAGCTCAATTTTCAATATTGTGAAAAAAATTAAGTCCGAAAAATTGCTATGACAAAGCCTCACTACAAGAAAACACGCGTTTTGCGACCAAAGCCCGTGGTCGAAAATCCATTGTCGCAAATTTTTGTGGTCGCAAATCACTTGCTAATTTGCGACCAATTTGCGACCAAGGTAATAGTTGTACATTGTGCGACCACTTTGCCACTACCTATGTGGTCACAAAAGGCATGGTTGCAAAATGGTCACAAAAGTTTGTGACCAATTTGCCACCACATTTTCCACCCTGGTTGCAAATCAGTCACAAGAATTTGTGTCCGATTTGCGACTGCACATATAGCGTAATCGCCAATCAGTCACAAATTATTTGCGACTACACTTAACCGTAGTCGCAAATCAGTCACAAGATTTTGTGACTTATTTGTGATCATGGTTTTTTTGGTATCAAATGTGGTCCCAAATTGGTCGCAAATTGGTCACAAATATTTGCGACTAATTTGCGATTACAATTATTATTTTTTAAAATTACCCGTATATTTGTGACCAATTTGCGACCACAACCGAATTATTTAAAAAGAAGAAAAATTTATGAAAATATTTTAAAATTAAAATTAAAATTTTTTATAAAATTAATAAATATTTTAATCGAATTTTAATAAAATAAAAATCATTTTTATTAATTATTTGTTATTATTAAAAATTATTATATAATTTAAAAAAGTATTAATATAAGAATTATTTCTTATGTTTAATAAATATTAGTTATTAAATTACATAAATTTTTAAAAATTAATAATTATAATTTTACCACGGCTGATGAGTTACCACGGCTGGAAGACGATGGGATTTGTTGTCTTCCACGACCTCTCAACGAGCTACCACTACTTGCCATTGGGTATTGGTTTTTTTGGTTGGGAATTTGGTTGAAGTGTTTGAGAGGATTTTTAGAAAGTTGGAGGATTGTGTGAAGTGTGAAAATAAGGGGAAATAGTCACATATATATAGAAAGTATTTGCGACGACACATGTAATCGCAAATCAGTGGCAAATTTGCGACTGATTTGCAACCACCAATAATTTGGTGGGAGTTGAATTTCCTGAAAATTTTCAAACTGTGGCCACCATTAAATAGGAGGGAGTTGAAAATATTTGGAAATTTTCAATTCCCTCGAAATTCACTGTGGTGGCAAATTAGTCGCATATTTGCGACTGATTTGCCACCACCGTTGTAAATTTAGGTGTGGTCACAAATTGGTCGCAAAAATTGTGACCAATTTGTGACCACCCTTTAAAATATCAGTGTGGTCACAAATTGTTCGCAAATGTGTGACCAATTTGGACCACCAATGAAAAATAAAGTGTGTTTGCAAACTGGTCACAATTTTGGTGACCAATTTTTGACCACATAAACAATTTTGTTATGTGGTGGCAAATTAGTGACAAATAATACCCTAAATCCTACATTAAATAAATTTGGTGAAAATTATGAAATATATAAGATTGATAACATCATTATGAGTTGTATAAACTTCAATTACTAAGTAAATAACAACAATTTACACAGTACCAAATTTACATATCATTTATCTAAAACACTTAACATATTTCTTTAACCTTATACTATTTATATACACTCCATATGTTTCATAAATTTAGATCAACACAATTACGGTTTTTTTAATATTTTTCCACCTTTCATGGTTTATAGTTACCTAATATTGAAAATATAAATTTTAAATGTGAAAAATACATAGGGAAAAATATGAAATTACACATGTGGTCGCAAATTGGTCGCAAATTAGCGACCAATTTGCGATCAAAGGGGAAATTTGGAACTTATAGTCACAAATTGGTGGCTCTTTTGTGACCAATTTGCGACTACACTTATTTTGTGACCACTTTGCCACCACATTTCTAATGTGGTGACAAAGTAGTCACAATTAATACCCTAAACCATAAATTATAAGATTTTTGTACAAATTATGAATTATATGAGATTAATGACATCATTCTGAGTTGTATAAATTTTAGTCACTAGGTAAACAACAACAGTTTACACATTTACCAAATTTACAAATCATATACCTAAAACACTTAACACATTTCCTTAACTTTATACTATTTATATACACTTCATATTTTTCAACACAATTATAGTTTTATTTCTATTTTTCCACCTATAATGCTTTATACTTACCTAATATTGAAAATATAAGCTTCAAATGTGAAAAATATATTGGGACAATGTAAAATTACACATTTGGTCGCAAATTGGTCGCAAATCTAGTCTAATTTGCGACCACAGGGGAAATTTTGAACTTGTAGTCGCAAATAGGTGGCTCTTTTGTGACCAATTTGCGACTACACCTTATTTTTGTAACCAATTTGCTATCACATTCCTAATGTAGTGCCAAAGTGGTGGCCAAGTAGTCACAATTAATACCCTAAACCCTAAATTATAAGATTTTTGTACAAATTATGAATTATATGAGATTATTGACATCATTATGAGTTGTATAAACTTTAATTACTAAGTAAAAAAAGATTAATTTACACATTTACAAAATTTACATATCATTTACCAAAAACACTTAACATATTTCCTTAACCGTATACTACTTATATACACTTCATATGTTTCATAAATTTAGTAATTGTTTTGTTTATATTTTTCCACTTGAAATGATTTGTACATGACTAATATTGAAAATATAAGTACTAGTGTGAAAAATACATAGCAAACATGTAAAAAACACTTGTGGTCGCAAAGTGGTCGCAAAAGTGCGACCAATTTGCGACCATTATGTAAAAATGTCGATGTAGTCGCAAATTGGTCCCTTATTTGTAGGTATACCTACCCCGCACAAGTTTTTCATGTTGTGGTTTTGCCACAACTTTGTGACTGAAGAGCCACTCCCACCGTGGTCGTAAATTGGTCGCATATTTTACCACCAATATGCGACCAAAATGTGGATCTACCACACGTAGTCGCTAATGAGTCGCAAATGGGCGACTTATTAGCGACTATCAATGCTGGTGGCAAATTAGTCGCATATAAGTCGCAAAATGGTTACATATTTTGACCAATATGCGACTACTCTTTTTAGTCCCAACATTATGACCAATATGTGACTACTGCTCCGTAGTCGCAAAATTGTCGCAAAACCGTGACAAATGTAGTTGTAAATTTTGTGACCACACACGTAATCGCAAATTGCAGTGGCATTTTGGCAGTTTTCTTGTAGTTCTCCAAGTAATCCAATCTATCCCAAACTGCATGATGTCATGCATTATGCTACATTTATAAGCCTTACTCAAGGGGATCACCAATGATCAGTTTAGAATGATCATTTTAACTAACTGATAACCTAGACATGTCCACACTAAATCGTCTTCAACTTTTAATTTAGACCTCAAAATAACATGAGTCCAACGCCCACATTAAGCTACCTCAATTTTCCATAACGTGACAACATTTGAGACTGAAAGAGCTACAAAAAGCCTCCAAGCAATCCAACGTATCCCAAACAGCGTGATGCCATGTATTATGCTTCATTTATAACCCTTTACTCAAGGAGCACCAATGATCACTTTAGAATGATCATTTTAATTGGCCGATCACCTTGACATGTGCGCACTGAGTCATTTGTAACTTTTGGTTTAGAGTTCAGAATGACACAAATAAAACGCCCACGTTTAGGTAGCACAAGTTTCTATAATATGACAACATTTGAGACTGAAAGAACTACGAAAAAACCTCCAAGTAATCCAATGTATCCCATACTGCATGATGACATGCATTATGTTTCATTTATGAGCCTTTACTCAAAGAGCACCAATGATCATTTTAACTGGCCGATCAACTTGACATGTCCGCACTAAATCGTTTGTAACTTTTGATTTAGAGTTCAAAATGACACGAATCCAACGCCCACGTTTAGCTAGCACAATTTTCTATATTGTGACTACATTTGAGACTGAAATAGATACAAAAAAGCCTCCAAGTAATCCAATGTATCCCAAACTGCGTGATGACATGCATTAGGCTTCATTTATGAGCCTTTACTCAAGGAGCACCAAAGATCAGTTTAGAATGATCATTTTAACTGGTCAATGAACTTGAAATATCCGCACTAAATCGTCGATAACTTTTGATTTTGAGTTCAAAATAACACAAATCCAACACCCACGTTAAGCTAACTCAATTTTCAATATTGTGACTACATTTAAGTCCGAAATAGCTATGACAAAGCCTCCAAGTAATCCGATCTATCCCAAACTGCCAGATTCCATGCATTATGCTTAATTTATAAGCTTTTACTCAAAAAGCAACAATGATCAGTTTAGAATGATCATTTTAACTAACTGATCAACTTGACATGTCTGCACAAAATCATCTTTAACTTTTGATTTAGAGCTCAAAATAACATGAGTCCAATGCCCAGGTTCAGCTAGCTCAATTTTCCATAATGTGAAATATTTGAGACTGAACGAAAAACAAAAAAGCCTCCAAGCAATCCAATGTATCCCAAACAGCGTGATGCCATGCATTATGTTTCATTAATAAGCTTTCACGCAAGGAGCACCAATGATCAGTTTAGAATGGTCATTTTAACTGGCCGATCAACTTGACATGTCCGCACTAAATCGTCTGTAACTTTTGGTTTAGAAATCAGAATGACAAGAATCAATCAACACGTTAAGCTATATCAATTTTCTATATTGTGAAAATTTTTGAGACTAAAAGAGCTATGAAAAAGCCTCCAAGTAATCCAATGTATCCCAAACTACACGATGCCATGCATTTATGCTTCATCTATAAGCCTTTTCTCAAGGAGAACGAATGATCAGTTTAGAATGATCATTTTAACTGGCCGATCAAATTGATATGTCCGCACTAAATCGTACATAACTTTTGATTAAGAGTTCAGAATGAGACGAATCCAATGCTCACATTTAGCTATCACAAGTTTCTATATTGGGAGGACATTTGAGACTGAGAGAGCTACCACAAAGCCTCCAAGTAATGCAATGTATCCTAAACTGTTTGATGACATGCATTATGCTTCATTTATAAGCCTTTCCTCAAGGAGCACCAATGATAAGTTTAGAATGATCCTTTTAACTAGCCGATCAAATTGACATGTCCGCACTAAATCATCCATAATTTTTGATTTTAAGTTCAAAATGACATAAATCCAACGGCCACGTTAAGCTAGCTATTTTTCGATATTGTGGCAAAATTTAAGTCCGAAATAGCTATGACAAATCCTCCAAGTAATCCAATCTATCCCAGACAGCGTGATATCATGCATTATGCTTCATTTATAAGCCTTTACGGAAGGGGAACTAAGTATTAGTTTAGGTTGATAATTTTAATTGCCCGATTAACTTGACATGTCCACACTAAATCTTCTTCAACTTTTGGTTTAAAGCTCAAAATGACAAGAATCTAGCAACACGTGAAACTAGTTAAATTTTCCATATTGTGATAATATTTAAGACTAAAAGAGTTATGAAAACGCCTCCAAGCAATCCAATGTATCACAAACTAAGTGATGCCATGCATTTATGCTTCATTTATAATCCTTCACTCAAGAAGCACCAATGATCAGTTTGGAATGATCATTTTAACTGGCCTATCAACTTGACATGTCCCCACTAAATCGTCCGTAACTTTTGATTTATAGCTCAGAATGACACAAATCCAACGCCCACGTTTAGCTAGCACAAGTTTCTATATTGTGACAATATTTGAGAGTGAAAGAGCTATGACAAAGCCTCCAAATAATCCAATGTATCCCAAACTGCGTGATGACATGCGTTATGCTTCATTAAAAGCCTTTACTCAAATAGAACAAATGATCAGTTTAGAATGATCATTTTAACTGCCCGATCAAATTGACATGTCCGCATTAAATCGTCTGTAACTTTTGATTTCGAGTTCAAAAATGAAACAAATCCAATGCCCACATTAAGCTAGCTCAATTTTCAATAATGTGACAAAATTTAAGACCAAAATAGCTGTGGCAAAGCCTCCATGTAATCCAATATATCCCAAACTGCTTGATGCCATGCATTATGCTTCATTTATAAGCCTTCACTCAAGGAGCACAAATGATCAGTTTAGAATGATCATTTTAAATAACTGATCAACTTGACTTGTCCGCACTATATTGTCTTTAACTTTTGATTTAGAGCTCCAAATAACATGAGTCCTACGCCTATTCTCTATAATGTTACAACATTTGAGATTGAAAGATTGACGAAAAAGCATCCAAGAAATCTAATGTATCCTAAACAGCATGATGCCATTCCTTATGCTTCATTTATAAGCCTTTACGCAAGGAGCACCAATGATCAGTTTAGATGATCATTTTAACTAGCCGATCAACTTGACATATTTGCACTAAATCGTCTGTAACTTTTGGTTTAGAGTTCAGAATGACAAGAATCCAGCAAGCTAAAAAAGCCTCCTATTAATCCAATGTATCCCAAACTATGTGATGCCATGCATTTATGCTTCATTAATAAGCCTTTGCTCAAGAAGCACCAAAGATAAGTTTAGAATGATCATTTTAACTGGCCGATCAACTTAACAATCCGCACAAAATCGTTTGTAACTTTTGATTTAGGGTTCAGAATGACACGAATCCAACGTACACGTCTAGCTAGCACAAGTTTCTATATTGTGACAATATTTGAGACTGAAAGAGCTACGACAACGCCACCAAGTAATCCAATGTATCCCAAACTGCGTGATGACAAGCATTATGCTTCATTTATAAGCCTTTACTCAAGGACCACCAATGTTCAGTTTAGAATGATCATTTTAACTGGCCGATCAAATTGACATTTCTGCACCAAATCGTCTATAACTTTAGATTGAGACATCAGCATGACACGAATCCAACACCCAGTTTTAGTTAGCACAAGTTTCTATATTGTGACTACATTTGAGACTGAAAGAGCTACGAAAAAGCCTCCAAATAATCCAATGTATCCCAAATTGCGTGATGACTGCATTCTTCATTTCTGAGCTTTTACTTAAAGAGCACCACTGATCAGTTTAGAATGATCATTTTAACTGGCCGATCAACTTGACATGTCAGCACAAAATTATCGATAACTTTTGATTGAGAGTTCAAGTTAACAAAAATCCAACGCCCACGTTAAGCTAGCTGAATTTTCAATATTGTGACAATATTTAAGTGCGAAATAGGTATGAAAAAGCCTCCAAGTAATCCAATTTATCCTAAGCTGCGTGATGTCATGCATTATGCTTCATTTATAAGTGTTTACCCAAAGAGCACCAATGATCAGTTTAGAATGATCATTTTAACCAACTGATCAACTTGACATGTCTGCACTAAATTGTATTTAACTTTTGATTTAGAGCTCAAAATAACATGAGTACAACACCCACGTTCAGCTAGATCAATTTTCCATAATGTGACAACATTTGAGACTGAAAGAACAACGAAAAAGCCTCCAAGTAATCCAATGTATCCTAAACAGCGTGATGCCATGCATTATGCTTCATTTATAAGCCTTCCCAAAAGGAGCACCAATGATCAGTTTAGAATGATCATTTTAACTGACGGATCAACTTAACATGTCCGCACCAAATCGACTGTAACTTTTGGTTTAGAGTTCAAAATGACAAGAATCCAGCAACACGTTAAGTTAGATCAATTTTCCATATTGTGACAACATTTGAGGCTAAAAGCGCTATGAAAAAGCCTCCAAAAAATCCAATGTATCCCAGACTACTTGATGTCATGCATTTATGCTTCATCTATAAGCCTTTACTCAGGGAGCACCAATGATCAGTTTAGAATGATCATTTTAACTGGCCGATCAACTTGATTTGTCCACACTAAATCGTCCATAACTTTTGATTTTGAGTTCAGAATGACACGAATCAACCACTCACGTTTAGCTAGCACAAGTTTCTATATTGTGACAACATTTGATCCTGAAAGAGCTACGACAAAGCCTCTAAGTAATCCATTTACCTCAAACTGCGTGATTACATGCACTATGCTTCATTTATAAACCTTTACTCAAGGAGCAGCAATGATCAGTTTAGAATGATCATTTTAACTGGCGGATAACCTTGACAAGTCCGCAATAAATCGTGGGTAACTTTGGATTTAGAGTTCAGAATGACACGAATCCAACGCCAACATTTAGCTCGCACAGGTTTCTATATTGTGATAACATTTGAGACTGAAAGGGCTACGACAAACCCTCCAAGTAATCCAATGTATCCCAAACTGCGTGATGACATGCATTATGCTTCATTTATGAGCTTTTAGTCAAAGAGCACCAATGATCAGTTTGGAATGATCATTTCAACCGGCCGATCAACTTGACATGTCCTCACTAAATCGTCTATAACTTTTGATTTGGAGTTCAGAATGACACGAATCAAACACCCACGTTTAGCTAGGACAAGTTTCTATATTGTGACTACATTTGAGACTGAAATAGCTCTAAATCCAAGTGAGCTATGACAAAGCCTCCAAGTAATCCAATGTATCCCAAACTGCATGATGCCATGCATTATCCTTCTTTATAAGCCTTTATTCAAGGAGCACATATGATCAGTTTAGAATGATCATTTTAAATGGCCGATCAACTCGACATGTCCGCACTACCCGTGACTTTTGATTTTGAGTTCAAAATGACACAAATCCAACGACCACGTTAAGCTAGCTCAAGTTTCAATACTGTGACAAAATTTAAATCTGAAATAGTTATGACAAAACCTCCAAGTAATCCAATCAATCCCAAACTGCATGATGTCTTGCATTATGCTTCATTTATAAGCAATTACTCAAGGAGCACAAATGATCAGTTTAGAATGATCATTTTAACTGGGCGATAAACTTGATGTGTACGCACTAAATCGTCTGTAACTTTTGATTTAGAGCTCAAAATGACACGAATCCAACACCCACGTTAAGCTAGCTCAATTTCCATGATGTGACAAAATTTGAGAGTGAAAAAGCTATGTAAAACCCTCGAAGTAATACAATATATCCCAAACTGCGAGATGCTGAGTATTATGCTTCATTTATAAGCCTTTAGTCAAGGAGCACCAATGATTAGTTTATTATGATCATTTTAACTGGCTGATCAACTTAAAATGTCTGCATTAAATTGTTCGTAACTTTTGATTTAGAGTTGAGGATGACACAAATTTAATGCCCACGTAAAACTAGCTCAATTTTCTATATTATGACATAATTTAAGAGTAAAATAGGTACGTAAAAGCTTCCAAATAATCCAATGCATCCCAAATTGTATGGTGCCATGCATTATGCTTCATTTACAAGCCTTTAGTCAAGGAGGACCAATGAACAGTTTAGAATGATCATTTTAACTTGCTGATCAACTTAAAATGGCAACATTTAATCAATTATAACTTTTGATTTATAGTTCAGAATGACACGAATTCAATGCCTACGTAAATCTAGCTCAATTTTTTATATTGTGACATAATTTATGTCTAAAACAGGTACGTAAAAGCCTCCAAATAATCCAATCTATCCCAAACTGTGTGATGCCATGCATTATGCTTCATTTATTAGCATTTACTCAAGGAGCACCAATGATCAGTTTGGAATGATCATTAAACTGGCGATCAACTTGACACGTCTGCACTAAATCGTCCATAACTTTTGATTTAGTGTTCAGATTGACACGAATCCAATGCCATCGTAAAGCTAGCTCAATTTTTATATTCTGAAAATTTTGAGTATGAGAGAGCTAGGACAAGTAATCCAATTTATCCCAAACTGCGTGATGTCATGCATTATGCTTCATTTATAAGCCTTTAATCAAGTAGCACCAATGATCAGTTTAGAGTTATCATTTTAACTGGCCGTTTAACTTGATATGTCTAAAATAAACCATACGTAAATTTTAATTTAGGGTTCAAAAAGACACGAATCTAACACACGTTAAGCTAGCTCAATTTTCTATATTATGACAAAATTTATGACGGAAATAGCTACGAAAAAGCATACAAGTAGTCCAATCTTTTCCGAACTGCGAGATGCCATGCATTATGCTTCATTTATAAGTGTTTCCTCAAGGAGCACGAATGATAAGTTTAGAATTATCATTTTAACTAGCTGATCAACTTGACATGTCCACACTAAATCGTCTTTAACGTTTGATTTAGAGGTCAAAATGACATGAGTCCAACGCCCATATTATTTTCCATGATAATATTTGAGACGGAAAGAGCTAAGACAAAGCCTCCACGTAATCCAATGTATCCCAAATTGTGTAATGTCATGCATTATGATTCATTTATAAGCCTTTACAAAAGGAGCACCAATGATCAGTTCAGAATGATTATTTTAACTGGCCGATCAACTTGACATGTCCGCACTAAATAATCTGTAACTTTTGATTTAGATTTAGAATTACACGAATCCAATACCCTCGTAAAAGTATCTCAATATTTTTTATTGTGACAAAATTTGAGACTGAGAGAGCTCCGACAAAGCCTCCAAGTAATCCAATCTATCTCAGACTGCGTGATGCCATGCATCATGCTTCATTTAAAAGCCTTTACTCTAGGAGCGCCAATGATCAGTTTAGAATGATCATTTTAACTGGCTGATCAACTTGACATGTTCGTAGTAAATCGTCCATAACGTTTGATTTAAAGTTCAGAATGACATGAATCCAACGCCCGCGTTAAGCTAGCTCATTTTCCACGTGACAACATATGAAAGTGAAAGAGCTATGTAAAATCCTCTAAGTAATCCAATGTATCCCAAACTGTGTAATGCCATGATGTTTCTTTTATAAGCCTTTACTTAAGGAGCACAAATGATAAGTTTAGAATGATCATTTTAACTGACCGATCAACTTGACATGTCCATATTCTTACAACATTTGAGAGTGAAAGAGCTCTGTAAAACCCTTCAAGTAATCCAATGTATCTCACTCTCCCTGATGCCATGGATTATGCTTCATTTATAAGCCTTTACTTAAGGAGCACAAATGATCAGTTTAGAATGATCATTTTAACTCTCAAATCAAATTGACATGTCCACACTAAATCGTTTTTTACTTTTGATTTTGTGCTCAAAATAACATGAGTCAAACACCCACATTAAGCTAGCTCAATTTTCCATATTGTGACAACATTTAACACTGAAAGAGCTACGGCAAAGCCTCCAACTAATCCAGTGTATCCCAAAGTGCGAGATGCCATGCATTATGCTTTATTTATAAGCCTTCACTCAAGTTGCACCAATGATCAGTTTAGAATTATCATTTAAATTGGCCAATCAGCTTGATATGTCCGGACTAAATCATCCGTAACTTTTGATTTAGAGTTCAAAATGACACATATCCAACGCCCACGTTATGCTAGCCTAATTTTCAATATTGTGACAAAATTTATAAGCCTTTACTTAAGGAGCACAAATGATAAGTTTAGAATGATCATTTTAACTGACCGATCAACTTGACATGTCCATATTCTTACAACATTTGAGAGTGAAAGAGCTCTGTAAAACCCTTCAAGTAATCCAATGTATCTCACTCTCCCTGATGCCATGGATTATGCTTCATTTATAAGCCTTTACTTAAGGAGCACAAATGATCAGTTTAGAATGATCATTTTAAATCTCAAATCAAATTGACATGTCCACACTAAATCGTTTTTTACTTTTGATTTTGTGCTCAAAATAACATGAGTCAAACACCCACATTAAGCTAGCTCAATTTTCCATATTGTGACAACATTTAACACTGAAAGAGCTACGGCAAAGCCTCCAACTAATCCAGTGTATCCCAAAGTGCGAGATGCCATGCATTATGCTTTATTTATAAGCCTTCACTCAAGTTGCACCAATGATCAGTTTAGAATTATCATTTAAATTGGCCAATCAGCTTGATATGTCCGGACTAAATCGTCTGTAACTTTTGATTTAGAGTTCAAAATGACACATATCCAACGCCCACGTTATGCTAGCCTAATTTTCAATATTGTGACAAAATTTAAATCCGAAATAGCTATGAAAAAGCCTCAAAGTAATCCAATCTATCCCAAACTGCGTGATGCCATGCATTATGCTTCATTTATAAGTCTTTACTCAAAGAGGACCAATGGTCAGTTTAGAATGATCATTTTAACTAACTGATCAACTTGACATGTCCGAACTAAATCGTCTTTAACTTTTGATTTAGAGCTCAAAATAACATGAGTCCAACGGCCACGTTAAGGTGGATCAATTTTCTATATTGTGACAACATTTGATACTATAAGAGTTACGAAAAAGCCTCCAAGTAATCCAATGAATATAAACAGCGTGATGCGATGCATTATGCTTCATTTATAAGCCTTTACGCAAGGAGCACCAATGATCAGTTTAGAATGATCATTTTAACTGGCTGATCAACTTGACATGTCTGCACTAAATCGTCTGTAATTTTTGATTTAGAGTTCAGAATTACATGAATTCAACGCCGACATTATTGTAGCTCATTTCCATATTGTGACAACATTTGAGAGTGAAAGAGCTATGTAAAACCCTCAAAGTAGTCCAATGTATCCCAAACTGCGTGATGCCATGCATTATGCTTCATTTATAAGCATTTACTCAAACAACACCAATGATCAGTTTAAAATGATCATTTTAACGAACTAATCAACTTCACATGTCCGCACTAAATCGTCTTTATCTTTTGCGTTAGAGCTCAAAATATCATAAGTCCAACGCCCACATTAAGCTAGCTCAATTTTCCATAATGTAACAGCATTTGAGACTAAAGAGCTACAAAAAAGCCTCCCACTACAAGAAAACATCTATTTTCTGACGACAATAATCGTCGAGAATGCGTCTGGAAAAGAGTTTTCTTACAGATTTCCAACAAAAGATGCCTGTTGGGACTATTTCGTCGAAAATCATTCACCATTGAGAAATAGTCGAGAATTTCTGATGGTGTTGCGATGCAGACCACCCGTCACTAATAACCAATGGATATTCGATGGGGAGGATACGTCGGACATTAGCGATGCATTTCCGATGGAAACCGTCCGTCGGTTCCGTGCCGATGACTTCCGATAAAAAATGCCATCAGGAATGACATACCTAATACCAATGATACGTGGCATCGGAAACTATCGACGCACACCCGATGGTGTGTAGCTGTCGGTATTTCCTGACGGTTTTCAGCCGGTAGGAATTTACCGACTATATCGTGATGAAATACACTTCCCAACGGATTAGAGATAACATTGTTTGTCGGACCTTCTCGGTGTTCCAATGACTCATTTCATCGGAAATAACCAAACATTTTTTTAAAAAAAAATATGAATAATTATATTTTAATTTTTAAATAAATATTTTTTAAATAAGTTTTTAAAAATTTAAAAAATAAAAAAAATTTAATAGAAATATTAAAAAGATTGAATAAAAATAATATTTCAAATTAAAAATATAATAATATCTAAATTTTGATTGTTTTTTAAATCTACAAATTACATTGGAGAAGGAGCAGAAGGAGGAAGAAATTCATCCGGATAATCCAAGAATTTAGTTTTCATAAAATCTGCAAAATATTTCAGCTTGGCCATCTCTATCTCCATTGTCGCCATTTTGTCTTTATGTAGGGCGTTCTCCTCATTTCAAACCACAGATGTTGCACCAATAGTATCTGCAACTCAATCGAGTCTTGGATAATGACCGTTCGAAAATGCTACTTCCTGTTAAAGAATTTAAAATATTATTATAAAATATTATAATATTAAAAATAAAAATAAATAAAAAGAGAAATCACCTATATTAAGAACCAGACGGTTAATCTCATAACAAGGTAATTCGGCGACCAAAGATGAAGAACTAACTTGAGACTGCTGAGTCAAAATATCACTTTTTTATTTTTCACTTTTTGATGATCTCACTAACGAGACCATCTTGGATGCGACCGCTCTTTTTGTTGGTGTGGACGGCCTCGACGCTCCAAATTCTTGTGCCTAAAAGTTAAAAAAGTACTAAATTAATATTTAAACAAATTTCAAATAATAATAAATAAAACTAATCTAATAATAAATTAACCAATTGATCGGCTCGTTTCAGAAAACTAGTCGATCCAACACTGTGAATGTAAATGCCTTTGCCTCCTCGGTTGCTCTTCTGGTTTCCCGAATTAGTCCTCGAGAAGGCCTCAGAGCTGGAAGATTCCCAATAACGAATAAATTCGTTCCAAACCGACTCATTCAACCCTCTTGGTTTATGTTTTTCCTTTTTCCACTTTTGTTTCCACTCATTCACGTGTCGAGAAAATTGTACCGCAATCTCTTTTTTAAAATCTTCTTGTACCAACTTTGTGTTTATGGGATCCCATGTAAATTCTTGCTGCTAAATTTACTTATATATATATATATATTACTAAAAAATATTTAAAACAATTACATATATATAAATTAACATTCTGCAAATGTCCTGAACCAAATGTGATGTTCTTCGTATGGAATATCTCTAAATTTTGTATATGGTTTGTTCAAAAGAAAATGAAGCATCTTTAAGATGGATTAGATTATTCAGTTGTTTGAAATACCAAACCTACTAGTTTTCTTAGAATAACATTAAAATAATTAATTTAAATATATTTATAGAGAATTTAAAATACCATGTCGAATTTCCTTGATGCCTCGGATCGAGAAAATTAAGAACTTCAGGACCAGGCTGCTGAACTAATTCTTCAATGGTCATTGGTTGAAAGGGATTATTTCCAGATTCTGCAACTTGAGTTGGTATAAAACTCGGACTAGACGAATCACCACATCTTCGATAATCTTGATACGACCTTAAAATATTATGATGATGATATTTTATTAATCTATCTACATTTACTATTTGTCATTTTCTTTTTGAAATCCAATTTTAAAATATTATAATTGAATATTTTTCAAAATATTTATATAAAACATAAACGTTTCCACTCGTTAAAAATTGATTATGAATTGGAAACAATGAGTTTTCACATTAGCAACTTACAATAACTTTTCATATTTAAAATAAATATTTATTTTAAGAAAAACCACAAAACTGATAAATTAGGTGAGACGCATAAGAAAGATGGAGTATACATAAAGACTATGAGGTGTCTGACAAGAACTCAGCAAAAATGCCAGATCCCTTATATGTAACTGAGTATAAATATGAAAAGGTTTTGATGATCAGATTTATCAGATATTTTGTGGTTTGCTAGGGGCCTCTTGAGACTTGAGAGTTTTTGGGTTCTCTAGAATATAACCCTATCTCATTCTGATTTGGGAATTTTATGTTCAGTGTCTGTTGTTAATTCTTAATAGATAAATGAAGCAGTTCAGGTTGTTAAACCTTATCAGAGTATGAGCTAAATTAAGATCAAGAGGAAGAGTATTTTATATACTAACCTTAGCTAATAAGTTTCAGAACACTTAGTTTCAATAAATAGTATCCCAAAGTAGTATAGAAAAAGAAATCCAGAAGAAATCCAGAAGAAATCCAGAAGAAATAGACAAAATCAAATTCCCCAATTCGGTTTGGCTATATGATATCATCATTGTACAAAATCCACTAATGTAATCAGTTTGGTTTTCTTTCATCAAAAATATTGCCACATTCATAAACATAATTTCTGGAACACGTTTCACAACATAATCCTCAAGACGTCTGAGCTATGAAAAAGGCTACAAGTAATCCAATGTATCCCGCACTGCGTTAAGCCATGCATTATGGTTTATTTATAAGCCTTTACTCAAAGAGCACCAATGAGCAGGTTATAATGATCATTTCAACTGGCCATCAATTTGACATGTCCGCACTAAATCATCCGTAACTTTTCATTTAGATTTCAAAATGACACGAATCCAACGTTCACGTTAAGCTAGCTCAATTTTCTATGTTGTGACAAAACTTAAGACCAAAATAGCAACGAAAGAGCATCCAAATAATCCAATCTATCCCGAACTCGTGATGCCATGCATTTTGCTTCATTTATAAGCCATTACTAAAGAAGCACCAATAATCGGTTTAGAATGATCATTTTAGCTGGCCGATCAACTTGCCATCTCTGCACTAAATCCTCCATAACTTTTGACTTAGAGTTCAAAATCACACGAATCCAAAACCCATGTTAAGCTAGCTTAATTTTCAATATATATAGTGAAAAAATTTAAAACGGAAATAGCTACGACAAAGCATCCAAGTAATGCAATTGATTCTGAAATGTGAGATTCCATGCATTATGCTTTATTTATAAGCATTTACTAAAGGAGCCCCAATGATAAGTTTAGAATAATCATTTTAACTACCTGATCAACTTGACATTTCCGCACGAAATCGTCTTCACCACTTGATTTAGAGCTCAAAATGACATGAGGTCAGTGCCCACGCTAAGCTAGCTCAATTTTCCATATTGAGACAACATTTGAGATTGAAAGAGCTACGTAAAAGCCTCCTAATAATCCAATGTATCCTAAACCGCACGATGTCATGCATTATGCTTCATTTATAAGCCTTTACTTAAGGAGCATCAATGATTAGTTTAGAATGCTCATTTTAACTCGCCGATCAACTTGACATGTCTGCATTAAATCGTCAGTAACTTTTGATTTGGAGTTCAGAATGATACGAATCCAATGCCCACGTAAAGCTAGCTTAATTTTCTCTATTGTGATAACATTTGAGACTGAACGAGCTATAGCAAAGCGTCCAAGTAATCCAATGAATCCCAAACAGCGTGATGACATGCATTTTGCTTCATTTATAAACATTTACTCATAGAGCACCAATGATCAGTTTAGAATGATCATTTTAACTGGCGGATCACCTTGAAATATCCGCACTAAATCGTCTGTATCTTTTAATTTAGAGTTCAAAATGACTCGAATCCAACACCCACATTAAGCTAGCTCAATTTTATATATAGTGACAAAATTTAAAACAGGAAATAGCAACGACAGAGCATCCAAGTAATCCAATCTATTTCAAACTGCGAGATGCCATGAATTATGTTTCATTTATAAGCTTTTACTCATGGAGCACAAATGATAAGTTTATAAGGATCATTTTAACTAGCTGATCAACTTGACATGTCTGCACTAAATCATATTTGACGTGTGATTGAGAGCTCAAAATGACATGAGTACAACGCCCACGTTAAGCTATGTCAACTTTCCATATTGTGAAAACATTGGAGACTGAAACAGGTACGTAAAAGCCTCCAAATTATCCAATGTAACCCAAACTGCGTGATGCCATGCATTATCCTTCATTTATAAAGTCTTTACTCAAGGAGCACCAATGATCAGTTTAGAATGATCATTTTAACTGGGCGATCAACTTAAAATGTCAGCACTAAATCACCTGTAACTTTTGATTCAAACTTCAGAATGACACAATTCTAACGCCTACATTAAGCTAGCTCAACTTTCTATATCCTGATGATATTTGAGAGAGGAAGAGCTATGTAGACCCCTCCAAGTAATCCAATATATCCCAAACTGCGTGATGCCATGCATTATGCTTCCTTTACAAGCCTTTACTTAAGGAGCACAAATGATCAGTTTAGAATGATCATTTTGAATGCCCGCTCAACTTCACATGTCCTAAAGTTCTTTAAATTTTGATTTAGAGCTCAAAATAACAAGAGTCAAACGCCCATGTTAAGCTAGCTCAATTTTCCATATTGTGACAATATTTGAGACCGAAAGAGCTACGAAAAGCCTCCAAGTAATCCAATGTATCCCAAACAGCATGAAGCCATGCATTATGCTTCATGTATAAGCCTTTACAGAAAGAGCCCCAATGATCAGTTTAGAATGATCATTTTAATTGCCCGATCAACTTGACATGTCTGCACTAAATCTTTCCTAAGTTTTTATTTAGAGTTCAGAATTACACGAATCCAACACCAATGTTACACTAGTTCAATTTTCTACATTGTGACGACAATTGAGACTGAAAGAGTTACGCCAAATCCTTCAAGTAATCCAATGTATCCCATACTGCGTGATGCCATGCATTATGCTTCATTTATAAGCCTTTACTCAAGGAGCACCAATGATCAGTTTAGGATGAACAATTTAACAAGCTGATCAACCTGACATGTCTGCAATAAATCGTTTTTAACTTTTGATTTAGAGCTCAAAATGACATGAGTAAAACGCTAACGTTAAGCTTGCTCAATTTTCCATATTGTGACAATATTTGAGACTAAAAGAGCAAGGAAAAAGTCTCGTAGTAATCCAATGTATTCCAATCTGCGTGATGCCATGCATTATGCTTCATATATAAGTGTTTACTCAAGGAGTACCAATGCTCAGTTTAGAGTGATCATATTTATAGGCCTATCAACTTGACATGTACGCACTAAATCTTCTTTAACTTTTGATTTTGAGTTCAGAATGACATGAGTCCAACGCCCACGTAAGCTATTTAAGTTTTCCATATTGTGACAACATTTGAGATTGAAAGAGCTACAAAAAAGCCTCCAAAAAATCCAATTTACCCAATTGAACGATGCCATGCATTGTACTTAATTTATAAGCCTTTACTCAAAGAGTACCAGTGATCAGTTTAGCATGATCATTTCAACTACCTTATCAATTTGACATATCCACACTAAATCACCTTTCACTTTTGATTTAGAGCTTAAAATGACATGGCTCCAACGCCCACGTTAAGCAACCTCAAATTTCCATATTGTGAGAACATTTGAGACTAAAAGAGCAAGGAAAAAGCCTCCAAATAATCCAATCTATCCTAAACTACTTAATGCCATGCATTATGCTTCATTTATAAGCCTTTACTCAAGGAGCACAAATGATTAGTTTAGAATGATCATTTTAACTGGCCGATCAATTTTAGATGTCCCCAATAAATCGTTCGTAACTTTTGATTTAGAGCTCAAAAAGTCACGAATCTAACGCCCATGTTAAGCTAGCTCAATGTTCTATACTGTGACAAAATCTCAGACCGAAATAGCTATGACAAAGCGTTTAAGTAATCCAATCTATCCCAGATTGCGTGATGCCATGCATTATGCTTCATTGATTAGCCTTTACTCAAGAAGCACCAGTGATCAGTTTAGAAAAATCATTTTAACTAGCTGAGCAACTTACATGTCCGCACTGAATCATTTTTAATGCTTGATATAGAGTTCAAAATGACATGAGTCCAATATCCACGTTAAGCTAGCTGAATTTTCCGTATTGTGACAACATTTGACACTGAAAGAGTTATGAAAAAGCCTACACGTAATCCAATGTATCCCAAACTTCATGATGTCATGCATTATGCTTCATTAATAAGCCTTTACTCAAGGAGCACCAATGATCATTTTAGAATGATCATTTTAACTGGCCGATCAACTTGACATGCCCGCACTAAATCATCTATAGCTTTAGATTTAGAGTTCATAATGACCCGAATCCAACACTCATGTTTACCTAGCTCAATTTTCCATATTGTGACAATATTTGTGACTGAAAGAGGTACGAAAAAGCCTCCAAGTAATCCAATGTATCCCAAACTGCGCGATGCTATATTTTATGCTTCATTTATAAGCTTTTTAAGGAGCACCAATGATCAGTTTAGAATCATCATTTTAATTGGCCGATCAACTTGACATGTCTGCAATAAATCATTTGTAACGTTTGATTTAGAGTTCAAAATGACACAAATCCAACGCCTACGTTAAGCTAGCTCAAGTTTCTATGTTGTGAAAAAATTTGAACCCAAATAGCTATGACAAAGCCTACAAGTAATCCAATCTATGCCAAACTGTGTGATGTCATGCATTATGCTTCATTTATTAGCCTTTACTCAAGGAGCGCCGATGATCAGTTTAGAATGATCATTTTAATTGGCCGATCAACTTGACATGTCCGCACTAAATCGTCAGTAACTTTTGAATTAGAGTTTAGAATAACACGAATCCAACAATCATGTTAAGCTAGCTAAATTTTCTATATTATGACAACATTTGAGACTTAAAGAGCTACGACAAAGCCTCCAAGTAATCAAGTGTAGTCCAAACTGTGTGATGTCATACATTATGTTTCATTTATACGCCTTTACTCAAGGAGCACCTATGATAAGTTTAGAATGATCATTATTTTCCAAAATAATAATTTTATTAATCAAAAATATTGTGAATTTCAACAGATCATAAAATATCAAGTAAACTCCAATCGTCCGATGATAATATAGAAGCGTTCGCCAATACATCAGCAGCTTCACTGAACATGGTTGATGAAGAAACTGGATAGCATCAAATTTTAGAATCCATTGGTTAATTGTACGAATGTAATGATAACATCGTAAATTAACACCGCACTGTTCGAGAAGCATATTTAAGGCTAAATTATCTCCTTCGAAAATAACCTTACGATATCCCAACGACCACGTAGGTTGGAGGGCCCATATCAAAGCCAAAAATTCTGCTTCAATAACCGTATATCGTCCTTTGAATTTACCCATACCAGCATGAAGTAAAAACCCGAAATCCCTTCGTATAAACCACCCTAGACCTGAAGTTGAATTTCCATCCTTATGGACAGCATCATAGTTACTTTTGACCCAGCCCTGCTGCAGACTTTTCCAGCACCTGTTAAAAACGACATTTCGGGAAGTATGTTATTCATTGAATTTTTCCAGTGAACATAGCCACTCTTGAACATGATCTTGACAATTTTGGAGTGGGGAATCAACAGAGTTATCCTTATCTTAAAAAATAAGCACATTTCTGCTTTTCCAAATACGCCAAAGGATATGAAATGGCAAGTATTTTTTTGCTGATGTAGAATCAAAATTATTGTAGCTTGATATCAAAAATCTGACATTGTCTTGAAGAGTCAGAACTGGATCACAAATGGTAATAGTTAAAATACCCAACTTTCTCCATATCATCTGAGCACAAGCACATTGGAAAAAAAAGATGAATCTTTGTTTCTTCGGAATCACAATATCGAAGACATTTATTTTCAGTTATTATTTTCCTTGAAAATAAATGCGTTTTAAGTGGGAGAGATTGTGACAATAGACACCATAAGAAATGTTTGATCTTTGGAGCCACCTCAATGGACCAAATATCTTTAGCTAGATCGGGAAAGTTAGAAAGAATTGGCTGGGCATCAGGAGAGGAATTATTATCATCATCAACAACACTCCAATAGCAAGACTTGACTGAATATACACCATTAGAAGTATGCTTCCAAAACCAACCATCTAATGTAGCACTTGTTTAATTTTGGTGTAGCCATCTTTTTCCAAGAAATCCATGATATTTTCCTATTGTTTTTTGAGGAGCCCCACAAGAACCGAGATAATGATTTGTTGATAATATTTCAAATATCTTTGCGAAGCTTGAACACATTCATCAAATATATTGGCAGAGCAAAAGCAAAAACTTTAATCAGCCAGAGATAGAAATTTGGATTGCCATCCCGATATTCGTGATGATACTCTGTTGTAAATGTAATGTAACACATATCTTTTATTACGTCCAAATTTTTCAGGTAACCCCAAATACTTTCCACCACCCCCTACATTTGATATTTCCAACATGTGATGAATAGCTGCTCCTGTATGCGAGAATACTTTATTACCAAAAATAATTGAAGATTTTTCATAACTGATTATTTGTCAAGATACTCTTCAAATATATTTTTCAGAGTTATCATATTAGTTCTATCAGCTCTGAGAAAAAAATAGATAATCATAAGCAAATAATAGATGAGAATTAGCAGGGCCATTTCTACTTATTCTTAAAGGTTGAATGTGACCATTCCTCTCTGCATTGTAAAGCATAGAACTGAGAACATCCGCACACCGTATGAAAAGAGATGGTGAGAGAGGGTTACCTAGTCTTAAACCGTATTGTGGTTTGAAAAAACTATATGGACTCCAATTAACACGAACTGAATAAGAAACTGTAGATGTACAATGCATAACCCACTGGACCTATTGAATGGAAAAACCTTTTTTTAGAAGAATAGCTTCTAAAAAAATTTTCATTCAATACGATCATAGTCTTTACTAATATTCATTTTAACTACCATAAAAGATTTTGCACAAATTTCGTGGGTCCTTAAAGAGTGCAGGGCTTCATGTGCAATGTAGACGTTATCACAAATTGACACACCAGGAATAAATGCTGCTTGATTTTCCAAAACTAAGGCATCGAGGATCTTCTGTAATCTAATAACTAGGACTTTAGAGATAATTTTGTAAAAAACTTTAGAAAGAGATATCGGCCTAGAGTCGGTAATAGTAATTGGAGAATCCACATTCGGAATTAAGCATATGTTTGTATGATTAAACTCAGAAATCATACAAACTGAATTGAAAATTCTTTGAACTTCCTCAAAAACGGATTTTCCAACAATGTTTCAATTATTCGAAAAAGAGGCAGTAAATCCATCCGGACCGGGGTCTTTATTGGCTCCTATTGATGAAACGGCTTCGAATACTTCTCCTCTTGAAAATGGTTTTATAAAATCCAGATTCATATCATCAGAGACAACTTGCCTAACGTGTTGAAGAACTGAATCCATATTTCCAATATTAGTTGATTTAAACAGATTCGAGAAATATGTTTGAGCTTCTTGGGCAATCACTTCATTACCAACAACATCACCACCAACACTATTTATGATGGAACATATGTTATTCCGTGATCTTTGATTCTTAGTAACTGCGTGAAAGAAACGGGTATTCCGATCTACCTATATTAACCATTGATTTCGAATTTTAATTTTCCAATAAGTTTCCTCAGCAGAATAAGCTTTGCACAACTCTTTTTTCAAAGTGCACATATCATTTACTTAAGAATTGGAGCTTGTTTTGGCAAAATCGATCTCAGAGGTTAACTCCTTTATTCGAGTATTAAAATTGACCATATTATTCCTCTTCCATACTGATATCTGTTTCCGGAAAATACTCATTCTAGTTAGTAAAACCGGATCAGAGATGTCATTAAAAATTATTCCAACTGTTTTGAATCAGACTTGAAAACTCTTCATGCTAAATCCAACGAGGATCATATCGGAACAGTCTTCCCATATTGTGAAATTTTCCTAATTATAATAATCCCTGGTCTATGATCAAAATCAATTAAGGCTAAATACTCAACAGAGGTTGTAGGATAAAGAGCCTTCCATTCTACGTTCCCCATTGCTCTATCTATCCAACTCTGAATCAAGCAATTATTTCTTCTGTCGGCCCAAGTCGTATTATTCCCCGTAAAATGTATATCTGAAATCATACATGTTGAGACCATGTTTTGAAAATCAAACAGACTCCTTGGTTCTCTAACGACACCACCTTTTGTCACTTACATGTAGAATTTCGTTTAAATCTCCATACAATAACCAAGGTCCTTTTCTTAACTGAGAAATACATTGTAATCTTTGCCAAAGATTATTTCTAAATTTATGTATTGGATGCCAATAAACACATGACAAATAAAAGTTAAAACCTTTAGTGTTGATTTTACAATCAATAAGTCGTTTATCAACAACATTAACAGAGTTTTTCCACAACAAAGCTAAACCTCCACTTAGTCCTTTCGGAGGAATACACATTACACATCGTGAACTACGTTATTATTATTTTTTGTTTCCACCCTGAAGAGTATGTCCGGGGAATAATCCTTCTTTATTCCCTTTAGGCGTAGAACTACCAGAGACCCTCCTAGTCCCAGAATTCTCAAAACGCAATGTTCATTTAATTTTTGATGGTTTGAGACCCACCACACCTTTACCTAGACAGCCTAAAATTATCAGCATCATACAGAGAGAACACGATTGCTGAAGCACATAAATTGCATACTCATCAATCCCTAAATTTGCTTTAAAAATACTACACAATAACCGATTCCATTCAAGGCTATTTTCCATATCACTACGATGTGAACCAATTACAATATATAGAAATACTATTTGAAAATTTTCAAATATTGGATTGTTGTAAGAAAGAACCGAACCTGGAGCAGGTGAAGTGAGATTTGGAGGATTTGCTTTTCTACGTTTATCATGGGGGACTTCATCATTTCCGGGAGTTGGAATCGCATTTGGAGGAAACGATTGGTTGCCAGAATTGGAGGGACCCGGAGGAGATTGGTTACCAGAACTGTTCCCATTATTTCTGGAATTTTTTTCATCATTCCGAGGGTCATCTTCCGGAGGAGGAGAGGCAGTTGATGAAGAGCAATCCGGCGCATCAATAGAAATCAGGCCACATTGAGTGCAAAAAAGACGTAGTTTTTCATACCAGAATTTCAAGACAACAACGACTTCTCCAAAACGAAATATACGTTGGAACCAAAGTGGGGTTTCAATATAGACAACACCCTTACTCGAACAAATTCCACACGATGAGAACCGTCGGTGGTGAATTCGGATTCCAGGAGATCTCCGATACTTCCTCCGATGAACATAACCATTGGGTCAGCCAAATATTGAATGGGAACACCTCGGATTTTAGCCCAAAACGGGATATGCTTTAACTCAATCTCAGAAAACTCCGAAGACCATTTCTGGAGGACACACATCCAGTCATTGAACGACCACGGTCCTTGGCTCAAAACCGATAAAAGTCCTTCTTCCGACTGAAAGAGAAACTGAACTCGGTTTTGTTTACTGATTCACGAAACAACAACCCCACCCACACTCCATAAAATCAGCAAGTTAGTCATCAATGCCTGAAGGTTTTGCTTCCTAGGATTTACCAGTTTTCAGATGAGGGGAAACCGGGTTTCATTCATGGCTTGAAGACAAAGTTTGTTCGGGAGTTGAATTGGCGATTCTATGAGACTGAGGGTTATGTCTTGCATTTTCTTTGAGAGAAAATAGGACATGGTGAACGGAGAAGAAAATCGCAAGCAACAGAGGATAGGGTTTAAATAGAAAATGGGAATAAAGGGGAAAGAGAAAATTGACATAATAATGTGAGAAAACTGTCGAAAATCGATGACGTAGACTCTTCGAACCGAAGAGAGGATCACATCGATGGCGATTAAGAAATCCAATCTATCCCATACTTTGTGATGCCATGCATGCATTATACTTCATTTTTAAGCCTTTACTGAAGGAACACCAATGATAAGTTTAGAATGATTATTTTAACAAGCTGATGAAATTCACATATCTGCATTAAATCGTCTGCAACTTTTGATTTAGAGTTCAAAATGACATAAATCCAACGACCACGTTGATCTAGCTGAATTTTCAATATTTTGACAACATTTGAGACTCAAAGAGCTACGACAAAGCCTACAAGTAATCCAATCTATCCCAAACTGTGTGATGTCATGCATTATGCTTCATTTGTAAACCTTTGCTCAATGAGCTCCAATGATAAGTTTAGAATGATCATTATAACTAGATGATCAACTTTACATGTCCGCACTAAATCGTTTTAACATTTGATTTAGAGCTCAAAATGACATGAATCCAATGACCACGTTAATCTAGCTCAATTTTCAATATTAAGACAACATTTGAGACTCAAAGAGCTACGACAAAGCCTCCAAATAATCTAATGTACCCCAAATTGCATGATACTATGTATTATGCTTCATTTATAAGCCTTTACTCAAGGAGCACCAATGATTAGTTTAGAATGATAATTTTAATCAGGCTGATGAAATTGATATGTCCGCACAAAATTGTTTGTAACTGTTGATTTAGAATTCAAAATGACATGAATCCAATGCCCACGTCAAGCTAGCTCAATATTATATATTGTAACAAAATTGAAAACCAAAAGCTACGAAAAAGCCTCCAAGTAATCCAATCTATCTCAAACTGCATGATTCCATGCATTATGCTTCATTTGTACACTTTGCTCAATGAGAACCAATGATTAGTTTAAAATGATCATTTTAACTACCTGATTAACTTTACATTTGCGGACTTGACATTAATGTACCTCAATTTTCAATATTGTGACAACATTTGAGATTTAAAGAGCTACGACAAAACCTCCAAGTAACCCAATGTATCCCAAAATGTGTGATGCCATGCATTATGCTTCATTTATAAGCCTTTACTCAAGGAGCACTAATGATAACTTTAGAGTTATCATTTTAACTGGCCCATCAACTTGACACGTCCACACTAAATCGTCCGTAACTTTTGATTTAGATTTCATAATGATACGAATCCAATGCCCACGTTAAGAGCTCAATATTCTATATTATGACAAAATTTATTATTGAATTAGCTACAACAAAGCTTCCAACTAACCCAATGTATCCCAAACTGTGTGATAGCATGCATTATGTTTCATTTATAAGCATTTACTCAAGGAGCACCAATGATTACTTTAGAATTATCATTTTTAACTGGCCGATAACCTGACATGTCTGCCCTAAATCGTCCGAAATCTTTGATTTAGAGTTCAGAATGACACGAATCCAATACCCATGTCAAGCTAGCTCAATTTTCTATATTGTGATTAAATTTAAGGTCGAAATAGCTACGACAAAATTTCCAAGTAATCCAACCTATCCCAAACTGCGTGATGCCATGCATTATGCTTCATTTGTAAACCTTTGCTCAATGAGTACCAGTGATCAGTTTAGAATGGTCATTTTATCTAGTTGATCAACTTGACATTTCCGCACTAAATCTTCTTTAACATTTGATTTCGAGCTCAAAATGACATGAATCCAATGGGCAAGTTAATCTAGCTCAATTTTTTATATTGTGACAACATTTGTGACTGAAAGAGTTACGACAACTCCTCTAAGTAATCCAATGTATCCCAAACTGCGTGATACCAAAAGTTACGACAACACCTCCAAGACTTTACTCAAGGAGCACCAATGATCAGATTAGAATGATCATTTTAAGTGGCCGATCGACTTGACATGTCCGCATTAAATCGTCCATAACTTTTAATTTAGTGTTCACAAGTACACAAATCCAACGGCCACATTAAGCTACCTACATTTTCTGTATTGTGATCACCAAAATAGCCACGGCAAAGCCTCCAAGTCCAATCTATCCCTAACTGCGTGATGCCATGCATTATGCTTCATATGTAAACCTTTTCTCAATGAGCACCAATGATTAGTTTAAAATGATCATTTTAACTAGTTGATCAACTTGACATGTCCACACTAAATCGTTTTCAACAATTGATTAGAGATCAAAATGACATGAAACAACCACCTTCATTAATCTAGCTCAATTTTCAATCTTGTGACAACATTTCAGACTGAAAGAGCTACGACAAGGCCTCCAAGTAATCCAATGTATCCCAAACTGCATGATGCCATGCATTATGCTACATTTATGAGCCTTTACTCAATGAGCACCAATGATCAGTTTAAAGTAATCATTTTAATAGGTCGATCAACTTGACATATCCGCAATAAATCATCCTTAACTTTTGATTTAGATTTGAGAATGACATGAATCCAACGCGAACGTTAAGCTAGTTAGATTTTCTACATTGTAATTAAATTTGAGAAAAAAATAGTTATGAAAAATCCTCCATGTAATCCAATCTATCCCAAACTGTTGGATGCCATGCATTACGCTTCATTTGTAAATCATTGCTCAGTAAGCACCAATGATCAGTTTAGAATGAGCATTTTAACTAGCTGATCAACTTTACATGTCTGCATTATATCGTATTTAACAATGGATTGAGAGCTCAAAATGACATGAATCCAACGCCCACGTTAATCTAGCTCAATTTTCAATATTGTGACAAAATTTAAAGACTGAAAGAGCTAAGAAAAATCCTCCAAGTAATCCAATCTATCCGAAACTATGTGCCACGCATTATGCTTCATTTGTAAACATTTGCTCAACAAGCACCAATTATCAGTTTATAATGACCATTTTAACTAGCTTATCAACTTGACTTCTCGGCACTATATCGTCCTAAACTTTTGATTTATAGTCACGAATCCAATGCTCACGTTAAGCTAGTTGATCAACTAGACATGTCTATACTCCATCGTCTTTAATAATTGATTTAGAGCTCAAATTGACATGAATCCAATACCCACCTTAATCTAACTAAATTTTCAATATTGTGACAACATTTCGTAAAAGACTCAAAAAGCTACGACAAAGCCTCCAACTAATCCAATATATCCCAAACTGCGTGACGCCATGCAATATGCTTCATTTATAAGCCTTTACTCGAGGAGCACCAATGAGAAGTTTAGAATTATCATTTTAACTAGCCGATCAACTTGACCTTTCCGCACTAAATCGTCCAAAACTTTTTATTTACAGTTGAGAATGACACGAATCCAGTGGCCATGTTAAACTAGCTCACCAAAATAGCTATGACAAAGCCTCCTAGAAATCCAACCTATCCCAAACTGCGTGATGCCATGCATTATGCTTCATTTGTAAACCTTTGCTCAATGAGTACCAGTGATCAGTTTAGAATGGTCATTTTATCTAGTTGATCAACTTGACATTTCCGCACTAAATCTTCTTTAACATTTGATTTCGAGCTCAAAATGACATGAATCCAATGGGCAAGTTAATCTAGCTCAATTTTTTATATTGTGACAACATTTGTGACTGAAAGAGTTACGACAACTCCTCTAAGTAATCCAATGTATCCCAAACTGCGTGATACCAAAAGTTACGACAACACCTCCAAGACTTTACTCAAGGAGCACCAATGATCAGATTAGAATGATCATTTTAAGTGGCCGATCGACTTGACATGTCCGCATTAAATCGTCCATAACTTTTAATTTAGTGTTCACAAGTACACAAATCCAACGGCCACATTAAGCTACCTACATTTTCTGTATTGTGATCACCAAAATAGCCACGGCAAAGCCTCCAAGTCCAATCTATCCCTAACTGCGTGATGCCATGCATTATGCTTCATATGTAAACCTTTTCTCAATGAGCACCAATGATTAGTTTAAAATGATCATTTTAACTAGTTGATCAACTTGACATGTCCACACTAAATCGTTTTCAACAATTGATTAGAGATCAAAATGACATGAAACAACCACCTTCATTAATCTAGCTCAATTTTCAATCTTGTGACAACATTTCAGACTGAAAGAGCTACGACAAGGCCTCCAAGTAATCCAATGTATCCCAAACTGCATGATGCCATGCATTATGCTACATTTATGAGCCTTTACTCAATGAGCACCAATGATCAGTTTAAAGTAATCATTTTAATAGGTCGATCAACTTGACATATCCGCAATAAATCATCCTTAACTTTTGATTTAGATTTGAGAATGACATGAATCCAACGCGAACGTTAAGCTAGTTAGATTTTCTACATTGTAATTAAATTTGAGAAAAAAATAGTTATGAAAAATCCTCCATGTAATCCAATCTATCCCAAACTGTTGGATGCCATGCATTACGCTTCATTTGTAAATCATTGCTCAGTAAGCACCAATGATCAGTTTAGAATGAGCATTTTAACTAGCTGATCAACTTTACATGTCTGCATTATATCGTATTTAACAATGGATTGAGAGCTCAAAATGACATGAATCCAACGCCCACGTTAATCTAGCTCAATTTTCAATATTGTGACAAAATTTAAAGACTGAAAGAGCTAAGAAAAATCCTCCAAGTAATCCAATCTATCCGAAACTATGTGCCACGCATTATGCTTCATTTGTAAACATTTGCTCAACAAGCACCAATTATCAGTTTATAATGACCATTTTAACTAGCTTATCAACTTGACTTCTCGGCACTATATCGTCCTAAACTTTTGATTTATAGTCACGAATCCAATGCTCACGTTAAGCTAGTTGATCAACTAGACATGTCTATACTCCATCGTCTTTAATAATTGATTTAGAGCTCAAATTGACATGAATCCAATACCCACCTTAATCTAACTAAATTTTCAATATTGTGACAACATTTCGTAAAAGACTCAAAAAGCTACGACAAAGCCTCCAACTAATCCAATATATCCCAAACTGCGTGACGCCATGCAATATGCTTCATTTATAAGCCTTTACTCGAGGAGCACCAATGAGAAGTTTAGAATTATCATTTTAACTAGCCGATCAACTTGACCTTTCCGCACTAAATCGTCCAAAACTTTTTATTTACAGTTGAGAATGACACGAATCCAGTGGCCATGTTAAACTAGCTCACCAAAATAGCTATGACAAAGCCTCCTAGAAATCCAACCTATCCCAAACTGCGTGATGCCATGCATTATGCATCATTTGTAAACCTTTGCTCAATGAGCACCAGTGATCATTTTAGAATGCTCATTTAAACTAGCTGATCAACTTGACATAGGCACACTAAATCTTCTTTAACATTCGATTTAAAGCTTAAAATGACATGAATCTAGCACCTGCGGTAATCTAGCTTAATATTCAATATTGTGACAACATTTTAGACCAAAAGAGCAACGACAAAGCCTCCACTACAAGAAAACATTAATATTTCCGACGGAATTTCCGATGGCAATAAAACCATCAGAATTTTCCCACTCCAATGCAATGGTTTTTTGACGGACTACCGAGGGAACTTACGTCGTCGGAGTTCTGTCGGTAATTCCTGACGCCTGCACAACCGTTGGGAAATTGATGGTAAAACCTAATGGTTTTCCGACCGTTTTCTGATGAACGCGTTGGCGTCGAGATATCCTCTAGAAACCATCGCAAATTACCAACAAAATTCAAACCGTTGGAATTTTTCCGACAACTTCTTGACGAAATGTTGTTTTTTACTATCAATCTGGAATCCGTCGGGAACATATCGATGGGCTGACGTCGAGTATCGTCGGTTGGTCATCGGAAATATCCGATTGTGGTCAGAAATTGTCGGAAATCCGTCAGAAAAAGGGAATATTCTTAAGAATAATCTATTAAAAATTATGATTATCCGGCCGTGGTCGGAAACCATCAGAAATCTATCGGAAACGGTAATATTCTGAAGAATACTCTTTTGAAAATTTGTGATTATCTGTTAAATTGTATACCTTGGGTTATCTACATATGGATTCAACCTTTTTGGGAAGCATTGGAGGCAATATTCGTTGTGGCCAGTTATAGTGACACCTTATAATTTGCCTCCTTCGTTGTGCATGAAATGAGAGTTTTTGTTTCTAACAATTCTCGTCCCTGGCCCAGAGCATCCTAAGCGATCGCTTGATATTTTCTTGCAGCCACTAATTCATGAGTTAAAAATATTGTGGAAAAATGGTGTCGAAGCATTCGATGTTTCCAACCAACATAACTTCTTGATGCGAGCAATACTTATGTGGACCATTAGTGATTTTCCAGCATATGGTATGTTATCAGGATGGTTGACAAATGGAAGATTAGCATGCCCATATTGTCAAGATAATATTGATGTGTTCCAACTGAAACACGGACAAAAGACTAGTTGGTTCGATTGTCATCGTCGATTTCTACCACAAGATCATCCATATCGTCGAAGCACGACATTGTTTAGAAAAAACAAAACAAAATTTGATGGTCCACCTCCTATTCTTGATGGAAATTATATGGTGACTTAACTTAGAGATTCTGGTGCTAAGAGAACGGCTTCATGTGGAGGTAATGGACATTACCTTGTTGATGGTTGTGGCGAATACCATAATTGGTACAAGAAGAGCATTTTTTGGGATTTAACATATTGGAAAGACCATTTGTTGCGCCATAATCTAGATGTTATGCACATTGAGAAGAATTTGTTCGATAACATAATGAATACCGTTCTAAATGTGCAAGGAAAAACAAAAGATAATTTGAAAGGTAGATTGGATTTTCCGGATATTTGTTTTCAGAAGGAACTACATGTAATGTCAAATGGAAAATCATTGTCTCCCGCATTCCGGTTGGATGCGCATGCAAAAGACGAATTGTTTGATTGGATTAAGTGTAGGGTCAAATTTCAAGATGGATACGCATCTAATATTCATAATTGTGTCGATACTATTGAAGGCAAATTTGCAGGGATGAAAAGTCATGATTGTCATGTTGTCATGCAAAGACTATTCCCATTTGCCTGTAGTGATCTGCTGCCTAAAAATGTCCACGGAGAAATTGTAGGTATATTTACATTATTTTATATGTAAATAATTATAACTTCATATATTATATGATATTAAAATGTTTTTTATGTAGGGATAGGTGCTTTTTTCTGAGATTTATGTACAAGATCACTTACTGCAAACGATATCCGAATTTGCAAGATGGTTGCATTTTTATGTTAGTGTTACCAAAATTATGTAATTTTCAATAATAGTTTCCTATTTATAAATATATTTATAATTGACTACATTCAATTATTTTGTAGGTTACTACAGGTCCTTCTAGGGGGATAACGTTTCCCACGTGGTTAGTTGAGTTGGTGAGTGGTCCTACATTTACTGTAAAATCTTATCCAATGTACTGCACTCGTGGATATGCTTTTAAGATTCATCACGAAAAAAACTCACAAACAACATGTAATTATGGTGTATCATCTCAAACGGGAGAAATTGTATACAACGGTGTTCTTCGTGAAATATTAGAAGTTTACTATCTAGGAATGATTGATTTGAGATGTATTGTGTTCTATTGTGACTGGTCATGGGTCAACGTGTAGACGAATTCGGTGTTACATCAGTCCACTCTCGTAAGCGCCATCGAAAATATGGTCGTTTTATACTTGCTTCACAAGTGTACCAGGTTTGTTACATTCGATATCCTCGTGTGAGGAACAAACAAGATCCTTGGATTACCATGACCTCAATACATCCTAAATGAATGGTATGTGATATTACCGAACAAGACCCTATGCAACAAAACACAATTGGTAACTTAGGTTTCATAAAAATTTCTATTGAAGTTAACCTCGTTGTTGATGACATCACGAACGGAAATTACAACGTGTTTCAAGATTCAAAAGAAGAGATTGGCGAGTTTGACAACCAAAATTCAGCTAATTCGGAATGTTCATCAGATTCAGATTAAATTTGTGATAATAATGTTTTATTTTTTTCACCATACTTTATTTTTTCTGATAATACTTTATTTCAATAATTATAATTAGAATAAATTATACTAAATCGAAAATTTTTGGAAATAAACGCATAACTTTTGCTTTGCTACACCTTTCTAAATTGCTGACGTGACATTTCTATTACTTTGAAGCTATTAAAAGAGATACAAAATTTAAATTAATTATAGACAATTAAGACAATTGTTTTTTTTAAGTTTTAGAGAATAATGGTAACATATCATATATTTTTTATTGTAGAACTGTAAATTTATTAATATCGACAATCATCTAATTTATGAATTTATTTTAAAATTTTATCTGCAGAAATATATATTTTTCAAAATATTAATTTTCTCACCCGATGGATTTCGAACGGCTTTGGTAACTTTGTCTAAAAGCCGTCGGAAAATAATCTAATTTATGAATTTATTTTAAAATTTATCTGCAGAAATATATATTTTTCGAATTATTGATTTCTTGACCCGACGGATTTCTGACGGCCTTGGTAAAGCCGTCAGAAGTCATTGGAAAACCATCGGAAAACCATCGGAAAACCATCATTGCAACGTGGACAGACTATTTGTCGAACATGCATGGGTTTTAAGCTGTCCGTCGAAAAACCGACCGATTTCCAACGGTCTTAAATTTTACACGGGAAACATAATTCCCCACGTGGGCTTTTGCGAAAATATTTATTAAGTTTCCGATGGATTCCCGATGGAAATTGCTGTCGGAAATATATAGTATAACCTACGACCATTTTTTCTCCTTTCTCTCTCGCGTTTCTCTCTCGCGTTTCTCTCCTTCTCTCTGCCTCTTCGCCTCCCTGCCAGAAATTGCCTGTCCTCGTCACCTTCCTTGCCCTTGTCGCAAATCATGTGTTTTATCTAGAAAATATTGGTAGTGGTAGTTGATTGATAGCAAAAAAAGCCTAACAAACGCATCATATACCTTACATGGCTTTCTCAAACCTATTCCATAATTTTGAATGTCAAACCTTCAAAAGTTTTTGAAATTCACATTTGTTAATACTTTACATTTATCAAATTTGGCATGAACTTCTCATTATGTAACTTTTGACCAAGGAATCGTCGGCTTTTTTGTTGAGGTCCAAGTGTTTGAGATTTTTAAAGAACGCATGTGGATGCAAAACAACACAAGAAAATTGTCTTCGTTCTTTTTTACCAAACCTATCGATATTTGATGTTTCTTTGTGCTGTTATAAATGCTGAAACATACATGTATATACATGTATAAAACATTTTCCGAAGTAACCTATAGTTTTATGGGAAAATGGAACTACTTTTCTGCCTAAGGCCTCATTACTGACGAACTATCTCCATAAAGCCATGCCAAAAAAATTCAGAATTGTTCGATAACATATATTCAATATTCAGATGAATATGAGAGGTTATTAGATATTTTCGGATATCTAAATGATTCTTTTGTTGTTTGTCCAAGGCTAATCTTTAAGATAAGTCATATAAGCGATGATTTAGGGTATTCAGCAGAACTAGATTGAAAAATATATACAAGAGAATAAATTTATCAAAATACTATCACCAATTAATAAAATAACAAGAGGTATTTTACATTAACAAAAATGTCGAAAATGATATTTGTATTGCAAGAAGTTTAACGAGAGTAAGAGTAAAGCACAATCATAATGTTTTAAAATCGTATCAATAGTACCAAAGACGTGGTGAGTCGTCTACTCCGAGTTGTATAGCAACTCAAGTTCCAGAATCTGCAGATGATTCTTTCCGACCAATGACAATTGAAAAATTGGTTCAGCATCCTGGTCGTGAACTTCTTACTTTTCTCAATCCGAGTCGTCAAGTAAATTCAACATGACATGCCCACACTAAATAGTCCATAACTTTTGATTTAGAGTTCAAAATGAACGAATCCAACACCGACGTTAAGGTAGCTCAAATTTTTATATTGTGACTCAAAGAGCTACCACTAAACCTTCAAGTAATCCAACTATCCCAAACTGCGTGATGCCATGCATTATGCTTCATTTGTAAACCTTTGATCAATGAGCACCAATGATGAGTTTAGAATGATCAATTTAACTAGCCGATAAACTTGACATGTCCGCACTAAATCGTCCGTAACTTTTGATTTAGAGTTCACAGTAACACGAATCCAACGTCCACGCTAAGTTAGATCAATTTTATATATTGTGACAAAATTTAAGACTGAAATAGTTAGACAAAGCATCCAAGTAATCCATTGTATCCAAAACAGTGTGAGGCCATGAATTATGCTTTAATATTCTATATTGTGACAAAATTTAAGATTGAAATAGCTACGAAAAGGCCTCCAAGTAATCCAATCTATCCCAAAATGCGTGATTCCATGCATTGTCATTTATTTGTAAACCTCTGCTCAATGAGCACCATTGATCAGTTTAAAACGATCAATTTAACTAGTCAATCAAGTTGACATATCTGCACTAAATCTTCTGTAACTTTTGATTTAGATTTCAGAATGACATGAATCCATCGCCCACGTTAAGCTAGCTCAATTTTCTATATTGTTACAAAGTTTAAGATTGCGTGATGCCATGCATTATGCTTCATTTATAACCTTTATTCCAGGAGCACCAATAATCAGTTTGAATGATCAGTTTAGAATGATCATTTTAACTGACCGATCAACTTGACATATCTGCACTAAACCCGTAACTTTTGATTTAGTGTTCGGAATGACACGAATGCATCACCCACGTTAAGCTAGCTTAATTTTCTATATTGTGACAAAATTTAAGACTAAAATAGCTACGACAAAGCCTCCAACTAATCCAATCTATCCCATACTTTGTGATTCCATGCATTATCTTTCATTTGTAAACCTCCGCTCAATTAGCACCAATGATCAGTTTAAAATGATCATTTTAACTAGCTGATCAACTTGACATGTCCGCACAAAACCATCTTTTACATTTTATTTAGAGTTAAGAATGCACGAATACTCTATATTGTGAAAATTTTAAAAGAGAAATAGCTACAACAAAGCATCGAAGTAATCCAATGTATCCCAAAGTGTGTGATGTCATGCATTATGCTTCATTTATAAGTCTTTACTTAAGGAGTACCAATGATTAGTTTAGAATGATCATTTTAACTGGTCGATCAACTTGACAGATTTGCACTATATCGTTCTTAACTTTTGATTTAGATGTTATAGTGACACAAAACCAACACCCACATTAAGCTACCTCAAATTTTTTTTACTGTTACAAAATTTATGACCGAAACAGCTATGCCAAATCCTACAAGAAATCCAATCCATCCCAAATTGTGTGATGCCATGCATTATGCTTCATTTGTTACCCTTTGCTCAATAAGCACCAACGATCAGTTTAGAATGATCATTTTAACTAGCTAATCAACTTGACATGTCCGTATTAAAAAGACTTTAACATTTCATTTAGAGCTCAAAATTACATGAATCCAACGACCATGTCAATCTAGCTTAATATTCAATATTGTGACAACATTTGAGGCTGAAAAATCTACGACAAAGCCTCCAAGTAATCCAATGTATCCCAAACTGTGTTATGCCATTCATTATGCTTCATTTACAAGCCTTTAGTCAAGGAGAACCAATGAAGTTTGGAATGATAATTTTAACTGGCCGATGAACTTGACATGTACGCGCTAAATCGTCCGTAACTTTTGATTTATAGTTCAGAATGATATGAATCCAACGGCCACAATAACCTAGCTCAATTTTATATATTGTGACAAAATTTAAGACAAAAGCAGCGAAGAAAAAGCATCCAACTAATCCAATGTGTCATAAACTGCATGATGTCATGCATTATGCTCATTTATAAGCCTTTACTTAGTAAGCACCAATGATCAGTTTGGAATGATGATTTTAACAAGCCAATCAACTTGACATGTCTGCAATAAATTGTCTATAAATTTTGATTTAGAGTTTAAAATGACACGAATCCAACCCTTACGTTAAATTAGCTCAATTTTCTATATTCTGACAACATTTAAGACTGAAAGAGCTACCATAACACCTTTAAGGAATCCAATCTATCCCAAACTGTGTGATGCCATGCATTATGCTTCATTGTAATCCTTTTCTCAATGAACACTAATGATCAGTTTAGTGTTCATTGAGAAACTCGGTGATCAACTAGGTGATCAACTTGACATGTTTGCACTAAATCATCTTTAACATTTGATTAAGAGCTCAAAATGACAAGAATCCAACAGTCCCGATAATCTACCTCAATTTTAAATATTATGACAACATTTGAGACTGAAAGAGGTACGCCAAAGCCTCCAAGTAATCCAATGTATCCCAAACTGCGTGATGCCATACGTTATGCTTCCTTTGTAATCCTTTACACAATGAGCACCAATGATCAGTTTGAAAAGATCACATTAACTGGTGTATCAACATGACATGCCCGCACTAAATAGTCCGTAACTTTTGATTTAGAGTTCAAAATGAACGAATCCAACACCGACGTTAAGGTAGCTCAAATGTTTATATTGTGACTCAAAGAGCTACCACTAAACCTTCAAGTAATCCAACTATCCCAAACTGCGTGATGCCATGCATTATGCTTCATTTGTAAACCTTTGATCAATGAGCACCAATGATGAGTTTAGAATGATCAATTTAACTAGCCGATAAACTTGACATGTCCGTACTAAATCGTCCGTAACTTTTGATTTAGAGTTCACAGTAACACGAATCCAACATCCACGCTAAGTTAGATCAATTTTATATATTGTGACAAAATTTAAGACTGAAATAGTTAGACAAAGCATCCAAGTAATCCATTGTATCCAAAACAGTGTGAGGCCATGAATTATGCTTTAATATTCTATATTGTGACAAAATTTAAGATTGAAATAGCTACGAAAAGGCCTCCAAGTAATCCAATCTATCCCAAAATGCGTGATTCCATGCATTGTCATTTATTTGTAAACCTCTGCTCAATGAGCACCATTGATCCGTTTAAAACGATCAATTTAACTAGTCAATCAAGTTGACATATCTGCACTAAATCTTCTGTAACTTTTGATTTAGATTTCAGAATGACATGAATCCATCGCCCACGTTAAGCTAGCTCAATTTTCTATATTGTT
Organism: Pugionium cornutum; assembly: GCA_018901935.1. Lineage (NCBI taxonomy): Eukaryota > Viridiplantae > Streptophyta > Magnoliopsida > Brassicales > Brassicaceae > Pugionium > Pugionium cornutum. Next base: position 17,259,450 of record CM032160.1, read on the forward strand.
ACAAAGTTTAAGATTGCGTGATGCCATGCATTATGCTTCATTTATAACCTTTATTCCAGGAGCACCAATAATCAGTTTGAATGATCAGTTTAGAATGATCATTTTAACTGACCGATCAACTTGACATATCTGCACTAAACCCGTAACTTTTGATTTAGTGTTCGGAATGACACGAATGCATCACCCACGTTAAGCTAGCTTAATTTTCTATATTGTGACAAAATTTAAGACTAAAATAGCTACGACAAAGCCTCCAACTAATCCAATCTATCCCATACTTTGTGATTCCATGCATTATCTTTCATTTGTAAACCTCCGCTCAATTAGCACCAATGATCAGTTTAAAATGATCATTTTAACTAGCTGATCAACTTGACATGTCCGCACAAAACCTTCTTTTACATTTTATTTAGAGTTAAGAATGCACGAATACTCTATATTGTGAAAATTTTAAAAGAGAAATAGCTACAACAAAGCATCGAAGTAATCCAATGTATCCCAAAGTGTGTGATGTCATGCATTATGCTTCATTTATAAGCCTTTACTTAAGGAGTACCAATGATTAGTTTAGAATGATCATTTTAACTGGTCGATCAACTTGACAGATTTGCACTATATCGTTCTTAACTTTTGATTTAGATGTTATAGTGACACAAAACCAACACCCACATTAAGCTACCTCAAATTTTTTTTACTGTTACAAAATTTATGACCGAAACAGCTATGCCAAATCCTACAAGAAATCCAATCCATCCCAAATTGTGTGATGCCATGCATTATGCTTCATTTGTTACCCTTTGCTCAATAAGCACCAACGATCAGTTTAGAATGATCATTTTAACTAGCTAATCAACTTGACATGTCCGTATTAAAAAGACTTTAACATTTCATTTAGAGCTCAAAATTACATGAATCCAACGACCATGTCAATCTAGCTTAATATTCAATATTGTGACAACATTTGAGACTGAAAAATCTACGACAAAGCCTCCAAGTAATCCAATGTATCCCAAACTGTGTTATGCCATTCATTATGCTTCATTTACAAGCCTTTAGTCAAGGAGAACCAATGAAGTTTGGAATGATAATTTTAACTGGCCGATGAACTTGACATGTACGCGCTAAATCGTCCGTAACTTTTGATTTATAGTTCAGAATGATATGAATCCAACGGCCACAATAACCTAGCTCAATTTTATATATTGTGACAAAATTTAAGACAAAAGCAGCGAAGAAAAAGCATCCAACTAATCCAATGTGTCATAAACTGCATGATGTCATGCATTATGCTCATTTATAAGCCTTTACTTAGTAAGCACCAATGATCAGTTTGGAATGATGATTTTAACTAGCCAATCAACTTGACATGTCTGCAATAAATTGTCTATAAATTTTGATTTAGAGTTTAAAATGACACGAATCCAACCCTTACGTTAAATTAGCTCAATTTTCTATATTCTGACAACATTTAAGACTGAAAGAGCTACCACAACACCTTTAAGGAATCCAATCTATCCCAAACTGTGTGATGCCATGCATTATGCTTCATTGTAATCCTTTTCTCAATGAACACTAATGATCAGTTTAGTGTTCATTGAGAAACTCGGTGATCAACTAGGTGATCAACTTGACATGTTTGCACTAAATCATCTTTAACATTTGATTAAGAGCTCAAAATGACAAGAATCCAACAGTCCCGATAATCTACCTCAATTTTAAATATTATGACAACATTTGAGACTGAAAGAGGTACGCCAAAGCCTCCAAGTAATCCAATGTATCCCAAACTGCGTGATGCCATACGTTATGCTTCCTTTGTAATCCTTTACACAATGAGCACCAATGATCAGTTTGAAAAGATCACATTAACTGGTGTATCAACATGACATGCCCGCACTAAATAGTCCGTAACTTTTGATTTAGAGTTCAAAATGAACGAATCCAACACCGACGTTAAGGTAGCTCAAATGTTTATATTGTGACTCAAAGAGCTACCACTAAACCTTCAAGTAATCCAACTATCCCAAACTGCGTGATGCCATGCATTATGCTTCATTTGTAAACCTTTGATCAATGAGCACCAATGATGAGTTTAGAATGATCAATTTAACTAGCCGATAAACTTGACATGTCCGCACTAAATCGTCCGTAACTTTTGATTTAGAGTTCAGAGTAACACGAATCCAACGTCCATGCTAAGTTAGATCAATTTTATATATTGTGACAAAATTTAAGACTGAAATAGTTAGACAAAGAATCCAAGTAATCCATTGTATCCAAAATAGTGTGAGGCCATGAATTATGCTTCATTATTCTATATTGTGACAAAGTTTAAGATTGAAGTAGCTACGACAAGGCCTCCAAGTAATCCAATCTATCCCAAAATGTGTGATTCCATGCATTGTCATTCATTTGTAAACCTCTGCTCAATGAGCACCATTGATCAGTTTAGAACGATCAATTTAACTAGTCAATCAAGTTGACATATCTGCACTAAATCTTCTGTAACTTTTGATTTAGATTTTAGAATGACATGAATCCATCGCCCATGTTAATCTAACTCAATTTTCTATATTGTTACAAAGTTTAAGATTGTGTGATGCCATGCGTTATGCTTCATTTATAACCTTTATTCCAAGAGCACTAATGATCAGTTTGAATGATCAGTTTAGAATGATCATTTTAACTGGCCGATCAACTTGACATGTCTGCACTAAACCCGTAACTTTTGATTTAGTGTTCAGAATGAGACGAATGCATCGCCCACGTTAAGCTAGCTAAAGTTTCTATATTGTGACAAAATTTAAGACTAAAATAGCTACTACAAAGCCTCCAACTAATCCAATCTATCCCATATTTCGTGATGTTATGCATTATCTTTCATTTGTAAATCTTTGCTCAACGAGCACCAATGATCAGTTTAAAATGATCATTTGACATGTCCGCACAAAACCATCTTTTACATTTTATTTAGAGTTAAAATTGACACGAATACTCTATATTGTGAAAATTTTAAAAGAGAAATAGCTACGACAAAGCCTCCAAGTAATCCAATGTATCGCAAACTGCGTTATGCCATTCATTATGCTTCATTTATAAGCCTTTACTCAAGGAGAACCAATGATCAGTTTGGAATGATAATTTTAACTGGCCGATGAACTTGACATGTCCGCACCAAATCGTCCGTAACTTTTGATTTATAGTTCCGAATGATATGAATCTAACGGCCACATTAAGCTAGCTCAATTTTCTATATTGTGACGAAATTTAAGACAAGAGAAGCTAAGAAAAGCATCCAACTAATCCAATGTGTCCTCAACTGCGTGATGCCATTCATTATGCTCATTTATAAGCCTTTACTCAAGGAGCACCAATGATCAGTTTAGAATGATCATTTTAACTGGCCGATCAACTTGACATGTCTGCACTAAATCATCCATAATTTTTGATTTAGAGTTCAGAATGACCCAAATCCAACACCCACATTAAGCTAGCTCAATATTCTATATTAGTACAAAATTTCTGAACCAAAATAGCTACGAAAAATCTTCCAAGTAATCCAATCTATTCCAAACTACGTGATGCCAATATGTATGCTTCATTTGTAAGCCATTGCTCAATAAGCACCAATGATCAGTTTAAGTAGCTGATCAACTTGACATGTCCGCACTAAATCATCTTGAACATTTGATTTAAAGCTAAAAATGACATGAATCCAATGCCCACGTTAATCTAGCTCAATTTTCAATATTGTGACAACCTTTGAGACTGAAAGAACTACGACAAAGCCTCCAAGTAATCCAATCTATCCAAAACTGCGTGATGCCATGCATTATGCTTCACTTATAAGCCTTTACTCAAGGAGCACTAATAATCAGTTTAGAATGATTAGTTTAGAATGATCACTTTAACTTGTCGACCAACTTGACATGTCCGCACTAAATCGTCCGTAACTTTTTCTGTACAATTCATAATGATATGAATCCAATTCCCACATTAAGCTACCTCAATTTTCTATATCATAACAAAATTTAAGAGAAAAATAGCTACAAAAAAGCATCCAACTAATCCAATGTGTCCCAAACTGCATGATGCCATGCATTATAATTCATTTATAATCCTTTACTTAAGAAACACCAATGATCAGTTTAGAATGATCATTTGTAGTGGCCGATCAACTTGACATGTCTGCACTAAATTGTCTGTATCTTTCAATCTCGAGTTTAGAAGGACACAAATCCAACACCCACGTTAAGCTAGCACAATTTTCATATTGTTACAACATTTGGAACTGAAGGAGCTACCACAAAGCATTCAAGCAATCCAATATATCCTAAACGGTCGAATGCCATGCATTATGCTTCATTTATAAGCCTTTACTCAAGGAGAACTAATGATTAGTTTAGATTGATCAGTGTTGACTGAAATAGCTGTAACAATGCCTCCAAGTAATCCAATCCATCCCGAAATGCGTCATTCCATGCATTATCATTCATTTGTACACCTCTGCTCAATGAGCACCAATGATCAAAATGACATGAATCCGACGCCCACATTAAGCTAGCTCCATTTTCTATATTGGGACAACATTTGAGATTGAAAGAGCTACAACAAAGCCTTGAAGTAATCCAATCCATCCCAAACTACGTGATGCCATGCATTTTTCTTCATTTATAAGCCTTTACTCAAAGAGCACCAATGTTCAGTTTAGAATGATCATTTTAACTGGCCGATCAACTTGACATTTACACACTAAATTGTCCGTAACTTTTGATTTAGAGTTCAGAATGACACTAATCCAACGCCCACCTTAAGCTAGTTCAATTTTCAATATGGTGACAACAATTGAGACAGAAAGAGCTAAAAAAAGCCTTCAAGTAATCCAATCAATCCTAAACTACACGATGCTATGCATTATGCTTCACTTATAAACCTTTACTCAAGGAGCACTATTGATCAGTTTAGAATGATAAGTTTAGAATGATCACTTTAACTGGTCGATCAACTTGAAATTTCTGCATTAAATAGTCCTTAACTTTCCATTAGAGTTCAGAATGACAGGAATCCAATGCCCACGCTAAGCTAGCTCAATATTCTATATTGTGACAAAATTTATGACCGAAATCGCTACGAAAAAGCCTCCAAGTAATCCAATATATCCCAAACTGTGTGATGCAGTGCATTATGCTTATTTGTAAACCTTTGCTCCAGAGCACCAATGATCAGTTTAGAATGTTCATTTTAACTAGCTGATCAACTTGACTTGTTCACACTAAATCATCTTAAAAATTTGATTTAGAGCTCAAAATGACATGAATCCAATGCGCACGTTAATCTATCTCAATTTTCAATATTGTGAGAACAATATGCTTCATTTATAAGCCTTTACTCAAGGAGCATTAATGATCATTAATAATCTATCACAAACTGCACGATGCCATGCAATATGCTTCTTTATAAGAATTTACTAAAGGAACACCAATTTTAGAATGATCATTTTAACATCCCGATTAACTTGACATGTCCGCTCTAAATTGAATTTAACTTTTGATTTAGGGTTTAAAATGATTTGAGTCCAACGCTCACGTTAAACTAGCTCAATTTTCTATATTGTGACAAAATTGAAGACCGAAAGATTTTATCCATGCTGGAATACGCTTTAAGTATTAATCAAGCGCTTGAGATGGGGCTAACACCTAACAAAAATATTAGAAATTATTCGGTGATTACACAAGATCTACTTTTTTATTTATTTATTGTCTTATATATTATAATTCACAATTATTTATAATAAAATTTTACATGTAAGATTGTATAAAATACACTAAAACTAATTTAGATCTATTATATTATAATTTTTCATTTACACTGTCAAAATAAGTTAAACTAAATTTTGATAAAATTTTTTATTTAAATATTAAAAAAGGAATCAGGCAATTGTCTAGATGGCTAGGCGTCCGTCTTGATGTCCGTTTAGGCAGATTATAGAGATAAAATTTGGATACCTTATTTGTTTGACCGATTTGAACAAAAATGTTAAATGGTGCTAGCACCTATGTATGTGCTTAGACAACTATACGACCAATTTACATGAGATTTTACTCTCGATCGTCCTTTTAGGGTTTCTTTGAATCTTTTACTTTTATTTTGTGGGTTTAGGTATAATGCAAAAAATCTCAGCCGGTGGCTTTATACGCAAGAAACTCTTCGATTTGGCTTATAACTAGTGAGTTTACTTTTTTACTCCAAAATAAAATATAAAGAAACTGGATTTCTGAATATCTGAGTCTTTAAAATCATCTTGTGAATACAGTAAATTAGTGAATATGAGAAAAGGATTGTCTCAAGAAGAAGCTTCTCCTTGTCTAGACAGACTTCTGTTCAATAAGGTTAGTAACTGATCAGTGTCATATATATACATTCTTGATGATGATATAGTTTTGGCTGATTAACTTCTCAAATAATATACAAATTGTAATTAAGGAATATAGTATCATAAGCTTATAAATTCAGGAAATGAAATTGTTACAGATAAAAGATGCATTAGGAGGAAGAGCTCATATGTTGTTATCAGGTGCAGCGCCTTGACCTCGTCATGTAGAAGAGTTCTTGAGAATCATACCTGCCTCTAATCTCTCTCAAGGTTATGGTAAGTCTTACATAAAACAGATCTTTTAAGTCTTGATTAATAATTAGTTTGTGGTAAACCAATGACTCTAGCTGATGTAATGAAATGTGACAGGATTGACTGAGAGCTGTGGAGGGAGTTTTACGAACTTAGCCGGAGTATTTTCATTGGTGGGAACAGTTGGCGTACCGATGCCGACTATTCAGGCAAGACTAGTTTCGGTACCAGAGATAGGCTACGATGCTTTTTCCTCGGATGTGGCTAGAGGAGAGATTTGTGTTACAGGAAATTCAATGTTCTCTGGTTACCACAAAAGATAAGATCTAACTGATCAAGTCCTACTCGATGGATGGTTCCACACATGTATTGTTTATCTTTGTCTTGTAAATTACAAATTTTGATTCTCTTATACTTCTGTTTCAAAACTAATCATTTTCAAAATTTTATAGCCCAAATTATCCAATGTATCCCAAACTGCATAATGCCATGCATTATCCTTCATTTATAAGCATTTATTAAAGGAGCACTAATTATTAGTTTAGAATGTTCATTTTAACTCACCGATCAACTTCACATGTATGCACTAAATCATTTGTAACTTTTGATTTAGAGTTTAGAATGACACGAATCCAACACTCACGTTAAGCTAGTTCAATTTTCTATACTGTAAAAACATTCGATACTGAAAGAGCTACCAGAAAGCGTTCAAGTAATCCAATCTATCCTGAACTCCCTGATGCCATGCATTATGCTTCATTTATAAGCTTTTACTCAAGGAGCACTAATGATCAGTTTAGAATGCTCATTCTAACTAGCTGATCTAATTGACATGCCCGCACTAAATAGTCTTTCACATTTGAATTAGAGCTCAAAATGATTTGAGTCCAACGCCCACATTAATCTAGCTTAGTTTTCAATATTGTGACAACATTTGAGACTAAAAGAGCTACGACAAAGCCTCCAAGTAATCCAATGTATCCCATACTGCGTGATGCCTTCATTGATAAGCCTTTACTCAAAGAGCACCAATGATCAGTTTAGAATGATCATTTTAACTATTAGATCAACTTGACATGTTTGCACTAAATCGTTCGTATTTTTTTAAGAGATCAGATGACATGAATCAAATACCCATGTTATACTACCTCAAGTTTTGGCATTGTGATAAAATTCAATACCAAAATAGCTATGGAAAAGTATCCAAGTAATCCAACCTATCCCAAACTGTGTGATGTCATGCATTATGCTTCATTTGTAAACCTTTGATTAATGATCACCAATGATCAGTTTAGAATATTCAATTTAACTAGCCGATAAACATGACATGTCCGCACTAAATCGTTGGTAACATTTGATGTAGAGTTCAGAATGACATGAATCCAACGCCCACGTTAAGCTAGCTCAATTTTCTATATTCGGACACAAGTTAACACCAAAACAGCTACAATAAAGCCTCCAAGTAATCCAATGTATCCCAACCTGCATGATGCCATGCATTATGCTTCAGTTATAAGCCTTTACGAAAGGAGCACCAATGGTCAGTTTAGAATGTTCATTTTAATTGGCCGATGAACTTGACATAGGCACTAAATCGTACGTAACCTTTGATTTAGAGTTTAGAACGGCATGTATCCAACGCCAACATTAAGTTAGCACAATTTTCTATATTGTGAAAACATTTCAGACCAAAAGAGCTACCACAAAGCGTTGAAGTAATCCAATCTATCTTGAACTGCGTGATTCCACACAGTATGATTAGTTTATAATGATCATTTTAACTAGCTGATCTACATGACATTTCCACACTAAATCATCCTTAACATTTGAATTAAAACTCAAAATAAAGTGAATCCAACGCCCACGTTAATCTAGCTCAATTTTCAATATTGTGACAACATTTCAGACTGAAATAGATATGAAAAAGCCTTCAAGTAATCCAATGTATCCCAAACTGCGTGATGCCATGCATTATGCTTCATTTATAAGCCTTTACTCAAGGAGCACCAATGATCAGTTTAGAATGATCATTTTAACTAGCTGATCAACTTGACATGTCCACACTAAATCGTTCGTATTTTTTGATTTAGAGATCAGAATGACACGAATAAAACGCCCACGTTAAGCTAGCTCCATTTTCTGTATTGTGATAAAATTTAAAACTGAAATAGCTAAGACAAAGCCTCCAAGTAATCCCATATATCCAAAACTACGTGATGCCATGTATTATGCTTCATTTATAAGCATTTACGAAGGAGCACCAATGATCAGCGTAGAATGTTGATTTTAACTGGCCAATCAACTTGACATGTATGCATTAAAACATCCATGACTTTTGATTTAGAGTTTAGAATGACACGAATCCAATGCCCACATTAAGCTAGCTCAATTTTCTATATTGTGAAAACATTTGAGACTGAAAGAGCTACCAAAAAGCCTTCAAGTAATCCAATCTATCTTGAAATGTGTGATGCCATGCAATATGCTTCATTTATAAGCCTTTTACTCAAAGAGCACTAATGATCAGTTTAGAATGATTAATTTAGAACGATCACTTTAACTGGCCGATCAACTTCATATGTCCGCACTAAATCTTCTATAACTTGATTTACAGTTCAACATGACATGAATGTAACGCCCTCGCTAAGCTTGCTCAATATTCTATATTATGAAGAAAAAAAGTAATACAATCTATCCGAAACTGCATGATGTTATGCATTATGCTTCATTTATAAGCCTTACTCAAGGCGCACCCATGATTAATTTAGAATGATCACTTGAGCTGGCCGATCACTTTACATGTGTGCATTACATCATCTGGAACTTTTGCTTTCGAGTTCAGAATGATATCAATCTAAAGCCCACATTAAGCTAGCTCAATATTCTATATTATGACAAAAATTAAGACCGGAATAGTTATGACAAAGCCTCCAAGTAATCCAATCAATTCCAGATTGCGTGATAACATGCATTATGCTTCATTTATATGCTTTTACTCAATTAGCGCCAATAATCAGTTTAGAATGATCATTTTATCGAGCCGATCAACTTGACATGTCTGCACTAATCGTCTCTAACTTTTGATTTGGAGCTCAAAATAATATGAATCCATCGCCCACATTAAGCTAGCTCAATTGTCCATATTGTGACAACATTTATGACTGAAAGAGCTATGACAAAGGCTCCAAGTAATCCAATGTAACCCAAAGTGAGTGGTGCCATGAATTATGTTTCATTTATAAGCCTTTAATCAAGGAGCACCAATGATCAGTTTAGAATGATCATTTTAACTGACCAATAAAATTGACACGTCTGCACTAAATTGTCAGTAACTTTTGGGTTAGAGTTTAAAATCAAACAAATCCAACGCCCACGTTAAGCTAGCTCAATTTTCTATATTCGGATATAATTTAATACCAAAATAGCTACAACAAAGCCTCCAAGTAGTCAGATGTATCCCAATACGCATATTCCCATGCATTAGGCTTCATTTATAAGCCTTTAATCAAGGAGCACTACTGATCAGTTTAGAATTATCATTTTAACTCGCCGATCAACTTGACATGTCACACTAAATCGTTCGTAACTTTTGATTTAGAGTTCAGAATGACACGAATCCAACACCCACGTTAAGCTCGCTCAATTTTCTATATTGTAACAACATCTGAGACTGAAAGAGCTACGACAAAGCATCCAAGTAATCCAATGGATGCCAAACTGCGTGATGCCATAAATTATGCGTCACTTATAAACCTTTACTCAAGGAGAACCAATGATTAGTTTAGAATGATCATTTTATCTGGCCGATGAACTTGACATGTCCGCACTAAATCATCCATAACTTTTGATTTAGTCTTCAGAATGACACGAATCTATCAACCACGTTAACCTAGCACAAGTTTCTATATTGTGTCAAAATTAACACCGAAATAGCTACAAAACAGCCTCCAAGTAATCCAATCTATCCTAAAATCCGTGATGCCATGCTTAACTTTTGATTTAGAGTTCAGAATGACACGAATCCAACGACCACGTTAATCTAGCTGAGTTTTCAATATTGTGACAAAATTTAACACGGAAATAGCTACGAAAAGCATGCAAGTAATCCAATCTATCCCAAACTGCGTCATGCCATGCATGATGATTCATTCAGTTTCGAATAATCATTTTAACTAGCTGATCAACTTGACATTTCCGCACTAAATCGTCTTTAACTTTCGATTTAGAGCTCAAAATGACATGAGTCCAATGCCCACGTTAAGCTTGCTTAATTTTCTATATTGTGACAAAATTTGAGATTGAAAGAGCTAGAACAAAGCCTCCAAGTAATCCAACGTATCCCAATATCCATGATGCCATGCTTTATGCTTCATATATAAGCTTTTACTCAAGGAGAACCAATGATCAGTTTAGAATAATCATTTTAACCGGCAGAACAACTTGACATCTCCGCACAAAATCATCCGTAACTTTTGATTTAGAGTTTAGAATGACACGAATCCAACGCCCACATTAATCTAGCTGAAAACATTTAACACCAAAATAGCTACGAAAAACTTCCAAGTAATCCAATCTATCCCAAACTGCGTGATGTCATGCATTATGCTTCTTTTATAAGTCTTTAAGCAAGGAACACAATTGATCAGTTTAGAATCATCTTTTTTAACTAGCTGATAACGTTGACATTTGTCCGCACTAAATCGTTTTTAACTTTTGATGTAGAGCTCAAAATGGCAGGAGTCAAATGCCCACGTTAAGCTAGCTCAATTTTCTATATTGTAAATTTGAGACTGAAAGAGCAACGGCAAAGCCTCCAAGAAATCCAATGTATCCCAAACTGCATGATGCCATGCATTATGCTTCATTTATAGGCCCTTAATCAAGGAGCACCAATGATCAGTTTAGATGATCATTTTAACTGACCGATCAACTTGACATGTCCGCACAAAATTGTCCGTAAGTTTTGATTTAGAGTTCAAAATGACACGAATCCAACGCCCCCGTTTAGCTAGCTCATTTTTCTATATTGTTACCAAATTTAATACCAAAATAGCAACGAAAAAGCCTTCAAGTAATCCAATTTATCCCCAACTGCGTGATGCCGTGCATTATGCTTCCTTTATAAGCCTTTAATCAAGGACCACCAATGATCAGTTTAGAATGATCATTTTAACTAGTTGATCAACTTGACACGTCCACACTTAATCGTCTATAACTTTTGATTTAGAGCTCAAAATAACATGTGTCCAAACCCCACATTAAGCTAGCTAAATTTTCCACATTGTGAAAATATTTGAGACTGAAAGAGCTATAAAAAAGCCACCATTTAATCCAATGTAACCCAAGCTGGCTGAAGTCATGCATTACACTCATTTATAAGCCTTTACTCAAGGAGCACACATGAAAAATTTAAAATGATCATTTTCATTGGCCGATTAACCTGACATGTCCGCACTAAACCGTCCGTAACTTTGTATTTAGAGTTGGAAATGACACAAATCCAACTCGCACGTTAAGCTAGCTAAATTTTCTATATTGTGATAAAATTTAAGACCAAATAGCAATGAAAACTCCTCCAAGTAATCCGATATATCCCAAACTACGTGATGTCAAGCATTATGCTTCATTTATAAGCCTTTACTCAAGGAGCACCAATGATCAGTTTAGAATAATCATCTTGGCTAGCTGATCAAGTTGACATGTTCGCACTAAATGATCTTTAATTTTTGATTTAGAGCTCAAAATGACATGAGTCCAACCCCCACGTTAATCTAGCTCAATTTTCCATATTGTGACAACATTTGAGAATGAAAAAGCTATGACGAAGACTCCAAGTAATCCAACGTATCCGAAAATGCATGATGCCATGCATTATGCTTCATTTATAGGCCTTTACTCAAGGAGAACCAATGATTAGTTTACAATAATCATTTTAACTGGTCGATCAACTTGAGATGTCCGCACTAAATCGTACATACCTTCTGATTTATAGTTCTGAATGACACGAATAAAATGTGCACGTTAATCTAGCTGAACTTGCTATGTTATGACAAAATTTAAAATCGAAATAGCTACGAAAAGCCTCCATCTAATCCAATCTATCCCAAACTGCGTGATGTCATGCATTATGCTTCATTTATAAGCCTTTACTCTAGGAGCTCCAATGATCAGTTTAGAATGATCATTTTAACTAGATGATCAACTTGACACGCCCGCTATAAATCATCTTTAAATTTTTTATTTAAAGCTCAAAACGACATGAGTGCAGCGCGTATGTTAAGCTAGCTCCCTTTTCAATATTGTTAAAAAATTTGAGACTGAAAGAGCTACGAAAAAAGCCTCCAAGCAATCCAATGTATCCCAAACTACGCGAAGCCATGCATTATGCTTCATTTATAAGCCTTTACTCAAAGAGAACCAATGATCATTTTAGAATCATCATTTTAACTCATCGATCAACTTGACAAGTCTGCATTAAATCGTCCGTAACTTTTTAATTAGAGTTCAGAATAACACGAATCTAATGTCCAAGTTAACCTAGCTAAATTTTCTATATTGTAACAAAATTTAACATGATAACTAGCTACGAAAAAGCCTCGAAGTAGTCCAATCTATCACTAAATCCGTGATGCCGTATATAATGCTTGATTTATAGCCTTTATTCAAGGAGCACCAATGATCAGTTTAGAATGATTATTTTAATTTCCGACCAACTTGACATGTCCGGACTAATCGTCTCTAACTTTTGATTTAGACCTCAAAATAACATGAATCCATCGCCCATGTTAAGCTAGCTCAATTTTCCATATTGTGACAACATTTGAGACTGAAAGAGCTGCAACAAGGCCTCCAAGTAATGCAATGTATACCAAATTATGTGATGCCATTCATTATGCTTCATTTATAAGCCGTTACTCATGGAGCACTAGTGATCAGTTTAGAATGATCATTTTAACTACCTGATCAACTTGACATGTCCACATTAAATCGTCTTTAACTTTTGATTTAGATCTCAAAATGACATGAGTCCAACGCCCACATTAAGCTAGCTCAATTTTCCAAATTGTGACAACATTTGACACCAAAAGAGGTACAACAACGCCTCCAAGTAATCCAATGTATCCCAAACTGCCTGATGCCTTGCATTATGCTTCACTTATAAGCCTTTACTCAAGAAGCACCAATGGTCAGTTTAGAAAAATCATTTTATCTTGCCGATCAACTTGACATGTCCGCACTAAATCATCCGTAACTAATGATTTAGAGTTTGGAATGACACGAATCCAATGCCCACCTTACGCTCGCTAAATTTTTTCTATTGCAACAACATTTGAGACTGAAATAGCTACGAAAGAGCCTCCAAGTAATCCAATGCATCCCAAACTGTGTGATGCCATGAATTATGCTTCATTTATAATCCTTTACTCAAGGAGAACCAATGATCAGTTTAGAATGATCATTATTTTTGGCCAATCAACTTGACATGTACGCACTAATTCGTACATAACTTTTGATTTAGAGTTCAGAATGACATGAATCTAACGACTACATTAACGTAGCTCAGTTTTCTATATTGTGTTAAAAATTAACACCGAAATAGCTATGAAACAGCCTCCAAGTAATCCAATCTATCCCAAAATCCTTGACGTGGGCATTATGATTGATTTATAAGCCTTCACTCAAGGAGCACCAATAATCTGTTTAAAATGATCATTTTAACTGGCCGATCAACTTGAATGTCCGCACTAAATTGCCCGTAAGTTTTGATTTCAAGTTCAAATGAATGGAATCCAACGCCCACGTTAAGCTAGCTCAATTTTCTATATTGTAGCACAATTTGAGACTGAGAGAGCTACGAAAATGCCTCCAAGTAATCCAATGTATTGCAAAGGGCGTGATGTCATGCATTATGCTTCATTTAGAAGCCTTTTCTTTAGGAGCAGCAGTGATCAGCTTAGAATGATCATTTTAACTAGCTGATCAGCTTGACATGTCCGTACTAAATCGTCTTTAACTTTTGATTTAGAGCTCAAAATGCCATGAGTCAAACGCCCACGTTAGGCTAGCTCAATTTTCTATATTGTAACAACATTTGAGACTGCAAGAGCTACGAAAAAGCCTCCAAGTAATCCAATGCATCCCAAACTGCGTGATACAGTGAATTATGCTTCATTTATAAGTCTTTACTCAAGGAGCACCAATGAACAGTTTAGAACGATCATTTTAACTTGCTGATCAACTTGACAATGCCGCACTAAATTGTCCGTAATTTATGATTTAGCGTTCAGAATGACACGAATCCAACACCCATGTTAAGCTCGCTCAATTTTCTATATTGTAACAACATCTGAGACTGAAAGAGCTATGACAAAGCGTCTAAGTAATCCACTGGATCCCAAACTGCGTGATGCCATGAATTATGCTTCATTTGTAAACCTTTACTCAAGGAGAACCAATGATAAGTTTAGAATTATCATTTTATCAGGCCGATCAACTTGACATATCCGCACTAAATTGTCCATAAGTTTTGATTTAAAGTTCAGAATGACACGAATCTATCGACCACGTTAACCAAGCTCAATTTTCTATATTGTATCAAAATTGAACACTAAAATAGCTACGAAACAGCCTCCAAGTAATCCAATCTATCCTAAAATCCGTGATGCCATGCATAACTTTTGATTTAGAGTTCAGAATGACATGAATCCAACGCCCACATTATTAATCTTGCTGAATTTTCAATATTGTGACAAAATTAAACAACGAAATAGCTACGAAAAGTCTGCAAGTAATCAAATCTATCCGAAAATGCGTGATGCCATGCATGATGCTTCATTTATAAGCCTTTATCTAGGAGCCCCAATGATCAGTTTAAAATGATCATTTTAAGTAGCTGATCAACTTGACATGTCCACACTAAATTGCCTTTAACTTTTGCCACACATGAGTACAATGGCCACATCAAGCTAGTTTAATTTTACATATTGTGACAAAATTTGAGATTGAAAGAGCTACAACAAAGCCTCCAAGCAAACCAACGTATCGAAATATCCGTGATGCCATGCATTATGCTTCATTTATAAGCCTTTACTCTAGGAGAACCAATGATCAATTTAGAATAATCATTTTAACTGGCCGAATAACTTGACTTCTCCGCACTAAATCGTCCGTAACTTTTGCTTTAGAATTCAAACTGACACAAATCCAACGCCCACATTAATCTAGCTGGATTTTCTATATTGTGAAAAAATTTAACACCAAAAGAGCTAGGAAAAGCCTCCAAGTAATCTAATCTGTCCCAAACTGCGTGATGCCATGCATTATGCTTCTTTTATAAGGCTTTAAGCAAGGAGCACAATTGACCAGTTTACAATGATCTTTTTAACTAGCTGATAACGTTGACATTTCTCCGCACTAAATCGTCGTTAACTTTTGATTTAGAGCTCAAAATCACATGAGTCAAACGCCCACGTTAAGCTAGCTCAATTTTCTATATTGTAAATTTGAGACTGAAAGAGCTACAAAAAGCCTACAAGTAATCGACTGTATACCAAACTGTGTGATGCAATGCATTATGCTTCATTTACAAGCCTTTACTAAAGGAGAACAAATGATCAATTTAGAATGATCATTTTCACTGGCCGATCAACTTGACATGTCCGCACTAAATCATCTATAACTTTGGATTTAGAGTTCAAAATGATACGAATCCAACTGACACATTAAGCTAGCTCAATTTTCTATATTGTGACAAAATTTAAGACCAAAATAGCAATGAAAAAGCCTCCAAGTCATCCATTCTATCCCAAAATCTGTGATCCCATGCATTATGCTTCATTTATAAGCCTTTACTCAAGGAGCTTCAATGATCAGTTTAGAATGATCATTTTAACTGGCCAATGATTAGTTTAGAATAATCATTTTAACTAACAGATCAACTTGACATGACCGCACTAAATTGTATGTAACTTTTTATTTAGAATTCAGAATGACACAAATCTAATGCCCACAATAATATTGCTCATTTTTCTGTATTATGGCAAAATTTTATACTGAAATAGCTACGAAAAAGCCTTTAGGTAATTCAATCTGTCCCAAAATCCATGATGTCATGCATTATGCTTGATTTATAAGCCTTTACTCAAGGAGAACCAATGATCTGTTTAGAAAAATGATTTTAACTGGCCGATCAACTTGACATGTCCACACTAAATAGTCCTAACTTTTGATTTAGAGTTTAGAATGACACAAATCCAACACCCACGTTAATCTATCTGAATTTTCTATATTGTGACAAAATTTAACACCGAAATAGCTACGAAAAGCTTGCAAATAATCCAATCTATCTCAAACTACGTGATACCATGCATGATGCTTCATTTATAAGATTTGAGATTGAAAGAGCTACGAAAAGGCCTCCAAGTAATTTAATGTATCCCAAGCTTTGTGATGTAATGCATTATGCTTCATTTATAAGCCTTTACTCAAGGAGCATGAATGATCAGTTTAAAATGAACATTTTAACTTGCTGATCAACTTGACAGGTCCACACTATATCGTCCGTAACTTTTGACTTAGAGTTTGACATGACATGACTCCAACGCCCACGTTAAGCTAGTTCAATTTTTCTATATTGTGACAAAATTTAATACCAAAATAGCAACAAAAAATCCCCCAAGTATCCAATCTATCCCAAAATGCGTGATGCCATGTATTATGCTTCATTTATAAGATTTTACTCAACGAGCACCAGTGATCAGTTTAGAATGATCATTTGAACTTGCCTATCAACTTGACATGTCCGCAATAAATCATCCAGAACTTTTGATTTAGAGTTCATAATTACACAAATCCAACGCCAACATTAAGCTAGCTAATTTTTCTATGTTGTAACAACATTTAAGACTCGAAGAGCTACGACAAAGCCTCCAAGTAATCCAATGTAACCCAAACTGCATGATGCCATGCATTATGCTTCATTTATAAGTCTTTAATCAAGGAGCACCGATGATCAGTTTAGAATGATCATTTTAACTGGGCGGTCAACTTGACATGTCCGCACTAAATCGTCCGTAACTTTTTATTTAGAGTTCAAAATGATACGAATCGAACGCCCACGTTCAGCTAGCTTACTTTTCTATATTGTGACAAAATTTAATACCAAAATAGCAACGAAAAAGCCTCCAAGTAATCCAATCTATCCCAAACTGCGTGATGCGATGCATTATGCTTCATTTATAAGCCTTTACTCAAGGACCACCAATGATAAGTTTAGAATGATCATTTTAACTAGTTGATCAACTTGACACATCCGCACTAAATCGTCTATAACTTTCGATTTAGAGCTCAAAATAACATGAGTGCAATGCCCGCATTAAGCTAGCTAAATTTTCAACATTGTGACAATATTTGTGACTGAAAGAGCTACAAAAAAGCCATCATTTAATCCAATGTATCCCAAGCTGCGTGAAGTCATGCATTATGCTTCATTTATAAGCCTTTACTCAAGGAGTACACACGACCAGATTAAAATGTTTCACTGGCCGATCAACTTGACATGTCCGCACTAAACCGTCCGTAAATTGGTATTTAGAGTTCAAAATGACACAAATCCAACTCGCACGTTAAGCTAGCTCAATTTTCTATATCATGACAAAATTTAAGACCAAATAGCAACGACAAAGCATCAAAGTAATCCAACATATCTGAAACTACATTATGTCAACCATTATGCTTCATTTATAAGCCGTTACTCAAGGAGAACCAATGATCAGTTTACAATAATCATTTTAACAGGCCAATCAACTTGAGATGTCCGCACTAAATCGTACATACCTTCTGATTTATAGTTTTGAATGATACGAATCCAATGTGCATGTTAATCTAGCTGAACTTTCTATGTTATGCCAAAATTTAACACCGAAATAGCTACAAAAAGCCTCCAAGTAATCCAATCTATCACAAACTGCGTGATACCATGAATTATGCTTCATTTATAAGCCTTTACTCAAGGAACACCAATGATCAGTTTAGAACGATCATTTTATCTGGCCGATCAACTTGACATGTCCGCACTAAATCGTCCGTAACTTTTGATTTAGAGTTCAGAATGACACAAATCTAACGCCCACATTAACCTAGCTCAACTTTCTAGATTATGTCAAAATTTAAAACGAAAATAGCTAGGAAAAAGCATCCAAGTTATCCAATGTATCCCAAAATCCGTGATGTCATGCATTATGATTGATTTATAAACCTTCACTCAAGAGCGCCAATGATCCGTTTAGAATGATCATTTTAACTAGCCGATCACCTTAACATGTCCTCACTAAATCGCCCGTAACTTTTGATTTAGTGTTCAAAGTGATACGAATCAAACGTGCACTTTAAGCTAGCTTAATTTTCCATATTTGTATAACATTTGAGACTGAAAGAGCTGCTACAAAGCATCCAAGTAATCCAATGTATCCCAAACGTTTTGATGCCACGCATTATGCCTCATTTATAAGCCTTTACTCAAGGAGCACCAATGATCAGTACATAATGATCATTTTAACTGGCCGATCAGGTTGACATGTCCACACTAAATCATCACTAAGTTGTGATTTAGAGGTCAAAGTGATACGAATCCAATGTCCACTTTAAGCTAGCTTAAGTTTCCATATTGTGATAATATATGAGACTGAACGAGCTGCTACAAAGCATCCAAGTAATCTAATGTATCCCAAACTGTGTAATATCATGCATTATGCTTCATTTTTAAGCCTTTACTCATGGATCACCAATTATCAGTTTAGAATGATCATTTTACCTAGCTGATCAACATGACAGTCCTCACTATATCGTCTTAAACTTTTGATTTAGAGCTCAAAATAACATAAGTCCAACACCCACATTAAGCTAGCAAGATTTTCCATCTTGTGACAACATTTGAGACGGAAAGAACTATTACAACTCCTCCAAGTAATCCAATGTATCCCAAAATGTGTGATGCCATGCATTATGCTTCATTTATAAGCTTTTACTCAAGGAGCACCATTGATCAGTTTAGAATGATCATTTTAACTGGCCGATCAACTTTACATGTGCACATTAAATCGTTCGTAACTTTTCATTTAGAGTACAGAATTACACGAATCCAACGGCCACGGTAAGATAGCTCAATTTTCTTTATTGTTAAAAATTTGAGACTGAAAGAGCTATGACAAAGCCTCAAAGTAATCCAATGTATCCCAAACTGCGTCATGCCATGCAATATTCTTCGTTTAAGATTAACCCAAGGAGAACCAATGATCAGTTTAGAATGATCATTTTAACTGGCCGATCAACTTGACATGTCCACAATTAATCATCCGTAACATTTTATTAAGAGTTCATAATGACACGAATCCAACCCCCACGTCAAGCTAGCTCAATTTTCTATACTGTGACAACATTTGAGACTGAAAAAGCTACGAAACAGCCGCCATTAATCGAATGTATCTCAAGCTGTGTGAAGCCATGCATTATGATTCATTTCTAAGCCTTTACTCATGGAAAACCAATGATCAGTTTAGAATGATCATTTTAACTACCCGATCAACTTGAGATGTCCGCACTAAATCGTCTGACTTTTGATTTAGAGTTCAGATCTACACGAATCTAACGCCCCCGTTAACCTAGCTCAATTTTGAATATTGCGAAAACATTTAGCACCGAAATAGCTACAAAAAGCCTCCATGTAATCCAATCTATCCCAAACTGTGTGATGCCATGTGTTATGCTTCATTTTTAAGTCTTTACTCAAGGAGCACCAATGATCAGTTTTGAATGAGCATTTTAACTAGCTGATCACTTGACATGTTCGAACTAAATCGTCTTTAACTTTTGATTTAGAGCTCAAAATGACATGAGTCCAATGCGCATGTTAAGATAGCTCAATTTTCCATATTGTGACAACATTTGAGAATGAAAGAGCTGCAACAAAGACTCCAAGTAATCCAATGTATCCCAAACTGTGTGATTCCATGCATTATGCTTCAGTTATAAGCCTTTACTCAAGGAGCACCAAAGATAAGTTTAGAATGATCATTTTAACTGGCCGATCAACTTGACATGTCGACATTAAATCGTCTGTAACTTTTGATTTAGAGTTCATAATTACACGAATCCAAAGGCCACATTAAGCTAGCTCAATTTTCTATATTGTGATAAAATTTGAAACCGAAAGAGCTACGACAATTCCTCCAAGTAATACAATATATGCCAAACTACATGATGCCATGAATTATGCTTCATTTATAAGCCTTTGCTCAGGGAGAACCAATGATAAGTTTAGAATAATCATTTTAACTGGCCAATCAACTTCACATGCACGCACTAAATCGTCTCTAACTTTTTATTTAGAGTTCAGAATGATACGGCCCACGAAAATCTAGCTCAATTTTCTGTATTGTGACAAAATTTAACACCGAAATAGCTATGAAAAGCCTCAAAGTATTCCAATCTATCCCAAACTGCGTCATGCCATGTATTATGCTGCATTTATAAGCCTTTACTCACGGAGCTCCACTGATAAGTTTAGTATGATCATTTTAACTAGCTGATCAAACTGTCATCTCCGAACTAAATCATCTTTAACTTTTGATTTAGAGCTCAAAATGACATGAGTCCAGTGCCCACGTTAAGCTAGCTCAATTTTCCATCTTATGACAACATTTGAGCATGAACGAGCTGTTACAAAGCCTCTCTGTCATCCAATGTATCCCAAAATGCGTGATGCCATGCATTATGCTTGATTTATAAGCCTTTACTCAAGGAGCACCAATGATTAGTTTTTAATGATCATTTTAGTGGGCTGCTAAACTTGACATGTCCGCACAAAATCGTCTGTAACTTTTAATTTAGAGTTCAAAATGAAACAAATCCAATGTGCACGTTAAGCTAGCTCAATTTTCTATATTGTGACAAAATTAAAGACCAAAATAGCAACGAAAAAAGCCTCCAAGTAATCCAAACTATCAAAAATGCGTGATGCCATGCATTATGATTCATTTATAAGCCTTTACTCAAGGAGCACCAATGATCAATTTAGAATGATCGTTTTAACTAACTAATCAACTTGACACGTCCGCACTAAATCATATTTAACTTTTGATTTAGAGCCCAAAATAACATGAGTCGAACGCCGACATTAAGCAAGCTAAATTTTTCCATATTGTGATAACATTTGAGACTGAAAGAGCTACAAAAAAGCCTTCATTTAATTAAATGTATCCCAAATTGCGTGAAGCCATGCATTATGCTTCATTTATAAGCCATTACTCAAGGAGCACAAATGATCATAGTACAATGATCATTTCAACTGGCCGATCAACTTGACATGTTTGCACTAAATCGTACGTAACTGTTGATTTAGAGTTCAGAATAACTTGAATCTAACACCCATGTTAACCTAGCTCAATTTTCTATATTGTGACAACATTTGAGACTAAAAGAGCTACTACAAAGCCTCCAAGTAATCTATTGTATCCGAAACTGTGTGATGCCATTCATTATGCTTCATTTATAAGCCTTTACTCAAGGAGCACCATTGATCAGTTTAGAATGGTCATTTTAACTAGCCGATAAACTTGACATGTCCATAGTAAATCATCAGTAACTTTTGATTTAGAGTTCAGAATGACACGAATCCAACGCCCACGTTAATCTAGTTCAATACTCTATATTGTTTCAAACTTTAACACCAAAATAGCAATGAAAAGCCTTCAAGTAATCCCATCTATCCTAAACTGCGTGATGCAATGCATTATGCTTCATTTAGAAGCCTTTATGCAAAGAGCACCAATGACCAGTTTAGATTGAGCATTTTAACTAGTTGATCACTAGACATGTTCGAACTAAATCATTTGTAACTTTTCATTTAAGCTCAAAATGAAATGAGTCCAACACCGACGTTAATCTAGCTCAATTTTCGGTAATGTGACAACATTTGAGAATGAAAGAGCTGCAACAAAGCCTCCAAGTAATCTAATGTATTCCAAACTGTGTGATGCCATGCATTATGCTTCATTTATAAGCCTTTACTCAAGGAGCACCAATGATCAGTTTATAATCATCATTTTAACTGGCCGATCAACTTGACATGTCCGCATTAAATCGTCCGTAACTTTTAATTTCTAGTTCAAAATAACATGAATCCAAAGGCAACATTAAGCTAGCTCCATTTTCCACATTGTGACAACATTTGAAATTTAAAGAGCTACGACAAAGCCTCCAAGTAATCCAATGTATCTCAAACTGCGTGATACCATGCATTATGCTTCATTTACAAGCCTTTACTTAAGGAGCCCCAATGATTAGTCTAGAATAATCATTTTAACTGGCCGATCTGCTTGAAATGTCCGCACTAAATTTTCCATAACTTTTGATTTAGAGTTCATAATGACACGAATCTAATGCCCACGTTAAGCTAGCTCAATTTTCTATACTGTGACAACATTTGAGACTGAAATAGCTACAACAAAGCCTCCAAGTAATCCAATGTATTCCAAACTGCCTGATGCCATGCATTATGCTTCATTTATAAGCCTTTACTCAAGGAGCACCAATGATCAGCTTAGAGTGATCTTTTTAACTGGCTAATCAACCTGACATGCCTGCACTAAATTGTCCATAACTTTTGATTTAGAGTTCAAAATGACACGAATCCAATGCCCACATTAAGCTAGATCAGTTTTGTATATTGATACGAGCATGGAAAGCACACAAAAGGAGAAGTTGATGGCTAGGAATGAACCAGTGGAACATGAAGAAGCTCTTGCACTACCAGCTGGACCATTAACCCGAGCCAAGGCTAGAAAACTCAAAGAGGCGATCAGCAGTCTGCTCAACAAGGACAATGCACAAAAAGTTCACTTGGGTTTGAATGGAGAAGTGCCTAAAAGCACGCTGATTTTAGTACAAGCTCAAGACATCATACAAATGGATTTGTGATCCATTTGTACTCTTTTTACCTAATCTAAGTTTTCTCCTATTGGGTTTTCTTGGTACGCCTTTGTTGCAGCAAGTTCCTGTAGCAAACCGAATACCAGGAGTTGTAGTGTCTGGGCATGCAGCTCTGGAGTTCGCTGCACTCGAGCCTCTTGTTCAAGAGTTTTGGGCACCTCAATACTCACCACCATCTCCTCTAGTGCTAAGGATGCTAGTACAAGACCAGGGCCCACTAATTGGTATGCTTTGAAGATGTTAAGAAATTTGAATATGTTTAGTGGAAGGATTGATACGATTTCATCACACAACTGAGTGGTATGTTAGAGAGGAACAACGAGACCATCATGTGTCCGATTGAGTTTTGGAAGCAATTGGCGATTCAATATTTAAGGGACGAAGCACAAGTTGGTGGGATAGTGTGGTCATTAAAACTCAGGCAAACCACATGCTTAGTTGGCACAACTTTAAGGAGGAATTTGCACAGGAGTATTTTCCACAAATGGCTGTAGACCAAATGGTCAAGTTGTTTGTCGATCTTCGACAGGGGTCTAAGTCAGTACAGGAGTATGATCTAGAATTTTTGTCTATTTATGAGCTTCACAAGGAGAGGAACAAACGAATATGACATGATCCTCAATTTTAAAAGATGTTTGAGGCTAGAGTTTAAAAAAATCGTTGCATAGTGCTAAAGTTCAATAGCATGGTCAATTTAGTGGAAACAGCGTCCTTAGTAGAACAAGGCATTGAGACGGAAACCAAACAGGAAAAAGTGACGCAAGCAAGGGTAGGGAAATTGGTTGAGTTGTAGAGACATACTACGGATAACTGGAATATGGACTTGTACAGGTTAGAAGAGTGCTCACTTGTTTTAAGTGTGGTCAAAATGGACACACCCGGATGCATTGTTCAAGTGGAGCACTTAAGGGTAGTAATAGCAAGATTGTGAATACAAGTTATATGCTAAGTTGAGCAAGTATAGTTTTTGGGGTAGGAAGATTGGTTTTTAAGTGACGTTGTGTCTGGAGGTGGAGTATTAGTGGATCCAAAAAAACAAATTTCGCAACGATTATGGGATGACCGACACAAGAAATGCAACAGAGGTTTCTAGTTTTCTTGACCTAGAGGGTTATTAGCGAAAATTATTGAACGATTTGCGAGTATGGCCAAGCCTATGACCCAATTCACAAAAAGGGATGTGAAGTTTAAATGGACAAAAGAGTATGAAGAGAGCTTTAAGAAGTTGAAAGAGCATTTGATTAAGACTTCAATATTGACCTTTCCAAAGACAGAGCTACCATATTTAGTATACACTAACGTATCAAGGTTAGATTGGATTGTGTGCTAATGCAGGAAAAACGAATAATTGCCTATGCGTCTAGGCAGTTGAGAAAACATGAGATAAATTATTCCACCCATGATTTGGACTTAGCAGTAGTTGTTTTTGTTTCAAGGATTTGGCATGCGTATTTGTACAGAGAAAAAGTCCAAGTTTTTATTGACCACAAGATTTTTAAAAATACATATTTACGCAACCAGGCCTTAATCTGAAACAAAGGAGATGGATGGAACTACTATCAGATTACGATTCGGAAATCGCATACCATCCCGGTAAGGCTAACATTGTAGCAAATGCAGTAAGTAGAAGAAGAAATAACATATCAAGGGAACGAGAAGCGGAGGAGCAAGTAGCTTTCTTGGAAAAATTAAGCTTGTGTGTTGCTATTGTTTCCAAGGATGCCATAGGATTAGAAGCCATAAATCGGGTAGACTTACTTTGGAAAATATGTGAGGTTCAAAAGGTAGATGATGCACTAAGAAAGGTTGTACATAATAATGTGGAAGGATACCATACCGCAAACAATGTGATCGACTTGTATAGGCATTGGATATGTGTTTCTAATGTTAAGGAAAAAAAGGATGAGATCTTAGCACGCACACCAGTCACATTTCGCAATCCATTAGGGGGCGACAAAGCTGTAGCAAGATCTAAAATGTTATTACCATTGGAACAACATAAAATAGGATGTTTCAAAATGGGTAGCAGAGTGTTCTACGTCCAAATTAATAAAGACAGAACGGACGGTACCTAGTGGGTTGTTGCAAAGTCTACCGTTGCCTGAATGGAAATGGGATATGATCAATATGGATTTTGTGACATGGCTCCCAAGGACAGTTAGTAAATTGGATACGGTTTGGGTAATTGTTGATCAACTTACTAAGTCATCTCATTTCTTGGCGATTTAAAAGACAGACAATGTTGACCACTTAGCAAGAGTATATTTCGAAGTGATTGTTAGGTTGCATGGGATCCCAATGAGCATTGTTTCGGACTGAGACCCGAAATTTAATTCAATATTTTGGCAGGCATTCCAAAAGGCACTTGGGAAAAAGTGCATCTGAGTACAGTATAGCACCCATAGACAGATGGACAGTCGGGAAGAACAATTCAAACTCTTAAGGATATGTTGCGAGCATGTATGTTGGATGGGGGAGGTTATTGGGAGAGATATTTACCGTTAGCAGAGTTTGCGTATAACAATAGTTATCATAGTAGCATGATGCTGTCACCATATGAGGATTTTGTATGGCGACCATGTCGGACACCACTTTGCTGGACAGAGGTGGGAGATCGTAGAGACTTGGAACCTGAGTTGGTTCAAGAGACAGTGGATCAAGTGGAAACTCTTCGTGCTAGACTAAAAGAGGCTCACAACCGTCAGAAGAGTTATGCTAATAATGGGAAAAGAGGATTTGAGTTTGGAGTGGGTGATGAGGTGTATTTGAAAATGACGGTATTCAGAGGAGCATATAAGAATACGAAGTTGGGAAAACTCAAACCACGTTTTATGGGGCCTTATCCAATTACTGAAAGGATTGGTGCAGTTGCATATAGATTGGGATTACCAAAGAAGTTAGCAGCGTTTCATGATGTGTTTCATGTATCAGTCCTCAAAAAAGTTTTCAAAGAACCCCAACTCATTACGCAGCAACCACTAAAGGATTTGGAAGAAAACTTGACAATTCTTAGTAAACCGGTAAAAAGCACTAGACAACAAAGAGTTGATATGCAAGGGAAGCATGTTAAATTAGTGCGTGTTCATTGGGAAAGAGAAGAAATTGAATAAGAGACGTGGGAGTCAGAACATCATGTGAGAATCGATTATCCTGGTCTTTTTAAAGACCACGACGAGAGTGAGGTTGAACCATCGAATTTGAGGACGAATTCTTTGGTGGTGCGGGAGAATTGTAACATCCCAGGGCTAAATCTAAACAGTGAAGCCCACGGAACTAGAAGTGAGGGTATAACGGAAAATTCTTCTGAAACCCTAATTAACCCTAATGGCTGTATAAGACGTCACCAAAAGGGATTAGAGGCAGCCGTTCATCAGAAACAAAAACAAGAAAAGAGGGAGAGATTTCGACAGAGCAGAGGGATAGAAGGTTCAACATTGGAGAGTCCAGGTGCTCGTGTGTATGATCGCTGGAGGAAAAGAAATTTACGCACGACCAACGATTCCAACGTTCCATTAACCCAAGCGTCGCCGTGAAGTGAGACGGGATCTACGATTTTCATTATACATTTATGTATATGTATTTTGATGAGTGCTTCGTTTTGGGAGAAAGTTAGAGGTTGAATCATGTGTGGTGTTAGGGTTTTAGTTAATTGTTGCAAAAATAATGGTGCTTTTATAAGGAAAAGGGAGTTAAACCTATTAGGAATTTATTAAATAATAAATAAATAAATATTAAAAAGAATGTATAGGAATGTAGTGGTGTACGTGTGTGGTGTGGAAGGGAGTAGAAATATTACGTTAATTTATTATTTTAAGGGAGATTATTATGTTGACTTAGTTATTAAGGAAGATAAATTGTTATGTGTTGGTTTATTGGTTTGATTATGGTATAGTAAAATGAACCATAATCAATTAATTAATATGATTATTAGATAAATATTAAACATTTAGTCTAATCAAGTATAATGTTTGATTTATTAATGTTGGAATAAATTTCAGGTGAACGTGATATTCATGTAATGCAGGTATGGTAGATTTGAGCAACGTTAGTTGGTTCAACTACGTTGATGGGTGTTGGGCTACGACAGCAGCGGTGTTGAATTCATTAACAGCTAGCAAGCCAAAAATAACCGTCGACGTGGCGGGAGCTCAACGTGAGCAAATAGGCCGATGTGGTCGTGGTGGAAAGCCGTTGTGGCTTTAGGGGTTCAATCCTTAAATCGACGTGGTTAGGGTTGAGGAGGAGTGGTTGTGAATTAGGCAAATATGGTTTAAATACATATATCTTAGTAGTATTGTTGTCGACTTTTGTGGAATCAATCATGCTAGTTTTCATTCCTAAATAATGTAATTATCAAGATTAGATACATACTTGTATAATGTGGATATGTGGGTAGGCATGATCGTTTCACTGAGTAATTATGTTACTCATGCCTCCTTTTGGATGCAAGTGAATTCGAGCAGTAGTGGTGTAGTGACTCAGGCTGGTGCTACATTTTTGGAATTTTAAACATGATTTATTTATTTTATTTTGAATCTTGAGTATCGTTGAATTTTTAAAGTTTTTTTGTTATTACGTTTTGAGAATCAATCTTGAGAATCAATTATTACGTTTTTTTGTAATAATTGTATATTCGGTTTTGACAAGAGTTCTTTTAATAAAAAGAATTATTACTTATATTTTATCTATTAAATGAGATTTCAAATGAATTATAAGTTAAGTACGAGACGATAACACGTATCATGTGTTTTGGAAACGGGTGATACAAAAAGATTCTATCTTTGCTGTGGTTGATAGATTCTGTAAGATGGTTCATTTTATAGCATGTCACAAGACTGATGATGAACTGAATATAGCCAATCTATTCTTTAAAGAGGTAGTTCGTTTGCATGGAAAGCCTAGGACCATAGTTCTTGAGTTACTTTAGGAAAATTCTTTGGTCTAAGTTCGAAACTAAGTTGGTATTCTCTACAAAATGTCACCCACAAACGGATGGTCAAACTAAAGTAGTTAATAGAACCTTATTTACTTTTATTGCATGCAATACTCAAACGAAATCTTAGAACATGGAAAGAATGTTTACCACATGCTGAATTTGCATATAACCATTTTGTACATTCTGCTTCTAAGTATTCTCCTTTTCAAATTGTGTACGGTTTCAATCCTTTATCTGCTTTGGATCTAACCCCTTTGCCTTTAAGTGAAAGGCTAGTATTGATGGAAAGAGAAAAGCTGAGATTGTTAGACAGATCGATGAGAATGCAAGGAAGTATATTGAGGTCAGAACCCAACAATATGCAAGAAAGGCCAACAAAGGAAGACGTGAAATGGTATTTCAGGTGGGAAACCTTGTATGGTTCACTTGAGGAAAAAAGATTTCCAGATGAAAGGAAATCCAAACTTATGCCCAGAATTGATGGACCTTTCAAGTTAGTTAAGAAGAATTGCAACAACGCCTACAAAATTGATCTTCAAGGTAAGTATAATGTGAGTTCAAACTTCAATGATTCTGATCTTGTGCCTTTCATTGCATATGAACCATATTTGAGGTCAAATCTTTTTCAAGAGGAGGAGGATGATACGAGCATGGAAAGCACACAAAAGGGAAAGCTCATGGCTAGGAATGAACTAGTGGAACATGAAGAAGCTCTTGCACCACCAGCTGAACCATTAACCCAAGCCAAGGCCAAGAAACTCAAAGAGGTGATCAGCAGCCTCCTCAACAAGGAGAATGCACAAAAAATTCACTTGGGCTTGAATGGAGAAGTGCCTAAATGAACTCTGATTTTAGTACAACCTCAAGACAGCATACAAATGTGTATGTGATCCATTTTTACTCATTTTCCCTTATACAAGTTTTCTCCCATTGAGTTTTCTTGGTAAGATTTTTAATGAGGCAAATGAATCACATTATAAACAAATTGCTTAAAATCAAAGGAGCCCACTTAAAAATTGGCATCATCAAGGACGGGGAGGGAAGTGTCTTTGGTTCCCTTGTAAATTCAACCATTTTAATGCTTGTAAGTTTGAGAGTGATTCTTTTCTTAACCTGGTTGTTGGTTTATAATATCCTTCAGTCAACATTTAGTAACCTTAGTGTGTAATATCTAAGCTACTACCTTAGGTAAATAAGTAGTGTTTTTGCAGCTACTATGTCACCCTTCAATCCACAACCTTTGAACAAATAGAATTTCGATTCATTCTATTGCAAAGCCCATCTCACCCACAGTCAAAAGTGCATTCCTTGGGAGGTTTGTATCATATATAGCGACAAAATTTAAGACCGAAATAGCTATGAAAAAGCCTCCAAGTAATCCAACCTATCACAAACTGTGTGATGTCATGCATTATGCTTCATTTATAAGCTTTCACTAAAGGATCACTAATGATCAGTATAGAATGATAATTTTAACTATCCGATCAACTTGACAAGTCCGCACTAAATCGTATTTAACTTTTGATTTAGAGCTCAAAATGACATGAGTTCAACACCCACATTAACTTGCTCAGTTTTTCATATTGTGCCAAAATTTGAGACTGAAAGAGGTACTACAAAGCCTCCAAGTAATCCAATGTATCCCAAAATGTGTGATGCCCTGCATTATGCTTCATTTATAAGCCTTTACTCAGGAAGCACCAATGATCAGTGTAGAATAATCATTTTAACATGCCGATCAACTTGACATGTCCGTACCAAATCGTCCATAACTTTTGATTTAGAGTTCAAAGTGATATGAATCAAACGCCCACGTTAACTAGCTTAATTTTCCATATTGTGACAACATTTGAGACCGAAAGAGCTAGGGGGGGGGGGAGGGGAAAGTGTCTACATTCATAGTAAAAAATAAGAGTTAATGAAGTCAAGTTCTTTGGTCAAGTCTTCCCTTGTAAATTCAACCATTTTAATGCTTGTAAGTTTGAGAATGATTCTTTTCTTAACCTGATTGTTAGTTTATAATATCCTTCAGTCAACATTTAGTAACCTTAGTGTGTAATATCTAAGCTACTACCTTATGTAAATAAGTAGTCTTTCTGCAGCTACTATGTCACCCTTCAATCCACAACCTTTGAACAAATAGAATTTCGATTCATTCTATTGCAAAGCCCATCTCACATGCAGTCAGAAGTGCATTCCTTGGGAGGTTTGTATCATATATAGCAACAAAATTTAAGACTGAAATAGCTACGAAAAAGCCTCCAAGTAATCCAACCCATCCCAAACTGCGTGATGCCATGCATTACGCTTCATTTATAAGCTTTCACTAAAGGATCACCAATGATCAGTATAAAACGATAATTTTAACTATCTGATCAACTTGAAAAGTCCGCACTAAATCGTCTTTAACTTTTGATTTAGAGCTCAAAATGACATGAGTTCAACACCTACATT
Organism: Pugionium cornutum; assembly: GCA_018901935.1. NCBI lineage: Eukaryota > Viridiplantae > Streptophyta > Magnoliopsida > Brassicales > Brassicaceae > Pugionium > Pugionium cornutum. Next base: position 17,290,451 of record CM032160.1, read on the forward strand.
AACTTGCTCAGTTTTTCATATTGTGCCAAATTTTGAGACTGAAAGAGGTACTACAAAGCCTCCAAGTAATCCAATGTATCCCAAGCTGCGTGATACCCTGCATTATGCTTCATTTATAAGCCTTTACTCAAGAAGCACCAATTATCAGTTTAGAATAATCATTTTAACTTGCCGATCAACTTGACATGTCCGCACTAATTCGTCCATAACTTTTGATTTAGAGTTCAAAGTGATATGAATCGAACGCCCACGTTAACTAGCTTAATTTTCCATATTGTGACAACATTTGAGACCGAAAGAGCTAGGACAAGGCCTCCAAGTAATCTAATGTATCTCAAACTGCTTGATGCCATGCAGTATGCTTCATTTATAAGTTACTCAAGGAGCACCAATAGTCAGTTTATAATGATCGTAACAGGCTGAACAACTTGACTTGTCTGCACTAAATCGTCCGTAAATTTTGATTTAGAGTTCAAAATGACACGAATCCAACACCCACGTTAAGCTAGCTCAATTTTTTATACAGCGACAAATATTTGAGACCGAAATAGCTATGACAAAGCTATCTGTCCCAAACTTCCTGATGCCATGCATTATGCTTCATTTTAAAGCCTTTACTCAAGGCGCACCAATGATTAGTATAGAATGACAATTTTAACTAGCTTATACACTTGACATGTCCTCACTAAATCGTCTTCAACTTTTGATTTAGATCTCAATATGACATGAGTCCAACGCCCACGTTAACTAGCTCAATTTTGCTTATTGTGACAAAATTTGACAGTGAATGACATGAATCCAATGCCCACGTTAAACTAGATCAATTTTCTATATTGTGACAAACTTTAAGACCAAAATAACTACAAAAGGCCTCCAAGTAGTCTAATGTATCCCAAACTGCGTGATGCAATTCATTATGCTTCATTTATAATCCTTTACACACGAGCCTCAATGATCAGTTTAGAATAATCATTTTAACTGGACGATCAATTTGACATGTTTGCACTAAATTGTCCGTAACATTTGATTTACATTTCAGAATTACACGAATCGAACGACCATGTTATGCTATCTCAAGTTTCTATATTGTAACAACAATTAATACTGAAAGAGCTACAACAAAGCCTCCACGTTACCATAAAGTATGCCCAACTGCATGATGTCATACATTATGCTTCATTTATTAGCCTTTACTCAAGGAGCACCAATGATCAGTTTAGAATGATCATTTTAACTGGTCGATCAACTTGACATGTCTGCACTAAATCGTCTGTAACTTTTGATTTAGACTTCAAAATGACATGAATCATATGCCAATGTTAAGCTAGCTTAATTTTCTATATTGTGGCAAAATTAAATACCAAAATAGCAAGGAAAAAGCCTCCAAGTAATCCAATCTTTCCCAAACCGCGTGATGCGATGCATTATGCTTCATTTATAAGAATTTACTCAAGGAGCACCAATGATCAGTTTAAAATGATCATTTTACCTCGTTGATCAACTTAACATGTGCTTAAGATTTCAAAATCTTCCGTAACTACTCATTTAGATTTCAAAATGACAGGAATCAACTGCCCACGTTAAGCTAGCTCAATTTTCTATATTGTGACAACATTTGAGACCAAAAGATCTATAAAATATCCTCCAAGTAATCCAATATATCCCATACAGCGTTATGCCAAGCATTGTGCTTCATTTATAACCCTTTACTAAACGACACCAAAGATAGTTTAGAATGATCATTTAGCTGGCCGATCAACTTGACATGTCCGCACTAAATCATCCGTTACTTTTCTATATTGTGACAACATTTGAGCCTGAAACAGTTATGAAAAATCCTCCAAGTAAACCAATATATCCTAAACTGTGTGATGCCTTGCATTATGCTTCATTTATAACCCTTTATTGAAGGAGCACCAATGATCAGTTTAGAATGATCCTTTTAACTGACCAATGAATTTAACATGTCCGCACTAAATCTTCTGTAACCCTTGATTTAGAGATCAAAATGACACAAATCCAATGAAAACGTTAAGCTAGCTCAATTTTCCAAACTGCGTGATGTCATGCATTATGTTTCATTTATAAGTCTTTACTCAATGAGCACCAATGATCAGTTTAGAATGATCATTTTAACTAGCCGATAAACTTGACATGCCCTCAGTAACGAGTTCATAACTTTTGATTTAGAATTCAGAGGGCAAAAAAAATCAATGCCCACATGCTAGCTCAATTTTCTATATTGTGACAAAATTTAAGACCAAAATAGCAACGATAAAGCCTTCAAGTAATCCAATATATCCCAAACTGCATAAACCATGCATTATGCTTCATTTTTTTACCTTTGCTCAATGGGCACCAATCATTAGTTTAGAATGATTAATTTAACTACCCGATAAACTTGACATGTCCTTAAGAAATTGTCCCTAACTTTTGACTTAGAGTTCATAGGAACACCAATTCAATGCCCACGTTATGCCAGCTCAAATTTCTATATTGTGACAAAATTTAAGACCAAAATAGCTACGACAAAGCCTTCAAGTAATCCTATCTGTCCCAAACTGCGTGATGCCATACATTATGCTTCATCTATATGCCTTTAATCAATGAGAATTAATGGTGAGTTTAGAATGATCATTTTAATTAGCTTATCAACTTGACTTTCCCGCACTAAATTGTCTTTAACTTTGACTTAGAGCTAAAAATGTCATGAATCCATCACCCACGTTAAACTAGCTCGATATTCCATAAGGTGACAACATTTGAGACTGAAAGAGCTAAACAAAGCCTCAAAATAATGCAATTTATCCCAAACTGCGTGATGCCATACATTATGCTTCAGTTATAAGCCATTACTAAAGGAGCACCAATGATCAGTTTAGAAAGATCATTTTAAGTTGCCGATCAAGTTTGCATGTCCACACTAAATCATCCGGAACTCTTGATGTAAATTTCAAAATGATAGGAATCCAACACCCACGTTAATCTAGCTCCATTTTCCAAACTGCATGATGCCATGCGTTATGTTTCAATTCTAAGCCTTTACTAAATGATCACCAATGATAAGTTTGGAATGATCAATTTAACTGCATGATGCCATTGATTATGCTTCATTTGCATCCTTTCCTACATGAGCACTAATGATCAGTTTAGAATGATCAATTTAACTAGCTGATAAACTTTACATGTCTGCACTAATTCGTATGTAAATTTTGATTTGGGTTTCAGAATGACAAAAATCCAATGCCCACGCGAAGCTAGATAAATTTTCTATATTGTGGCAAAATTTAAGACCGAAATAAAAACAACCACGTGAAGCTCTGATACCAATAGATGTGATCCCGATGAGGATCAAGCCCCTAATCAACTCCAAATGGTTGTGGAAGAGTGGATGAATGGATTGAAGTTGCGGAATGATTCAAACATGGTGTAACTTGCGGATGTGTGAGATCTTAATTGAATGGATCCAAAAACAAGGGGAAATGGATGACAATTCTTAAGGATGGTGGAAAATCCTTGGATTATATGCATGCTCTTTGTGAATGACAAAGGCCAGGCACATTGGGCAAGGGGTGAATCGACTTGAAACTTCCAAGGGTGATGAAGATCCCTTAGACTTTCGACTCTTGAGAGGAATGAGAAAGTGTTCTAAAATTCCTTATTCAAGAGGATGATCAAACGAGTTTAAGAAGGAGATTTGGTATTAAAATGTTTAATGATTCAGAAAGAAAGATTACAAGAAAATACTTATAGTAGTCTAGGACAATAAAAATGACTCCTAAAATTCTACCAAAAATATTAAAGGAAATACCTTGAGAATTACAAGGACAACTAAAAAAAGACTAAGAAGTAAATAATGTTTTGACTTGATTCTTTCTGTCTTATTTCGTGGATGATGAGATAGAATGGGCCTTGATTCACCAACAGAATGTGGTAAAGTACTTTGGGCTTGCCTCATTAAAAATCTATCTTAGAAAATTCATTGGGACAAAAGTAAGAATAGGGAAAAAAGAGTACACTCCAAGGCACCTCTCTTGGTGAGGTTTAGGTGGCTTGAATCACAACCAATGTGCTTGGATTAGCACACACTAAACTTGCCTGCATGGTGTTGAGAAGGTGATGTAGTGTTGTCTTAAGTTTGGCTTGCTTGGATCGGGTAATTGGACCACTGAAGATTTGTAGGCTTCCATGTCCAATATCAGCAGGTTCTACCTGCTCCTTAGCATTTTTAGTGGCTTCTTCCTCCTCTGGTTCAAGCTGCTCCTTAGGTTGTGGTTCCTTGCTGGTCATGCTCACATCATCTTCTCCCAGTTGAGAAGGATTTGACCTCAAATCTGTTTCATCTGTAAAATATGGAACCAAATCAGTAATATTGAAGGTTGAACTCACTTGGTACTTACCGTGAAGACCCAGCTGGTAGGCATTGTCATTGATCTTCTTGATGACTTTGAATGGGCCATCAATCCTAGGCATTAGCTTGGATTTCCTTTCACTCGGAAATCTAGCTTTCCGCAAATGGATCCAAACCAAGTCTCTTTCCTCAAATGCTAACTCCTTTCGGCCTTTATTGGCTTCTTGTGCATACATCTTAGTCTTATTTTCAATATTGAGTCGAGCCTTCTCATGAATATTTTTAGCCAACTCAGCCATTTTCTTTCCATCAAAGCTTGTCCTTTCACTCATAGGTAAAGGCATTAGATCCAAAGTTGAGATGGGATTGAACCCATAAACAATTTCGAATGGTGAGTACCTAGATGCAGTATGTCTAACATTATTATATGCAAATTCAACATGAGACAAGCATTCTTCCCAAGTCATAAGATTCTTTTTAATCAAAGCTCTTAACAAAGTAGACAAGGTTCTGTTAACTACTTCAGTTTGACGATCCCGCTGCGGGTGACAAGTTGTGAAGAAACAAAGCTTAATTCCTAGCTTAGACCAAAGTGTTTTCCAAAAGTAACTAAGGAACTTATTGTCTCTATCTGATACTATGGTCCTAGGCATGCCATTAAGTGTAACTATCTCCTTAAAAAATAATCCGGCAATGTTAGTGGCATCATCCGTTTTATGACAAGGAATAAAGAGCCATTTTGGAAAATCTATCAAGTACAACAAACACAGAATCGTTTCCAGTCTTAGTTCTAGGAAATCCAACAACAAAATCTATAGAATATCATGAAGGGTGCAAAGCTATAGGAAGAGGGGTATACAAACCGTGCTTTTGGATTGTGGATCTGGCTTGCTTGCAAATTACACATCTTTGGCAAGCTTTCTCAACATCACTCCTCATGTGTGGCCAAAAGAAGTGTTCCTGCCATACATTTAATGTCTTTTCCACGCCAAAGGGACCCATAAGACCAGCTGAATGTGCTTCCTTAACAAACAAGTCTCGGAAAGAGGAGTTAGGTACACATAATCGATTATCATAAAACAAGAAGCCTTCACTCTTAAAGTATTTTCCACTACCAAACTTCTCACAAGAAGCATAAATATCCTTATAATCAGCATCAGTAGCATATAACTCATTGATTTGCTCAAACCCTAGCAATTTAACTTCTAAAGAGTTCAAGAGTACATACCTCCGAGAAAGAGCATCGGCTAATACATTCTCTTTACCTTTCTTGTATTTGATCACATAAGGGAAGGTCTCAATGAATTTGATCCACCTAGCATGCCTTTTGTTCAGCTTTTGTGGCCCTTTGAGATGTTTGAGTGACTCATGGTCGGTATGGATGACAAACTCCTTGGGCCAAAGATAATGTTGCCATGTCTGCAAGCCCTCACAAGCGCATATAGTTTTTTGTTATAGGTTGGGTAATTGAGTGTGGTTCCTACAAGTTTCTCACTAAAGTAGGCTATGGGCTTCCTTTCCTGCATATGAACAGCACCAATACCATTGAAGATTTGTAGGCTTTTATGTCTAATATCAGCGGGTTCTAGCTGCTCCTTAGGATCTTTAGTGGCTTCATACTCCTCTGGTTCAAGGTGCTCCTTAGGTTGTGGTTCCTTGCTGGCCATGCTCAAACTGCGTGATGCCATGCAATATGCATCATTTGCAATCCTTTGCTACATGTGCACCAATGATCAGTTTAGAATGATCAATTTAACTAGCCAATAAATTTTACATGCCCGCACTAATTCGTATGTAACTTTTGATTTGGAGTTCAGAATGACACAAATCAAACTTCCACGTTAAGCTATCTCAATTTAATATATTGTGACACATTTGAAACTGAAAGAGCTACAACAATGTCTCCAAGTAATCTAATGTATCCCAAACTGCGTGATGGCATGCATTATGTTTCATTTATAGGCCTTCACTCAGTGAGCACCAATGATTAGATTATAATGATCATTTTAACTAGCCGATAAACTTGACATGTCCCATTAAATCGTCTGTAACGTTTGATTTGAAGCTTGAAATGACAAAAATCCAACATCCATGTTAAGGTAGCTCAATTTTCTATAATGTGAATAAATTTAAGACCAAAATAGCTATGACAAACACTCCAAGTAATCCAATCTATCCTCAACTGCGTGATCCCATATATTATGGTTCATGTTTAAACCTTTTCTCAATGGGCACCAATGATCAGTTTAGAATGATCAATTTAACTGGCCGATAAACTTGACATGTCCTCACTAAATTGTCCGTAAGTTTTTATTTAGAGTTAAGAGCAACACGAATCCAATGCCAATGTTAAGATAGCTCAATTTGACATATCCACACTAAATCATCTTTTAATTTTTATTTAGAGCTCAAGATTACATGAATCCAATGCCCACGTTAAACTAGCTCAATTTTCCATATTTTGAAAACATTTGAGACTGAAAGACCTAGACAAAGCATCGATGTAATGCAATCTATCCGAAACTGCGCGATGACATGCATTATGCTTCATTTATAAGCCTTTACTCAAGGAGCACTAATGACCAGTTTAGAATATTCATTTTATCTGGCCAATAAACTTGACATGTTCACACTAAATCATCCATAAATTGTTATTTAGAATCCAAACTGATACGAATCCAATATCCATGTTAAGCCAGCTCGATTTTCTATATTGTAACAAAATTTAAGACCGAAATAGCTACGAAAAAGCCTCCAAGTAATCCAATCTATCCCAAACTACGTGATACCATTCATTATGCTTCTTTTATAAGCCTTCACTCAATGAGCACCAATGACCATTTTAGAATAATTATTTTAACTAGCCAATCAACTTGACATATCCGCACTAAATCGTCCGTAACTTTGATTTAGTGTTCAAAATGACACAAATCCAGCACCCACATTAACCTAGCTCACTTTTCTATATTGTGACAAACGTTATGCTCGAAATAGCTATGAAAAAGCCTCCAAGTAATCCAATATATCCCAAACTACGTGTTGCCATGCATTATGCTCAATTTATAAGCCTTTACTTAAGGAGCACCAATGATCAAATTAGAATGATCATTTTAACTAGCTGATCAACTTGACATATCCTAACTAAATCGTCTTTTAATTTTTATTTGGATATCAAGATGATCGGAATCCAACACCCACGTTAAGCTAACTCAATTTTCCATATTGTGACAACATTTGAGAGAGCTAGATAAAGCCGCAAAGTAATGCAATATATTCTAAACTGCGTGATAACATGCATTATGCTTCTTTAAGCCTTTACTCAAGGAGCACTAATGACCACTTTAGAATGATCATTTTAACTGGCCGATCAACTTGACATCTCTGCAATAAATCGTCCATAACTTTCAATTTAGGGTTCAGAATGAAACAAATAAAACACCCACGTTAAGCTAACTCAATTTTCTATATTGTGACAAAATTTAAGACCAAAATAGCAACGACAAAGCCTCCACGTAATCCAATCTATCCCAAACAGCGAGATGCCATGCATTATGCTTCATTTATATGCCTTTACTCAAGGAGCACCAATGATCAGTTTGGAATGATCACTTTAACTAGCTGATCACTTGACATGTATGCACTAAATCGTCTTTAACTTTACTATTTATATCTCAAGATGATATGAATTCAACGCCCACGTTAAGCTTGTTCAATTTTCAATATTCTGAAAACATTTGAGACTGAAGGGCTACACAAAGCATCAAAGTAATGCAATCTAATCCAAACTGTGTGATGCCATGCATTATGCTTCATTTATAAGCCTTTACTGAAGGAGCACCAATGATGAGTTTAGAATGATCATTTTAAGTAGCTAATCAACTTGACATGTCCGCACTAAATCGTCTTTAACTTTTTTTTTAGAGCTCAAGATGACATGAATCTAACGCCCACATTTAGCTATCTCAATTTTCCATATTGTGAAAATATTTGAGACTGAAAGAGTTAGACAAAGCATCAAAGTAATGCAATCTATCCAAAAATGTGTGATGCCATGAATTATGCTTCTTTTATAAGCCTTTACTCAAGGAGCACGAATGACCAGTTTAGAATTATCATTTTAACTGCGGATCAACTTGACATGTCCGCACTAAATCATCCGTAACATGTGATTTAGAATTCAAAATGACACGAATAAAATAAACACGTTAAGCGAGCTCGATTTTCTATATTGTGACAAAATTTAATATCGAAATAGCTACGAAAAAGCCTCCATGTAATCCAATCTATCCCAAACAGCGTGATGCCATGCATTATGCTTCATTTATAAGCCTTTACTCAAGAAGCACCAATGATTGGTTTTGCATGATCATTTTAACTAGCTCATCAACTTGACATGTCCGCACTAAATCGTTTTTAACTTTTTATTTAGAGCTGTAGATTAGATGAATCCAATACCCATGTTAAGCATGCTAAATTTTCCATATTGTGAAAACATTTGAGACTGAAAGCATCAAAGTAATGCAATCTATCCAAAACTGTGTGATGCCATGAATAATGCTTCTTTTATAAGCCTTCACTCAAGGAGCACTAATGACCAGTTTATAATCATCATTTTAACTGGCTGATCAACTTGACATATCCGCACTAAATCGTCCGTAACTTTTGATTTAGTATTCAAAATGACACAAATCAAACACCCACGTTACGCTAGCTCAATTTTCTATATGATGACAAAATTTAATACCAAAATAGCTACGACAAAGTCTCCAAGTACCACAATCTATCCAAAACTTCGTGATGCAATGCATTATGCTTCATTTATAAGCCTTTACTCAAGGACCACCATTGATCACTTTAGAATGATCATTTTAACTAGCTGATCAACTTGACATGTCCGCACTGAATGTTCTTTAACTTTATATTTAGAGCTCAAGATTAGATGAGTCCAACACCCACGTTAAACTAGCTCAATTTTCCATATTGTGAAAACATTTGAGACTGAAAGAGCTATACGAAGGATCAAAGCAAGGTAATATATCCAAAACTGCGTGATGCCATGATTATGTTTCATTTATAAGCCTTTACTCATGAAAGGAGCACCAATGACCAGTTTAGAATGATCGTTTTAACTAGCCAATCAACTCAAATGTCCGCACTAAATCATCCGTAACTTTTAATTTAAAGTTAGAATGACACAAATCCAACGCCCACGTTAAGCTAACTCAATTTTCTATGTAGTGACAAAATTTCATACCAAAATAGCTAAGACAAAGCCTCCAAGTAATCCAATGTATCCTAAACTTTGTGATGCAATGCATTATGCTTCATTTATAAGCCTTTACTTAAGGATCACAAATGATCAGTTTAGAATGATCATTTTAACTAGCTAATAAACTTGACATGTCCTAACTAAATCGTCTTTTAGTTTTTATTTAGAGCTCAATATGACATGAATCCAACACCCACGTTAAACTAACTCAATTTTCCATGTTGTGCCAAAATTTGAGAGAGCTACATCAAGCCTCAAAGTAATGCAATCTATTCCAAACTGCGTGATGCCATGCGTTATGCTTCTTTAGTAAGCCTTTACTCAAGCAGTACCGATGACCGATTTAGAATGATCATTTTAACTGGCTGATCAACTTGACATCTCTGCACTAAATCCTCAGTAACTTTTAATTTATAGTTCAGAATGACACGAATCCAACACCCACATTAAGCTTACTCAATTTTCTATATTGTGACAAAATTTAAAAGCAAAATAGCTACGACAAAGCCTCCACTTAATCCAATCTATCCTAAACTGTGTGATGCCATGCATTAAGATTCATTTATAAGCCTTTAGTTAAGGCGCACCAATTATCAATTTAGAATGATCATTTTAACTGGCCGATCAATTTGACATGTCCACACTAAATTGTCCATAAGTTTTGATTTAGAGTTCAGAATGACATGAATCTAACACCCACGTTAAGCTAGCTCAATTTTCTATATTGTGGCAAAATTTAAGACCAAAATAGCTACGAAAAAGCCTCCAAGTAATCCAATCTATACCAAAATGTGTGATGCTATGCATTATGATTCGTTTATAAGGATTTACTCAAGGAGCACCAATGATCAGTTTAGAATGATAATTTGAACTAGCTGATCAACTTGATATGTGTGCAGTATATCGTCTTTAAATTTTCATTTAGGGCTCACAATGACATGAATCCAACGACAACGTTAAACTAGCTCAACTTTTCATATTATGATAATATTTTAAACTGAAAGAGCTACGACAAAGCCTCAAAGTAATGCAATCTATCCCAAACTGCGTGATACCATGCATTATGTTCCATCGAGAATTCGATGGTAAAACCCGACGGCCATCCGTCGAAATACTAATGACATCAACGGTGTAGGGCTCTCCTCGCTAGACTTTTGGTAAATTCCAACGAAATAAAAACCTTCTGACTTTATCGAGACGGATTTGGTTTTTCAAAATCCATCGGGACTCCTTCAGTAATGTATTGGTTGACTGTTTGCATGTAATTATTTTTTTAGTTGACTAAATCTTAATGTCGTTCGATATCCATAGGTATTTCCGATGACTTTCCGACTAAATCCTATTTTTTGCAGTTGTTTTTTTTACCGATCCGTAAATCTAAAGTGTCATTGGTACTTCATCGGAAACTGTCCGGAAATTGTTGGAAACCATTGGAAAGCCATCGGAACCGATGAAACAAACTTCATCAGAATATTCTTAAGAATAATCTGTTAAAAATTTGTGATAATGTGTTAAAAATTCGTGATAATCTGTTAAAAATTTGTGATAACCTGTTAAAAAAATTTGTACTAATCTGTTAAAAATTCGTGCTAATCTGTTAAAAAATTCGTGCTAATCTGTTAAAAATTAGTGATAATCTTCTAATTTCCATTATAAATATGCTCTGCTCTTTCACAATTTTACCAAAACAAAAAATCTTAACAAAATGTCTTCTTCAGGTTCTTATCATTATTTTCGATCGTGGATGGATAAACCTCTGTATAATTCAACTATGGGGGAATTGACGGATGAATTTGCGCAAGGTGTTGAGAAGTTCATGACATTTGCGTCAAACAATAGCATGACATCGGAATACGGTAAAATGTATTGTCCGTGTATTAAATGTCAAAATCATAGATTAATATCTATTAGAGAAGAAAATAATCATTTGTATAGGACTGGATTTATGCCGCGTTATAAAATTTGGCATTCACATGGAGAAACTGATGCAACGATGCAATATTATGGGAGTACTTCAAGAAGGTTAGATAGTACTAATGTTAGAGTAGAGGAACCGGCATCACAAGTTGATATAAATGGAAGTACTGTTCAGATGGTGAATGATGCGTTTCGTGAATAAAGAGTATCGTACATTGAAGATTGGAGTAGAATAGAGGAACCTAATTTGGAAGCATAGAAGCAGCCTTTGTATAAACGATGTAGAGATGGATTATCACCTTCATCTGCTGCAAGCAGGTTGATGACGATAAAGACGGATTTAAACTTGGCTGAAGATTATGTGAATGTGATAGCTAATATTGTCAAAGATATATTACCTAAAGATAATATTGCACTTGCTTCATATTACGAGGTTCAAACTTGTATCTGGTGTTGGATTGTCGTATCAGATGATCGATGTATGTATTGTAAATTGCATGATCTATTGGAGAAATGTTGAAAACTACATGAAGTGCCGATTTTGTCATAAACCTCGATTTCAAGAGAAAAGAGGCAGAATACCTATTCCGCATAAACGGATGTGGTATTTGTCATTAACCGAGAGGTTAAAGAGGTTATATCAATCTAAACACACGGCAAAGCCTATGAGATGGCATGCAGAACATAACTCAAATGGAGAAATTGTGCATCCCTTGGATGCTGAAGCATGGAAACATTTTAAAGAGGTCTATCCTAGTTTTGCATATAAGCCGAGGAACGTATACCACGGGTTATCTACAGATGGATTCAACCCTTTTGGGAAGCATGGGAGGCAATATTCGTTGTGGCCAGTTATCGTGAGACCTTATAATTTGCCTCCTTTGTTGTGCATGAAACAAGAGTTTGTGTTTCTAACAATTCTCGTCCCTGGTCCAGAGCATCCTAAGCAATCACATGATATTTTCTTACAGCCACTAGTTCAAGAGTTAAAAATATTGCGGGAAAATAATGTCGAAGTATTTGATGTTTCCATCCAACAAAACTTCTTGATGCAAGTAGTACTTATGTGGGCCATAAGTGATTTTCCAGCATATGGTATGTTATCAGGATGGTCGACACATGGAAGGTTAGCGTGCCCAAATTTTCAAGATAATAATGATGCGTTCCAACAGAAATATGGACGAAAGACTAGTTGGTTTGATTGTCATCGACAATTTCTACCACAAGATCATCCATATCGCCGAAGCACGACATTGTTTAGAAAAAAAAAATTTTGATGGTCCACCTCCTATGCTTGAGGGAAATTATATGTTGACTCAACTTAGAGATTTTGGTGCTGAGAGAACGGTTTCATATGGAGGTAATTAGACATTACCCTGTTGATGGTTGTGGCGAATACCATAATTGACACAAGAGTATTTTTTGGATTTACCATATTGGAAGGACCATCTATTGCGCCATAATCTAGATGTTATGCATATTGAGAAAAAAAACTTTGACAACATAGTGAATACCATTCTAAATGTGCAAGGAAAAACAAAAGATAATTTGAAACCTTGATTAGATTTGCCAGATATTTGTTTCCAGAAGGAACTACATGTAATGTCAAATGGAAATCATTGTCTCCCGCATTCCGGTTGGATGCACAAGCAAAAGACGAGTTCTTTGAGTAGATTAAGCATAGTGTCAAATTTTCATACGGATACGCATCTAATCATCATAATTGTGTCGGTACTATAAAAGAAAAATTTTCAGGGATGAAAAGTAATTAGTGTCAGGTTGTCATGCAAAGACTATTTCTATTTGCCTTTAGCGATCTTCTACTTAAAAACGTCCACAGAGCAATTGCAGGTACGTTTGCATTATTTTATATATAATCATAATTTTAGATACTAAATGATATTAATTTTTTTATTATGCAGGGATAGGTGCTTTTTTCCAAGATTTATGTACATGATCATTTATTGGAGACGATATGCGAAATTTGGAGGAAAAAATACCGGTTCTCATTTGTAACCTCGAGAATATTTCCACTAGCGTTTTTTGATGTTATGGAATATCTTCCTATTTACCTAACTAGAGAAGCAGTGCTTGGCGAACTTGTTCAGTACCCGATGGATGTATCCTTTTGAGTGATATATGTTCCACCTAAACAAAAATGTTAAAAATCTTGCAAGGGTTGAAGGTTCAATTGTCGCACAAAGTATTAATGAATAAACATCTAACTTTGCCAGCTACTATTTTCCATCACAAGTCCAAACAAAAAATATACGACCTGCACAATATGATGATAGAGGAGAAAAACCAAGCTATCCAATGTATGTGCTAGATGAAAGGGAAGACGTGACGCCTATCACAGGAAGAACACAGTCCCTTGCATCTGTATATTTTGACAAATTGCAATGACATTTTGGAATATGAAAGGTACATTCAATTAATTTTTTTTTGTAATTTTTATTATAATTTATTTTTGATTATCTTGTTATTAACAGGATATATATGGATCAAATATATGTTCATTATTAAATTTACATGTAGAATGAGTTGGTCCAACTTAAAAAGAGCGAATTTTGCAAGATGGTTGCACTTTTATGTCAATGTTAGCACAATTATGTAATTTTCAATAATAGTTTCATATTTATATATAAAAATATATAGTTGAGTGCATTCAATTATTTTGCAGATTAATACGGGTTCTTCTAAGGGGATAACGTTTCTCACTTGGTTAGTTGAGTTGGTGAGTGGTACTACAAATACTGGAAAATCTTATCCAATGTACTGCACTCGTAGATATGCTTTTAAGAGTCATGACGAAGGAAACTCACAAAAAACTTGTAATTATGGTATATCATCTCAATATGGTGAAATTGTATACAACAGTGTCCTTCGTAAATTTTAGAAGTTCACTATACAGGAATGATTGATTTGAGCTGTATTGTGTTCTACTATGACTGGTATGACCTTGTCCTGGGTCAACGTCAAGACCAATTTGGTGTTACATCTATCCACTCTTGTAAGCGACATCAGAAATATGATCCTTTTATACTTGCATCACAAGCGGACCAGGTTTGTTACATTCGATATCCTCGTGTGAGCAACAAGCAAGATCTTGGTATTACAGTGACCTCAATACACCCTAGAGAAATGGTATGTGGCGTTTTCGAACAAGACCCTATGCAGCAAAGCGCAACTGGTAACTTAGGTTCCATAAAGATTTCTACTGAAGCTAACCTTGCTGTTGATGACACCACAGACGGAGATTGCAATGTATTTCAAGATTCAGAAGAAGATATTGGCGAGTTTGACGACAAAAATTCAGCTACTTCGAAATGTTCATCAGACTCAAATTAAATTTGTGATAATAGTTTTAAGTTTTTATCATAATTTAATTTTCAATGTTAAACATTATTTTTAAAATTTTGAGTTACAAAACCCGACGGACTTGGGATGGAATTGGAAAAACCGTTGCCATTCTGTCGGAAACTCTAGTTGGAATACCGGCGACAAAAGATATTGATATTTTACTCTAAGTTCTCTAGCAAATATTGGAAAAAGGACTGATGGATTCCCAATGTTGTGTAACGTTGGCCGACGGGGTTCCTACGGAATCGGAAAAACCATCGCAATTCTGTCGAAAACTCCAGTTGGATAACAGACGACATAGTGTATTGATATCATACCCTAATTCTATGGAAAATATCAGAAAAAGGACTGATGGATTCCCAACGGTGTGTAAGGCTGGCCGACGGGATTCCGACGGAAATGGAAAAACCATCGCAATTCTATCAAAAACTCCAGTCAGATTACTAAGGACATAGGGTATGGATATTATACCCTAAGCTTCTTGGAAAATATCGGGAAAAGGACCGACGGATTCCCAACGGTGTGTAATGCTGTCCGACCGAGTTCCGACGGAATTGAAAAAACCATCGCTTTTCCGTCAGAAATTCCAATTGGATTCCCAATGACGTAGGGCATTGAGAATTTAGTAGACTTAAAATTTTTTAAAAATATATGGGTTGAAAAAAGTAAATGGTACACATTCTTAGGATTATATAATAGATATTTTTTTTCAAAATAAACAGTTTTATAAATTTCAATTTCTAATATAAACCAAAAAACGTAGTTGTTTTATAAATTACAAATTCTAATATAAACCAAAAACCATAGTTGTTTTATAAATTGTAATTTCTAATATAAACCGTAAACCGTAGTTGTTATATAATAAATTATAAGTAATATGCTAGTATTATGAATGCTGAATTTGATTATATATATAAGTTTACTATCGAAAAGAAAAACTTTATATGCCTGAAAAAATTTCATATATTATAATGGTGCAAATAAAAACTGGTTCCGTGTATATTCGAATTCCACATTATTTTTTATATATTCCTAAGAAATAAACTAAATATGTCAAATCAGTTAATGTTGGTTTTTTAAAATACTTATAAATTTTATTTTTGAGAAAAAATATCCATTATTTTCTACAAATAAAGAACTCCGTCGGAAATATATCGGTAATTACCGACGGTTTCCTGACAGTTTGAACTGGCCACATGGACTGACTATTTGGCAAACATGCATGAATTTTGAACTCCGTCGGAAATCCGTCGACTGTATCCAATAGCTTTCCGATGATGTTAAATTATACGCTGGTCCGAAATTTATTAGGCGAATTTTCGCAAAAGTATTTAATACTATACGGACGGATTTCCGACGTATCTGTCCGTCGGAAATATCGAATATAACCTAACTCTTTTCTCTTTCAGTTTTCCTCGCCGACCTCTCTCTGGTCTCTGTACATCGCCTGAACGCCTCCTCTCAGCCTCTTCCTTTTGCGCTCTCTGTACGTCGCCAGAATGCTCGCCGGAAGTTCTGTAAGTAAATTTCGCCTGAAATTCAGTGCCTCCATGTACGTTTCACCAAAATTCTCTGTAAAATTCTTTGTAGGTTTGAACTAGAATATGTAAAATGCACATTGCGACAATCTGGAAACTATGTATTGGTTCAATTTGTGTAGCCTTAATTCATATTTTTCAGAAGGTTTTTCTCGCTATTAGTGCTATCTTTGAATATATTCCTCTGAATTTTTGTTATGTTCAAGTATTTCTAATGATAGCTTATGTGTTCATCTCACTATCTTTGATTGAATTGAGCTTTTCAAAATGTCTTCAGCATCATAGTCTTTGGCAATTAACAATCATCTTCCCTTCCATCGCTCCTCGGAAAATTACCTATACGAAAGAAAAAAGAGGAATTCTTGACTTTGTTTTTGAAAATAAAAAAAAATTGAATGTCTCTACAAATATATTTACGGATTGATGAAATTGGGTTTTGTTCCATTCGTTTGCATTCTTCTTTCCGTCATATGCTTATTCTATTTGTTTTATCATTATCCCCTTTCACTAGAGTGACTATTAATACTTGCAAGAAAAAAAAAAATATACAGAGAGCATAGAAAATTGATTAGGAAAAAAAGCTATGTAAGGCATGTTCGTTTCGTAGCCGCAGGAACCTGCGGCTGCGTCATGCGGTCAAACGTTGTTCATTTGACTGCCGCAGGTTCCTGCGGTCAAACGTTGTGGTCGACCGCAGAAAGCTGCGATCAAAATTTTTAATCGCTGCGAAATTATAGCGTTTGTGATCAAACAATTGCGATATAACCTGCGGCGACAACCTGCGGCGATCAAACGAACAACAATATTGCTGCGTCTGACCGCAGGTCGCTACCGCAGACGCTGCGGCAGACAAACGAACAACGCTGTAGTTACCCGCATAGTGTTGACGATATAATTAAATACAGGTTATGCTCTAATGTTTTAGGTGGTATCAAGAGTACCAAATACGGTGATTCGTCTACTCCAAGTTGTATACTAACTCAAGTTCCAGAATCTGGAAATGATTCTTATCGGCCAATAACAATTGAAAATTAGTTTAACAGGCTAGACGTGAACTTCTTATTTTTTTCTATCTGAGACGTCAAGAAAATTTGACATGGTATATTTACTTTTTTTATAAATATATTTAAAATAGTTATTTTAACGTTATTCTAATAAAAATTCATAGGTTTGGTATTTCAAAAAATGGAATAAGCAAATCTATATTAAAGATGCTTCATTCTCTTTTGAACAAACCATATACAAAATTTAGAGATATTCCATCTGAGAAACGTCAGATATGGTTCAGGAAATTTGCTGTACATTAATTTATTTTTAAGAATGTAATTGTTTTAAATATTTTTTAGTAATATATAAGTAAAATTTGTAGCAAAAATTTACATGAGATCCCGTGAACACAAAGCTTGTGGCAGAAGCTTTTCAAAAAGAGGATGCGGTACAATTTTTTTGCCACATGGTTGAGTGGAAACAAAACTGGAAAATGGGAAAAAACAAACCAAGAGGGTTGAATGAATTGGTTTGGAATTAATTTATTCGTTATTGGGGATCTTGTAGCGCTGAGGCCATCTCGAGGACTAATTTGAAAAACCAGAAGAGCGACCGAGGAGACAAAAGCATTTGCATTCACAATGCTAGATCGACTAGTTTTCTGAGACGAGGCGATCAATTGGTAAATTTATTTTATTAATTATTATTTAAAAAAAATTTTAATTTTAATTTAGTATTTTTTTACTTTTAAGCATAAGAATTTAGAGCGCCTCCAGATCACTTGCAAATTCGCGAGGCCGTCCACACCAACAAAAAGACTGGTGGCATCCAAGATGGTCCCGTTAGTGAGATCATCGAAAAAGTGAAAAAAGAAAAAAGTGATTTTTGTCTTAGTAGTCTCAAGTTGGTTCTTTATCTTTGGTCGTCAAATTGCCTCGTTCTGAGATTAACCGTTTGGTACTTAATGTAAGTTTGATTACTCTTTTTATTTATTTTTATATTTAATATGATAATATTTTAAAATTTTTTACACAAAGTACCATTTTCGAAAGATCGTCATCCAAGACTCCGTAGAGTTGCAGATACTAGTGGTGCATCATCTGCGGCTGGAAATGAGGAGAATGCCCAATTTAAAGAAAAAATAGCGACTATGGCGATAGAGATGACCAGGCTGAAATATTTTGTAGATTTTGTGAAAACTAAATTCTCGAATTATCCAAATGAACTTTTTTCCTTCTTCTGTTCCTCCTCCGATGTAATTTGTAAATTTGAGATTTTAAAACAATTATTTTTAAATTTGAAATATTATTTTTATTTAATTCTTTTTTATTATTTTAACTAAATTTTTAAAAAATATTTATTAAATTCAAAATTTAAAAATTTATTAAAAAATTTATTTAAAAATTTAAAAAATAATTATTAAATTATTTTTTCTTAAGTTTCGGATATTTCTGATGGAATGAGTCGTCAGACAAGTGAGAAAGGTCCAACGGATTACATTAACACTACTTCATTGGAATTGCCGATGGAATGAATTCCATCGGGAAGTGTATTTTATCGGGTTGGCGTTGGTAAATTCCTGACGGATAGATATCATCGGGAAATACCGACAGCAATATCCCCATCGGGTTTGCGCTGGTTGTTTCCGATGCCATGTATCATCAGTATTAAGTATGTCATTTCGACGGCCGTTTTCATCGGAAGTCATCGGCCAAGGACCAACAAACAGATTCCATCACAAAGACGTTGGTAAGTTCCGACGGATCCTACCCATCGAATATCCATCAGTTATTGCCAACGGGTGTTCTTCATCGCAAACCCGTCGGTAATTCCCGACTATTTCCTGATGGTGTGTGATTTCAGACGAAATAGTCCCGACGGACATCTTTTATTGAAAATCCGTTGGAAAAAGTATTTCCCAACGGATTTCCGACAAATACCGTAGTCGGAAAATAGATGTTTTTCATAGTGATTTCTAAGCATTTACTCAACGAGCACCAATGATTAGTTTACAATGATCATTTTAACTGACCGATCAACTTGACATGTCTGCACTAAATCATTTGTAACTTTTGATTTACAGTTCAAACTGACATTAATCCAATGCCCGCGTTAAGCTAGCTCAATTTCCTGTACTTTGACAAAATTTAAGATCGAAATAGCTACGATAAAACCTCCAAGTAATCTAATCTATCCCAAAATGGGTGATGCCATGCAATATTCTTCATTTATAAGCGTTTACTCAAATAGCACCAATGATCAGTTTAAATGGTCATTTTAATTAGCTGATCAAGTTGACATGTCTGCACTAAATCGTCTTTAATTTTTGATTTAGACCTCAAAATAACATGAATCCAAGGACCATGTTAAGCTAACTCAGTTTTCCTTATTGTGACAACATTTAAGATTGAAAGAGCTATGACAAAGCCTCCAAGTAATACATTGTATCCCAAACTGCGTGATGCCATGCATTATGCTTCATTTATAAACCATTAATCAACAAGCACCAATGATCATTGTAGAATGATTATTTTAATTCGCACATCAACTTGACATGTCTGCACTAAATCGTTAGTAACTTTTGTTTAACGATTTCGATATTGTGACAAAATTTAATATCAAAATAGTTACGAAAAAGCTTCCATGTAATCAAATCTATCCCAAACTTCATGATACTATGCATTATGATTCATTTATAAGTCTTTACTCAATGAACACCAATGATCAGTTTAGAATGATCATTTTAACTAGCTGATCAACTTGACATTTTCACACTAAATCATCTTTAACTTTTGATTTAGAGCTCAAAAGGACATGAATCCAACACCAACATTAAGCTAGCTTAGTTTTCCATTTGCGGAACATTTGAGACAAAAAGAGGTACAAAATATTGCTCGAGCAATCCAATGTATCCCAAAGTGCGTTATCCCATGCATTATGCTTCATTTATATGCCTTTACTTAAGGAGCACAGTGACCAGATTAGAATGATCATTTTAACTGCCTAATCAACTTGACATCTCTGCACTACATCGTCAGTAACTTTTGATTAGATTTCAGAATGACACGAATCCAATGCCCACGTTAAGTTGGCTTAATTTTCTATATTATGACAACATTTGATACTGAAAGAGTTATGACAAAACCTCCAAGTAATCCAAAGTATCCCAAGCTGCGTGATGCCATGCATTATGCTTCAGTTATAAGTCTTTACTCAAGGAGCACCAATGACCAGTTTAGAATTATCATTTTAACTGGCCGAAAGATCAACTTGATATGTCCGCAATGAATCGTCAGTAACTTTTGATTTACAGTTCAAAATGACACGAATCAACGTCCATGTTAAGCTAGCTAAATTTTTTGTATTGTGACAAAATTTAAGACCGAAATTGCTATGACAAAGCCTTCAAGTAATCCAATCTATCCCAAAATGTGTGATGTCATGCAATTCATTATAAGCCTTTACTTAAGGAGCACCAATGATCAATTTAAAATGGTCATTTTAAATAGTTGGTTAACTTGACATGTGTGCACTAAATAGTCTTTAACTTTTGATTAGAGATCAAAATGACATGAATCCAACCTATGTTAAGCTAGCTCAGTTTTCCATATTATGACAACATTTAAGACTGAAAGAGCTATGACAAAGCCACCAAATAATGCAATTTATCCCAAACTGCGTGATGCCATGCATTATGCTTCATTTATAAGCCATTATAGAAGGAGCACCAATGATCAGTTTAGAATGACCATTTTAAATAGTAGATCAACTTGATGTGTCCGTACTAAATCATCAGTAACTTTTGATATAGAGTTCAATATGATACGAATCCAACACCCACGTTAATCTTGCTCAATTTTCTAAAGTGTGATAAAATTTAAGATCAAAATAGCTACGACAAAGCTTCCATGTAATCCAATCTATCCCAAACTCCGTGATGCTATGCATTGTGCTTCATTTATATGTCTTTACTCAATGAGCACCAATGATCAGTTTAGAATGATCATTTTAACTAGATGATCAACTTGACATTTCCACACAAAATCGTATTTAACTTATGATTTAGAGGTCAAAATGACATGAATCCAACACCAACGTTAAGTTAGCTCAATTTTCCCTTTGTGGAGTATTTGAGACTGAAAGAGCTACGAAATAGCTTGCGAGTAATCCAATGTATCCCAAAGTGCGTGATGCCATGCATTATGCTTCATTTATAAGCCTTTGCTTAAGGAGCAGCTGTGATCAATTTAGAATGATCCTTTTAACTGCCCGATCAACTTGACATGTCTACACTAAATCATCTTTAACTTTTGATTTAGAGCTCAAAATGACATTAATCCAACGCCCATGTTAAGCTAGCTCAGTTTTCCATATTGCAACAATATTTAAGACTGATAGAGCTACGAAAAAGCCTCCATGTAATCCAATGTATCCCAAACTGTGTGATGCCGTGCATTCTGCTTCATTTATAAGCCACTAAAGAAGCATCATCAATGATCAGTTTAGAATGATAA
Source organism: Pugionium cornutum (assembly GCA_018901935.1). NCBI lineage: Eukaryota > Viridiplantae > Streptophyta > Magnoliopsida > Brassicales > Brassicaceae > Pugionium > Pugionium cornutum. Next base: position 17,312,390 of record CM032160.1, read on the forward strand.
TTTTAACTGACAGATCAACTTGACATGTCCGCACGTAATCGTCCGTAACTTTTGATTTAGAATTCAAAATGATACGAATCCAACGCCCACGTTAAGCTAGCTCAATCTTCTATATTGTGAAAAAAATTAATACCAAAATAGCTATGACAAAGCCTCCAAGTGATTCAATCAATCCCAGACAGCGTGATGCCATGCATTATGCTTCATTTATGAGCCCTTACGCAAGGAGCACTAATGATCAATTTAGAATGATCATTTTAACTAGCTCATCAACTTAACGTGTTCACACTAAATCATGTTTAACTTTTAATTAGAGCTCAAAATGACATGACTCCGATGCCCAAGTTAAGCTAGCTCAATTTTCCATATTGTGACAACATTTAAGACTAAAAGAGTTATGAAAAAGCCTTCAAGTAATCCAATGTATCCAAAACTGGGTGATGTCATGCGTTATACTTCGTTTATAAGCGTTTACTCATGGAGCACCAATGATCATTTTGGAATGATGATTTTAACTAGCCGATCAACTTGACATATCTGCATGGAATCGTCCATAATTTTTGATTTAAAGTTTAAATTGACAAGAATCCAACGCCCACGTTAAGCAAACTCAATTTTCTATATTGTGACAGAAATTAAGACCAAAATAACTACGACAAAGCCTCCAAATAATCTAATGTATCCCAAAACTGCATGATGCCATGCATTATACTTCATTTATAAGCCTTTACTCAAGGAAAACCAGTGATAAGTTTAGTATGATCATTTAACTGGCTGATCAACTTGACATGCCCGCACTAAATCGTCCGTAACTTTTGATTTAGAGTTCAGGATGACATGAATCCAACTCCCACGTTAAGCTAGCTCAATTTTCTATATTATGATAAAAATTTTACACTGAAAGAGTTACGACAAAGCCTCCAAGTAATGCAATCTATCCCAAAGTACGTGATACAATGAATTATACTTCATTTATAAGCCTTTCCTAAAGGAGCACCAATGATCAATTTAGATTGATCATTTTAACTGGCCGATCTTTTTTACATGTCCGCAGTAAATTGTTCATTACGTTTGATTTAGAGTTCAAAATGATATGGATCCAACGCCCACGTTAAGTTAGCTCAATTTTCTATATTGTTACAAAATTTAAGATCAAAACAGCTACGACAAAGTCTCTAAGTAATCCAATCTATCCCAAACTGCATGTCATTATGCATTATGCTTCATTTATACCCCTTTACTCAATGAGCATAAATGATCATTTTAACAAGCTTACAACTTGACATGTCCACACTAAATTGTCTTTAACTTTTGATTGAGAGCTCAAAATGACATGAGTCCAACTTCCACGTTCAGCTAGCTCAAAAAGAGATGAATCCAACGCCCAAGTTAGTGTAGCTCAACTTTCAATATTGTTAACACATTTGATACTGAAAGAGCTACGACAAAGCCTCCAAGTAATCCAATGTATCCCACACTGCATGATACCGTACATTTTTCTTCATTTATAAGCAATTAATCAGCGAGCACCAATGATGAGTTTAGAATAATCATTTTAAATGTACGATCAACTTGACATGTCTACACTAAATTGTCAGTAACTTTTGATTTAGACTTCAGAATGACACTAATCCAATGCCCACGTTAAGTTAGATCAATTTTCTATATTGTTACAAAATTTAGGACCAAAATAGCCACGGCAAAGCCTCCAAGTAATCCAATCAATCATAAACTACGTGATGCCATGCTTGATGTATAAGCTTTTACTCAAGGAGCACCAATGATCAGTTTCAAATAATCATTTTAATTAGCTGATAAACTTGATATTTCCACACTAAATCATCTTTAACTTTTAATTAGAGCTCAAAATGACATGACTCTAATACCCAAGTTAAGCTAGCTCAATTTTCCATATTGTGAAAATATTTAAGACTGAAAACGTTGTGATAGAGCCTCCAAGTAATCCAATGTACCCCAAACTGCGTTATGCCATGCATTATGCATCATATATAAGCCATTAATCAAGGAGCACCAATGATCAGTTTAGAATGATCATCTTAACTGACAAATCAACTTTACATGTCCGCACTTAATTGTCAGTAACTTTTGATTTAGAGTTCAAATTACACGAATCCAACGCCCACGTTAAGCTAGCTCAGTTTTCTATATTGTGACAAAATTTAAGATCGAAATAGCTACGATAAACCCGTCGGAGTTCCATCGGTAATTTCCGACGCATAGAAGGCCATCGGTAATTCGATGGTAAAAACTGACGGTATACCGTTGAATTATCGACGAAAGCGTCATCGTCGGGATATCCTCTCGAAACCGTCGGCAATTTACCGGCGTATCTCAGGCCGTCGGTAATATTCCGATGGTTTCCCCGCAGATCTTGTGTTTTAATATCCGTCGGGAATCCATCGGAAACTGTTGTCGAAAAACCATTGGAAGTATCCGACCATTGTCGGACTCCGTCGGTAATCCGTCGGAAGAGTAAGAATAATCTATTAAAATTTTGTGTTTATCCGTCGGTGGTCGGAAACCATCAGAAATCCATCGGTCAATGAAGATAAAATCTATTCAAAATATGTAAATATCCGGTTGTGGTCGGTAACCATCGGAATGCCGTCGGAAATAGAGAATATTCAGAAGAATAATCTTTTTAAATTTCGTAATTATCTGTTAAAAATTCTTAATAATCTGTTAAAAATTCGTGATAATATCTAATTTTCACTATAAATAAGCTATGATCTTTCACAATTTCAAGAGAACCAATAATTTTAAGAAAATGTGTTCTTTGGGTTATTATGAGTATTTTGGATCGTGGATGGATAAGCCTCGATATGATTCAACCACGGGGGAATTGACTGATGAATTTGCACAAGGTGTTGAAGAGTTCATGGCATTTGCATCAAGGAATAGCATGACATCGGAATGCGGTAAAATGTATTGTCCGTGTATTAAATGTCAAAATCATAGATTAATCTCTGTTAGAGAAGTACGTAATAATTTGTATAGGAATGAATTTATGCCGGGTTACAAAATTTGGTATTCACATGGAGAAACTGATGCAACGATGCAATATTATGGTAGTACTTCAAAAAGGATAGATAGTACTAATGTTAGGGTAGAGGAACCGGCATCAGAAGTTAATATAAACGGAGGTACTATTCAGATGGTGAATGATGCATTTCGTGAACAAAGAGAATCGTACATTGAAGATATTAGCAGAATAGAGGAACCTAATTTGGAAGCCCGTAAATTTTTTGATAGGTTAGATGCATCCAAGCAGCCTTTGTATAACGGATGTAGAGATGGATTATCGCCTTTATCTGCTGCAAGTAGGTTGATGACAATAAAGACGGATTTCAACTTGCCTGAAGATTGTGTGAATGCGATAGCTTATTTTATTAGAGATATATTACCTGAAGATAATATTGCACCTGCTTCATATTACGAGGTTCAAAAACTTGTATCTGGACTTGGATTGCTATATCAGATGATCGATGTATGTATTGACAACTACATGATCTATTGGAGAAATGATGAAAACTGCATGAAGTGCCGATTTTGTCACAAACCTCGATTTCAAGAGACAAGCGATAGAGTACCTATTCCACATAAACGGATGTGGTATTTGCCATTAACAGAGAGGTTAAAGAGGTTATATCAATCTGAACACACGGCAAAACCTATGAGATGGCATGCAGAACATAATTCGAATGGAGAAATTGTGCATCCCTCGGATGAGGAAGCATGGAAATATTTTCAACAGGTTTATCCTAGTTTTGCATATGAGCCTAGAAACATATACCTTGGGTTATCTACAGATGGATTCAACCCTTTTGGGAAGCATGGGAGGCAATACTCGTTGTGGCCAGTTATCGTTACACCTTATAATTTGCCTCCTTCTTTGTGCATGAAACGAGAGTTTTTATTTCCAACAATTCTCGTTCCCGGCCCAGAGCATCCTAAGCGATCGCTTGATATTTTCTTGCAGCCACTAATTCATGAGTTAAAAATATTATGGGAAAATGCTATCGAAGCATTCGATGTTTCCAACCAACAGAACTTCTTGATGCGAGCAGTACTTATGTGGACGCTAAGTGATTTTCCAGCATATGGTTATGTGCTGCACATTGAAAGGACCATTTTTGGGGATTTACCATATTGGAAGGACCATTTGTTGCGTCATAATCTAGATGTTATGCACATTGAGAAGAATTTTTTCGACAACATAATGAATATCGTTATGTGGAAGGAAAAACAAAAGATAATTTGAAAGCTAGATTGGATTTGCCGGATATTTGTTCCTGGAAGGAACTAAATGTAATGTAAAATGGAAAATCATTGTCTCCCGCATTCCGGTTGGATGCACATGCAAAACATGAATTCTTTGACTGGATTAAGCATAGTGTCAAATTTCCATATGGATACGCATCTAATCTTCATAATTGTGTCGATACTATTGAAGGTAAATTTTCAGGGATGAAAAGTCATGATTGTCATGTTGTCATGCAAAGATTATTCCCATTTGCCTTTAGCGATCTACTGCCTAAAAACGTCCACGGAGCAATTGCAGGTACGACGTTTACATTATTTTATATATAAATAATAATAATTTCATATATTATATGATATTATAATATATTTTTTATGTAGGGATTGGTGCTTTTTTAAGAGATTTATGTACAAGATCACTTACTGTAGAAGATATCCAAAATTTGAGGAAAAAATACCGGTTCTCATTTGTAACCTGGAGAACATATTTCCACCAGCATTTTTTGATGTTATGGAGCATCTTCCTATTCACCTCCCTAGAGAAGCAGCCCTTGGAGGACATGTTCAATACAGATGGATGTATCCTTTTGAGAGATATATGTTCCACCTAAAGAAAAAAGTTAAAAATCTTGCAAGAGTTAAAGGTTCAATCGTCGCACAAAGTATTAATGAAGAAACATCTAACTTTGCTAGCTACTATTTTCCATCGCAAGTGCAAACAAAAAATAGACGATCTTCACGACATGATGATGGAGGAGAAAAACCAAGCTATCCAGTGTATGTGCCAGAAATATTTGCACAAATTGGACGTTTAAGTGGAAAAGGGAAGACGCGACGCCTATCAGAGGAGGAACACAATCACTTGCATTTGTATATTTTGACAAATTGCGATGACGTTTTGGAATATGAAAGGTACATTCAATTTAATTTTGTTTTTAGTTATTATTATAATTTATTGTTAATTTTTTTTTCATAATTAACAGGATATACATGGAAAAATACGTGTTCATTATTCAGATTACAACGAGAATGAGTTGGTCGAACTTAAAAAAAGCGAATTTGCAAAATGATTGCATTTTTATGTTAGTGTTACCAAAATTATGTAATTTTCAATTATAGTTAACTATATATATATATATATCTATATATATATAATTTACTACATTCTATTATTTTGTAGGTTACTACAGGTCCTTCTAGGGGTATAACGTTTCCCACGTGGTTAGTTGAGTTGGTGAGTGGTCCTACATTTACTGCAAAATCTTATCCAATGTACTGCACTCGTGGATATGCTTTTAAGAGTCCTCGCGAAGGAAACTCACAAACAACTTGTAGTTATGGTGTATCATCTCAATCGGGAGAAATTGTATACAATGGTATTCTTCGTGAAATATTAGATTGGCGAGTTTGATGACCAAAATTCAGCTAATTTGGAATATTCATCAGATTCAGATTAAATTTGTGATTTTATTTTGATATTTATGATTTTAATTTTAAATATTGTAAATAAATATTTATGATTTTAATTTTAAATCTATGTGCACAAACATTTCACAATACTATAATTAAAAGTGCTTTTTTAAAAATAAATTTATCTATATATTTTTTAACTTTTTTAATTAAATATTTTTTGAAATATTGATTAAAATTACCAACGGCTTCCCGACGGCGTTAGTAATTCCGTCGGAAAGCCATCGACATTTTTATAATTAAAATTGTTTTATCGGATTATTGACTCTAATACCCGATGCATTTCCGACGGACATTGTAAGTCCGTTGGATATCCGACGGAAACCCATTTGCAACGTGGGCAGACCATGTGTAAATCATGCACGGTGTTATAAAAAATCCGACGGATTTCCGATGGATTTAGGCGGTACAAAAAATTAAAAACATGGGGTTTCGCAAAAATTAATTGTTGTACCGACGGAATATTCCGTCAGAAATATCTATTATAACCTACGACTTCTTCTTCTCCTCTTTCTCTCGCCGTTTCGCGTTACCCTCGAAAATTTCCGTCGATCACCGAAGGACCTCGTCGCCGTTACTCCTTGCCGCCGTTTTTCTCCTCGTCGCCGCCGATTCTCGTCCTCAACATGTAAGTTCTATTTTTCAGAGCAAAATTCATGTCATGTTTTAGTTTCTAATCAGAATCAATCTAACTGTATTATAGAATGAGAAAAGCAGGCAGTGCTATTTGTGGTGCTATTTGTGCTAGTTGTGTGTTTCAGGTTAATATTGGAATTATCATCCTTTGATTCTAATTCAGACTCATTGTTAAGAATGTTAAGTAAGGCAGCCATTGTTCCATCATATACGTTTTCTTTCGTTGCTGCTTGCCTTCGGTTAAAAGAAGATTATTTTTCACATTGATTTTTATCTTTAGAGTTATTAATTTAAATATTTAAATTTTAGTTTAAATATTAATTTCACTTCATGAAAAAGTTCCAAATAATAAACCTTGATTTTTTCAAAAAAAAAAATAAAAATACTTCAATATTATTTTAAATAATTTAATATTTTTTAAAAAATGGTAAATAGTAAATGTAGATAGATTGATAAAATGTCCTAATCATAGGTCGTATCAAGATTATAGTTGCTTACCAACTCAAGTTCCAGAATCTGCAAATGATTCTTTCCGACCAATGACAATTGAAGAATTGGTTCAGTAGAGTGGTCGCGAACTTCTTACTTTTCTGGATCCGAGACGTCAAGGAAACTCGACATGGTAAATTAATTTTCTATAATTATATTTAAAATAATTATTTTAATATTATTCAATAATTATATTTAAAACAATTACTTAAACGCTATTGTAATAAAAATTCGTAGGTTTGGTATTTCAAACAATGGAATAAGCGCAAATCTATATTAAAGATGCTTCATTCTCTTTTGAACAAACTATATACCAAATTTCGAGATATTCCGTACGAAGAACGTCAGATTTGGTTCAGGACGTTTGCGGTACGTTATTTAAATTTTAAATATATAATTATTTTAAATAGTTTTTAATAATATTTTTAGTAATATATACTAAAATTTCGTAGCAAGAATTTACATGGGATCCCATGAACACAAAATTGGTGGAAGAAGCTTTCGAAAAAGAGGCTGCAGTACAATTTCCCGCCACATGAACGAATGGAAACAAAAATGAAAAAAATGAAAAGATAAACCAAAAGGGTTGAATGAGTCGGTTTGGAACGACTTTATTCGTTATTGGGAATCTTCCACCGCTGAGGTCATCTCGAAAACTAATTCGGGAAACCGGAAGAGCGACCAAGGAGGCAAAAGAATTTATATTCACAATGACGGATCGACTACTTTTCTGAGACGAGCCGATCAATTGGTAAATTATTTATTATATTAATTATTTATTATTATTTAAAAATTTTAAAATTATTAATTTAGAATTTTTTTATTTTTAGGCACAAGAAATTGGAGCGCCTCCCGATCACTTGCAACTTCTCGAGGCAGTCCACACGAACAAAAAGACTGGTCGTATCCAAGATGGTCTCGTTAGTGAGATCATTGAAAAAAGTAAAAAAGAAAAAAAGTGATATTCAAACTCAGCAATCTCAAGTTGGTTCTTCATCTTCGATCGTCGAATTGCCTCGTTCTGAGATTAACCGTCTCGTTCTTGATATAAGTTTATTTTTTTTTAAATATATAATTAATATTATAATAATTGTCATTAAATTTTCTAATAATATTTTTTATTTTTAGAGGAAGTACCATTTTCAAAAGGTCGTCATCCAGGACTCGGGAGAGTTGCAGATACCGGTGGCGCAACATCTGCAGTTAGAAATGAGGAAAATGAGTAACTAAAAGAAAAAATGGCTTCTATTAAAATAGAGATGAATAATCTCAAAAGTTTTGTAGAAATGATAAAAAATAAATTGTCTAATGATTTTTTTCTCCTCCTTCTCCTCGTGCCCATCCTTTGTAAATTTGTAATCTAAAACAATTTTTTAATAATATTTCTATTGATAATATTATTTTTATTAATTGTATGATTATTTTTAAAAATATTTACAAATATTAATTTAATTTAATAAAATAAAAATTTAATAATTTATTTTTTTAATATTTATATTTTAAATATTTTAAATAAATATTTTAAAAATAAAATATGAAAAAAATAAATTTTTTATTTTTTATATTAATTGGTGTTTTCCGACTGATTGAGCCGTCGGAAATTGCCGACGACAGTTGCCATCGGAAACATGTTGAGATATTCCGACGGTTACAAACCGTTGGGAAATATCATCGGACCAAAGTCCCGACGGCCGAAGTCATCAAAAATTGTCCCTCGCCAATTCATCGGTAATTCCCGATGGCGGAGCGCCATCGAATATCCGTCGGTATTTTCCGATGGAACACAACCATCGAACATCCGTCGAAAGTTTCCGACGGCACACTTAATCGCCAATCCATCAGAAATTCCCGATAAATTCCCGACGGAATCTAATTTCCGATGAAATAGTCCCGATGGACTATTGTCGTCAGAAAGTCGTCGAGAATCTGTGTTACCGACGTGTTTCCGACGAATATGGCCGTTAGAAATGTGTTGTTTTCTTGTAGTGTGATCAACTTGACATGTCCACACTAAATCGTTTTTAACTTTTAATTAGAGCTCAAAATGACATGACTCGAACGCCCAAGTTAAGCTTCCTCAACTTTCCATATTGTGACAACATTAAAGACTGAAAGAGTTATGACTGAGCCTCCAAGTAATCCAATGTATCCCAAACTGTGTGATGCCATACATTATGCTATATATATAAGCAATTAATCAAGGAACACCAATGATCAATTTAGAATGATCATTTTAACTGACAGATCAATTTGACATATCTGCACTTAATCGTCAATAACTTTTGATTTAGAGTCAAAATTACATGAATATAACACCCACGTTAAGCTAGCTCAATTTTCTATATCGTGATAAAATTTAACACCACAATAGCTACGACAAAGCCACCAAGTAAACCAATCTTTTCAAAACTGGGTGATGCCATACATTATGCTTCATTTATAAGCCTTTACTCAAGGAGCACCAATGATCATTTTACAATGATCATTTTAACTAGCTGATTAACTTGACATGTCCACAGTAAATCGTGTTTAAATTATGATTTAGAGCTCAAAATGACATGAGTCCAATGCCCATGCTAAGCTAGCTCAAGTTTCCTTATTGTGACAACATTTGAGACTTAAAGAGCTACAAAAAACTTCCAAGTAATCCAATGTCTTCCAAACTGCGTGATGCCATGTATTATACTTCATTTATAACTTTACTCAAGGAGCACTAGTGTTCAGTTTAGAATTATAATTTTAACTGGTCAATCAACTTGACATGTCTGCAGTAAATCATTTGTAACTTTTGATTTATATTTCAGAATGACACGAATCCAACGCCCACATAAAGCTAGCTCAATTTATATATTGTGACACGAATATCCTGAAATGTGTGATGCCATGAATTATGTTTCATTTATAAGCTTTTGCTCAAGGAGCACCAATGATCAGCTTTGAATGGTCATTTTAACTAGCTGATCAACTTGACATGTCCGCACTTCAATGTATTTCAATTGGACATGTCCAAAAGGAGATTACAATGTATTTTAAGATTCAGAAGAGGAGATTGGCGAGTTTTACGGCAAAAATTTAGCTACTTCAAAATGTTCATCAGATTCATATCAAATCTGTGATTATAATGTTTTAGTTTTTACGATACTTTAATTTTAAGTGTCAAATAATATTTTCTAAAAAGAATCATATTGCTCGTAACGATGGATTTCCGACAGAACTATAAAACCCGTTGCAATACCATTGGAAACAATAGTCGGATTCTCGACGACATAGGGTATTGATACTTTACCCTATCGTGTCGAAGAAGATTATCCGACGGATTGCCGACGGGATTTGAAAACCCGTCGGAATTCCGTCAGAAATTTCAAATATAAAGTTTAATAGATTTAAAAGATTAAAACATACATGGCAATATGCCGACGGATTACCGATCACTCCATTGGACAGAAATCCCTCGGAAATAACCTTTACCACGTGGACTGGCAATTCGGCGAGCATGCCGAACATTCAGTTTCCGTCGGAAATACGTTGGTAATTTCCAATGGGATTAAAAATTAATATAATAATAAAATTATTGTAAAATAAAATTATAAAAAAATAATTTTAATAGTGTAAAATATTTCTTTACAATAAATTTAAATATAGCATATGTAAAATAAATCTAGTCTTATTGTAAAAATATTTAAAAATTTAAATTATTTATGTAACATACAAGTTATTTATAAGTTAGTTATGAATGTTATTTTATGTGGATATTCATGAAATATGCTTAACATTATGCTAGAGATCCTCGGATAGTTTGAAACTATTTTCTTACAAAACAATATTTTTATTAACAAATTTACATTTTAATTAATCATTAACATCAAGTGTAGTTGTCGTATTCCTATAATAATAATATTTTTAAGATCGTATCAACAGTAATGACGTGGTGAGTCGTCTACTCTGATTTTTATATCAAATCAAGTTTCTAGAAATGATTCTTTTCCATCAATGTCAATTGAAGAATTAGTTCAACAACCTGGTGGTGAATTTCTTACTTTTCTTTATCTGAAGCGTATAGGAAATTCGACATGCTATATTAAATTTTCTATAATTAGATTTAAAATTATTATTTCAATGTTATTCCAATAAAAATTTGTATGTTTGGTATTTCAAATAACGGAATAAGCAAATCTATATTAAAGATGATTCATTCTCTTTTGTACAAATCGTATACAAAATTTAGAGATATTCGGTACAAAAAATGTCATATTTGGTTCAGCATGTTTGCGGTACGTTAATTTATTTTTAAATATGTAATTATTTAAAATATTTTTTAGTAATATATAACTAAATTTCACAGCAATAATTTACATGGGATCCCATGAACACAAAATTAGTGGAAGAAGCCTTTCAAAAAGAGGATGCATTACAATTTTTCCGCCACATGAACCAGTGGAAACAAAAGTGGAAAAAGGGAAAAGACAAACCAAGAGGGTTGAATGAGTCGGTTTGGAACGACTTTATTCGTTATTGGTAATATTCCAGCACTGAGGCCATCTCGAGGACTAATTCAGGAAACCAGAAGAGCGATCGAGGAGGCAAAGGCATTTACATTCACAATGTTGGATCAACTAGTTTTCTGAGACGATCCAATCAATTGGTAAATTAATTATTATATTAATATTATTTATTATTATTTGAAATTTATTAAAATATTAATTTAGTATTTTTTTTTACTTTTAGGCACAAGAATTTAGAGTGACTCCAAATCACTTATAACTTCTCGAGGCCATCCACACGAACAAAAATATTGGTCGCATCCAAAATTGTCTCGTTAGTGAGATCATCGAAAAAGTGACAAAGAAAAAAGTGATATTTTGTTTCAGGAGTCTCAAGTTGGTTCTTCATCTTCGTTCGCCGAATTGCCTCGTTCTGAGATTAACCGTCTGGTTCTTGATGTAAGTTTGATTTTTCTTTTTATTTATTTTTATATTTAATATTATAATACTTTTTAATAATATTTTTTGTTTTTACAAGAACTACCATTTTCTAACGACCGTCATCCAAGACTCAGGAGAGTTGTAGATACCAGTGGTACAACATCTGTGGCTGGAAATGAGGACAATGCACAACTCAAAGAAAAAATGGCGGCTATGGAGATACAGATGACGAAGCTTAAATATATTGTCGATATTATGAAACCAAAATTTCCAGATGAATTGTTTTCTCCACCTTCTCCTCCTCCTCCTCCAATGTAATTTGTAGATTTTAACACAGTTAAATTTTATATATTATTATATTATAATTAAAAATATTATGTTTATTTAATTGTTTTAGTATTTTTATTAAATATTTTAAAAATATTAATCAAATTTAATATTTGAAACATTTATTTTCAAAATAAATATATTTCGTTTAAAGTATTTAATGAATTATTTTAAAAAATAATTATTCAATTTTTTTTTCAATTGTTTAGTTATTTCCGACGGATGTAGTTGTCGAAAATAACCGATGGACTTATGTCCGTCAGGAAGCTTATTTTATCGCGATGTCGTCGGTTCACTCCCGATGGGTGGAAACCGTCGGGATATACCATCGGTTGTGATTTCCGACGGCAATTGTCATCAAAAGTCCTCGACGGCCCGACTGACTAAATCCATCGAAAATACGTCGGTAATTTCCGATGGACAGGAGCATCGAATAGCCGTCAGAATTTTCCAACGGAATCCTTTATCGTAAACTCGTTGGTACTTGGCGACCGATAGACGCCATCGAATATCCATCGGCAATATCTGATGGCTACACTTATCGAAAACCTGTTGGTTAATTGCCGACGGAAGTGACCCATCGAATATCCCGACATTTCCCGACGGAAATTGAATTCCAAAATAATAGTCCCAAAGGATGATGTTGGTCGGAAAGTCGACAGGAATTGCTTTTTCCGACGGATTGCCGATGAAATTCATTGTCGGGAATTTAATGTTTTCTTGTAGTGAGAGCTAAAAATGACATGAGTCCAACACCTACTTTAAGCTAGCTCAAGTTCCATATTGTGAAAACATTTGAGACAGAAAAGAGGTACGAAAAAGCCTCCAAGTAATCCAATGTATCCCAAACTGCGTGATGTCATATATTATGCTTAATTTATATGCCTTTACTCAAGGAGCAACAATGATCAGTTTAGAATTATCATTTTAACTTGCCAATCAAGTTCACATGTCCACACTAAATCGTTCATAACTTTCGATTTAGAGTTCATAATCACACGAATCCAATACCAATGTTAATCTAGCTCAATTTTCTATATTATGACAAAATTTAACATCGAAATAGCTACTACAAAGCTTACAAGTAATCTAATATATCCCTAACAACGTGGTGCCATGCATTATACTTCATATATAAGCCTTTACTCAAGGAGCACCAATGGTCAGTTTTAAATCATCATTTTAACTAGCTGATCAAGTTAAATCGTCTTTAACTTTTGATTTGGAGCTGAATATGACATGATTTCAATGCTAATGTTACGCTAGCTCAATTTTCCATATTGTGACAACATTTAAGTCTCAAGAGCTAGAACATAGGCTCCAAGTAATCCAATGTGTCACAAACTGCGTGATGTCATGCATTATGCTTCATATATAAGCCGTTACTCAAGGAATACCAATGGTCAGTTTAAAATGATCATTTTCATTAACCGATCAACTTGACGTGTCAGCTTTAAATCTTCTGTAACTTTTTATTTAGAATTAAAAATTATACGAATCCAACGCTCATGATAAGCTAGCTCAATTTTCTATATTGTAAAGAAATTTAAGACCAAAATAGCTACGACAAAGCAACCAAGTAATCCCATCTGCATTATTCTTCATTTAAATTAGAATGATTAAGTTAGAATGATCATTTTAACTAGCTGATCAACCTGACATGTCCGCACTAAATCGAGTTTAAATTTTGATTTAGAGTCCATAATGAAACGAATCCAACGCCCATGTTAAGCTAGCTCAATTTTCTATATTGTGATAACATTTCAGATTGAAAGAGCTAGACAAAGCCTCCAAGTATTCCAATGTATCCCAAACTAGGTGATGCCATGCATTAGCCTTCATTTATAAGCCTCTACCCAACGGGGATCAATGATTAGTTTAGTTTGATCATTTTAACTAGCTGATCAATTTGACATATCCACAATAAATCGTCTTTAACTTTTGATTTATAGCTCAAAATGACATGAGTCCAACGTCCACGTGAAGCTAGCTCAATTTTTCATATTGTGAGAACATTTGAGATTGAATTAGTTACGAAAAATCCTCCAAGTAATCCAATGTATCCAAACTGCGTGATCCCATACATTATCCTTCACTTATAAGCCTTTACTGAAGGAGCACTAACGATCAGATTAGAATGATCATTTTAACTGGCCGATAAACTTGACATGTCCGCACTAAATTGTGCGTAACTTTTGATTTAGAGTTCAAAATGAAAAGAATCCAATGACCACATTAAGCTAGTTCAATTTTCTATAGTATGACAAAATTTAACACTAAAATAGCAATGGAAAAACCTCCAACTAATCCAATCTATCCCAAGCTGCGTTATGTCATGCATTATGCTTCATTTATAAGCCTTTATTTTAGGAACACCAACGGTCAGTTAAGTTTGATCACTTTAAGTAGCTGATCAACTTCATATGTCCACACTAAATTGTCTTTAACTTTTGATTTAGAGCTCAAAATGACATCAGTCCAACGCTCATGTTAAGCTAGCTCAATTTTCCATATTGTGACAATATTTGATACTGAAAGAGCTACGACAAAACCTCCAAATAATCCAATGTATACCAAACTGGTGATGCCATGCATTAGACTTCATTTATAAGCCTTTACCCAAAGAGGACCAGTGATTAGTTTAGTTTGATCATTTTAACTAGCTGAACAACTTGACATATCCACACTAAATCGTCTTTAACTTTTGATTTCGAGCTCAAAATGACATGAGTCCAATGCCCACATGAAGCTAGCTCAATTTTCCATATTGTAACAACATTTGAAACTGAAATAGTTACGAAAAATCCTCCAAGTAATCCAATGTATCCAAACTACATGATGTCATGCATTATCCTTCACTTATGAGCACTAATGATCAGATTAGAATGATCATTTAAAGTAGCCGATAAACTTGACATGTCCGCACCAAATCGTGCGTAACTTTTGATTTAGAGTTCAGAATGAAACAAATCCAACGACCACGTTAAGCTAACTCAATTTTCTATAGTGTGAAAAAATTTAACACCAAAATAGCAACCAAAAAGCCTCCAAGTAATCCAATCTATCCCAAGCTGCGTAATGTCATGGATTATCCTTAATTTATAAGCCTTTATTTTAGTAGCACCAATGATCAGTTTAGTTTGATCACTTTAACTATCTGATCAACTTCATATGTCCACACTAAATTGTCTTTAACTTTTGATTTAGAGCTCAAAATGAAATGAGTCCAACGCCCATGTTAAGCTAGCTCAATTTTCCATATTGTGACAACATATGAGACTGAAAAAGCTACTACAAAGCCTACAAGTAAACCAATGTCTCCTAAACTGCGTGATGCCATGCATTATGTTTCATTTGTAAGCCTTTACTCAAGGAGCTTCAAGGAGTTTAGTTTGATAAATTTAACTAGCTGATGAACTTGACATGTCCGCATTAAATTGTCTGTAACTTTGGATTTAGTGTTCGGAAGGACATGAATCAAATGTCCACATTAAGCTAGCTCAATTTTCTATATTGTGACAATGTTTGAGATTAAAAGAGCTACGACAATGCCTCCAAGTAATCCAATTTATCCCTACTCCGTGATGCCATGCATTATGCTTCATTTATAAGCAATTACTCAAGGAGCACCAATGATCAGTTTAGAATGATTATTTTCACTGCCTGATCAACTTCACATGTCTGAACTTAATCATCATAAAAAGTATTTCCCGACGGATTTCCGACAAATACCGTAGTTGGAAAATAGTTTTTTTTTATAGTGATTTCTAAGCCTTTACTCAACGAGCACCAATGATTAGTTTAAAATGATCATTTTAACTGACCGATCAACTTGACATGTCCGCACTAAATCATTTGTAACTTTTGATTTACGGTTCAAACTGACATTAATCCAATGCCCGCGTTAAGCTAGCTCAATTTTCTGTACTGGGACAAAATTTAATATCGAAATAGCTACGATAAAACCTCCAAGTAATCCACTCTATCCCAAAATGGGTGATGCCATGCAATATTCTTCATTTATAATCCTTTACTCAAATAGCACCAATGATCAGTTTAAATGGTCATTCTAATTAGCTGATCAAGTTGACATGTCTGCACTAAATCGTCTTTAACTTTTGATTTAGACCTCAAAATAACATGAATCCAACGCCCATGTTAAGCTAACTTAGTTTTCCTCATTGTGACAACATTTAAGATTGAAAGAGCTATGACAAAGCCTTCAAGTAATACATTGTATCCCAAACTGCGTGATGCCATGCATTATGCTTCATTTATAAACCATTAATCAACAAGCACCAATGATCAATTTAGAATGATTATTTTAATTTACACATCAACTTGACATGTCTGCACTAAATCGTTAGTAACTTTTGTTTTAGAGTTTAAAATTATACGAATCCAACACCCACGTTAAACTAGCTCAATTTTCGATATTGTTACAAAATTTAATATCAAAATAGGTACGAAAAAGCCTCCATGAAATCAAATCTATCCCAAACTTCATGATGCTATGCATTATGATTCATTTATAAATCGTTACTCAATGACCACCAATGATCAGTTTAGAATGATCATTTTAACTAGCTGATCAACTTGACATTTTCACACTAAATCATCTTTAACTTTTGATTTAGAGCTCAAAAGGACATGAATCCAACACCAACGTTAAGCTAGCTTAATTTTCCATTTTCGGAACATTTGAGGCAAAAAGAGGTACGAAATAGCGCTCGAGCAATCCAATGTATCCCAAAGTGCGTTATCCCATGCATTATGCTTCATTTATATGCCTTTACTTAAGGAGCACAATGACCAGATTAGAATGATCATTTTCACTTGCTGATCAACTTGACATCTCTGCACTAAATCGTCAGTAACTTTTGATTAGATTTCAGAATGACACGAATCCAACACCCACGTTAAGCTGGCTTAATTTTCTATATTATGACAACATTTGATACTGAAAGAGTTACGAAAAAACCTCCAAGTAATCCAAAGTATCCCAAGCTGCGTGATTCCATGCATTATGATTCAGTTATAAGTCTTTACTCAAGGAGCACCAATGATCATTTTAGAATTATCATTTTAACTGGCCGAAAGATCAACTTGACATGTCCGCAATGAATCGTCCGTAACTTTTGATTTACAGTTCAAAATGACACGAATCAACTTCCATGTTAAGCTAGCTCAATTTTTTGTATTGTGACAAAATTTAAGACCAAAAATAGCCTTCAAGTAATCCAATCTATCCCAAAATGCGTGATTTCATGTAATTCATTATAAGCCTTTACTTAAGGAGCACCAATGATCAATTTAAAATGGTCATTTTAAATAGTTGGTTAACTTGACATGTGTGCACTAAATAGTCTTTAACTTTTGATTAGAGATCAAAATGACATGAATCCAACCCATGTTAAGGTAGCTCAGTTTTCCATATTATGACAACATTTAAGACTGAAAGAGCTATGACAAAGCCACCAAATAATCCAATGTATCCCAAACTGCGTGATGCCATGCATTATGCTTCATTTATAAGCCATTATAAAAGGATCACCAATAATCAGTTTAGAATGACCATTTTAAATGGTAGATCAACTTGATGTGTCCGCACTAAATCATCAGTAACTCTTGATATAGAGTTCAATATGACACGAATCCAACACCCACGTTAATCTTGCTCAATTTTCTATAGTGTGATAAAATTTAAGATCAAAATAGATACGACAAAGCCTCCATGTAATCCAATCTATCCCAAACTCCGTGATGCTAAGCATTGTGCTTCATTTATATGTCTTTACTCAATGAGCACCAATGATTAGTTTAGAATGATCATTTTAACTAGATGATCAACTTGACATTTCCACACTAAATCTTATTTAACTTTTGATTTAGATGTCAGAATGACATGAATCCAACACCAACGTTAAGCTAGCTCAATTTTCTATTTGTTGAGTATTTGAAACTGAAAGAGCTACGAAATAGCCTGCAAGTAATCCAATGTATTCCAAAGTGCGTGATGCCATGCATTATGCTTCATTTATAAGCCTTTGCTTAAGGAGTAGTTGTGATCAATTTAGAATGATCCTTTTAACTGCCCGATCAACTTGACATGTCTACACTAAATCATCTTTAACTTTTGATTTAGAGCTCAAAATGACATTAATCCAACGCCCATGTTAAGCTAGCTCAGTTTTCCATATTGCAACAATATTTAAGATTGATAGAGCTACGACAAAGCCTCCATGTAATCCAACGTATCCCAAACTGTGTGATGCCATGCATTATGCTTCATTTATAAGCCACTATAGAAGCATCATCAATGATCAATTTAGAATGATAATTTTAACTGATAGATCAACTTGACATGTCCGCATGTAATCGTCCGTAACTTTTGATTTAGAATTCAAAATGATACGATTCCAATGCCCACGTTAAGCTAGCTCAATCTTCTATATTGTGAAAAAAATTAATACCAAATTAGCTATGACAAAGCCTCCAAGTAATTCAATCAATCCTAGACAGCGTGATGCCATGCATTATGCTTCATTTATGAGCCCTTACTCAAGGAGCACTAATGATCAATTTAGAATGATCATTTTAACTAGCTCATCAACTTAACGTGTCCACACTAAATCATGTTTAACTTTTAATTAGAGCTCAAAATGACATGACTCCGATGCCCAAGTTAAGCTAGCTCAATTTTCCATATTGTGACAACATTTAAGACTAAAAGAGTTATGAAAAAGCCTTCAAGTAATCCAATGTATCCAAAACTGGGTGATGTCATGCGTTATACTTCATTTATAAGCGTTTACTCATGGAGCACCAATGATCATTTTGGAATGATCATTTTAACTAGCCGATCAACTTGACATATCTGCATGGCATCGTCCATAACTTTTGATTTAAAGTTTAAATTGACAAGAATCCAACGCCCACGTTAAGCAAGCTCAATTTTCTATATTGTGACAGAAATTAAGACCGAAATAACTATGACAAAGCCTCCAAGTAATCTAATGTATCCCAAAACTGCATGATGCCATGCATTATACTTCATTTATAAGCCTTTACTCAAGGAAAACCAGTGATAAGTTTAGTATGATCATTTAACTGGCTGATCAACTTGACATGCCCGCACTAAATCGTCCGTAACTTTTGATTTAGAGTTCAGAATGACATGAATCCAACAACCATGTTAAGCTAGCTCAATTTTCTATATTATGATAACATTTGACACTGAAAGAGTTACGAAAAAGCCTCCAAGTAGTGCAATCTATCCCAAAGTGCGTGATATAATGCATTATACTTCATTTATAAGCCTTTTCTCAAGGAGCACCAATGATCAATTTAGATTGATCATTTTAACTGGCCGATCCTTTTGACATGTCTGCAGTAAATCGTTCCTTACGTTTAATTTAGAGTTCAAAATGATATGGATCCAACACCCACGTTAAGTTAGCTCAATTTTCTATATTGTTACAAAATTTAAGATCAAAATAGCTACGACAAAGTCTCTAAGTAATCCAATCTATCCCAAACTGCGTGTCGTTATGCATTATGCTTCATTTATACCCCTTTACTCAATGAGCATCAATGATCATTTTAACAAGCTTACAACTTGACATGTCCACACTAAATTGTCTTTAACTTTTGATTGAGAGCTCAAAATGACATGAGTCCAACTTCCACGTTCAGCTAGCTCAAAAAGAGATGAATCCAACGCCCAAGTTAATCTAGCTCAACTTTCAATATTGTTAACACATTTGATACTGAAAGAGCTACGATAAAGCCTCCAAGTAATCCAATGTATCCCACACTGCATGATACTGTACATTTTTCTTCATTTAAAAGCAATTAATCAGGGAGCACCAATGATGAGTTTAGAATAATCATTTTAACAGGACGATCAACTTGACATGTCTACACTAAATTGTCAATAACTTTCTATTTAGACTTCAGAATGACACTAATCCAACGCCCACGTTAAGTTAGATCAATTTTCTATTTTGTTACAAAATTTAGGACCAAAATAGCCACGGCAAAGCCTCCAAGTAATCCAATCAATCATAAAATACGTGATGTCATGCTTGATTTATAAGCTTTTACTCAAGGAGCACCAATGATCAGTTTCGAATAATCATTTTAATTAGCTGATAAACTTGATATTTCCACACTAAATCATCTTTAACTTTTAATTAGAGCTCAAAATGACATGACTCTAATACCCAAGTTAAGCTAGCTCAATTTTCCATATTGTGAAAATATTTAAGACTGAAAAAGTTGTGATAGAGCCTCCAAGTAATCCAATGTACCCCAAACTGCGTTATGCCATGCATTATGCATCATATATAAGCCATTAATCAAGGAGCACCAATGATCAGTTTAGAATGATCATTTTAACTGACAAATCAACATGACATGTCCGCACTTAATTGTCAGTAACTTTTGATTTAGAGTTCAAATTACACGAATCCAACATCCACGTTAAGCTAGCTCAATTTTCTATATTGTGACAAAATTTAAGATCGAAATAGCTACGATAAAGCCTCTAAGTAATCGAATTTATCCCAAACAGTGTGATGTAATACAATATGCTTCATTTATACGCCTTTATTCAATGAGCACCAATGACGAGTTTAGAATGATCATTTTAACTATCTGATCAACATGACATGTCCACACCAAATCGTCTTTAACTTCTGATTTAGTGATCAAAATGACATGAATCCAACACTTACGTTAAGCTAGCTCAATTTTCCATAATCTCACAACATTAGAGGCTGAAACAGCTACGCCAAAGCCTTCAAGTAATCCAGTGTATCAAAAACTACGTGATATCCTGCATTATGCTTCATTTATAAACCTTTACGCAAGGAGCACCAATGATCATTTTGGAATGATCATTTTAAATAGCCGATCAACCTGACATATCCGCATGGCATCATCCGTAACTTTTGATTTAAAGCTTAAATTGACAAGAATCCAACGCCCACGTTAAGCAAGCTCAATTTTCTATATTGTGATAGAACTTAAGAACGAAATAGCTACGACAAAGCCTCCAAGTAATCCAATGTATCCCAAAACTGTGTGATGCCATTATGCTTCATTTATAAGCCTTTACTCAAGCAAAACCAGTGATAAGTTTAGTATGATCACTTTAACTGGCTAATCAACTTGACATGACCGCACTAAATCGTCCGTGCTTTTGATTTAGAGTTTGGAATGACATGAATCCAACTCCCACATTAAGCTAGCTCAATTTTTTTATATTATGATAATATTTTACACTGAAAGAGTTACGACAAAGCTCCAAGTAATGCAATCTATCCCAAACTGCGTGATGCAATGCATTATTCTTCATTTATAAGCCTTTCCTCAAGAAGCAACAATGATTAATTTAGATTGAACATTTTAACTGGCTGATCCTTTTGACATGTCCGCAGTACATCGTTCGTAAGTTTTGATTTAGAGTTCAAAATGACACGAATCCAACGCTCACGTTAAGCTAGCTCAATTTTTTATATTGTTACAAAATTTAAGATCCACATAGCTATGAAAAAGTTTCCAAGTAATCTAATCTATGCCAAACTGTGTGATGTAATGCATTGTGCTTCATTTATATGCCTTTACTCAATGAGCATCAATGATCAATTTAGAATGATCATTTTAACTAGCTTATCAACTTGACATTTCCACACTAAATCGTCTTTAACTTTTGATTTAGAGCTCAAAATGACATGAGTACAACGCCCACGTTAAGCTTTGAGTACCTTTGAGATTAAAAGAGCTACAACAAAGCCCCCAAGTAATCCAATGTATCCTAAACTGCATGATGTCGTGCATTATGCTTCATTTATAAGCAATTAATCAATGAGCACCAGTGATCAGTTTAAAATGATCATTTTAACTGGACGATCAACTTGACATATCCTCACTAAATTGTCAATAACTTTTGATTTAGAGTTTAGAATGACACTAATCATACGCCCACGTTAAGTTAGCTCAATTTGATATATTGTGATAAAATTTAGGACTTAAATAACTACAACAAAGCTTCCAAGTAATCCAGTCAATCCCAAACTACGTGATGCCATGCATTACCCTTTATTTATAAGGATTTACTCAAGGAGCACGAATGATCAGCTTAGAATGATCATTTTAAGCAGCTGATCAACTTGACATGTCCACACTAAATCGTTTTTAACTTTTAATTAGAGCTCAAAATGACATGACTCGAACGCCCAAGTTAAGCTTGCTCAATTTTCCATATTGTGACAATATTAAAGACTGAAAGAGTTATGATAGAGCCTCCAAGTAATCCAATGTATCCCAAACTGTGTGATGCCATACATTATGCTTTATATATATGCAATTAATCAAGGAACACCAATGATCAAATTAGAATGATCATTTTAACCGACAGATCAATTTGACATGTCCGCACTTAATCGTCAATAACTTTTGATTTAGAGTTCAAAATTACACGAATCCAACACCCACGTTAAGCTAGCTCAATTTTCTATATCGTGATAAAATTTAACACCACAATAGCTATGTGATTATAATGTTTTAGTTTTTAAGATACTTTAATTTTAAGTGTCAAATAATATTTTCTAAAAATAATCATATTGCTCGTGACGATGGATTTCCGACAGAACTACAAAACCCGTCGCAATACCATTGGAAACTATAGTCGGATTCTCAACAACATAGGGTATTGATACTTTACCCTATCGTGTCGAAGAAGATTATCCGACGGATTGCCGACGGGATTTGAAAACCCGTCGGAATTCCGTCAGAAATTTCAAATGTAAAGTTTAATAGATTTAAAAGTTTAAAACATACATGGCAATATGCCGACGGATTACCGATCACTCCACTAGATTGGACAGAAATCCGTCGGAAATAACCTTTACCACATGGACTTGCACTTCGGCGAGCATGCTGAACATTCAGTTTCCGTCGGAAATACGTCGGTAATTTCCAATGGAATACCGACAAACGTAAAATTATACGCGGGAAAGTTAATTTAACAGGCAGGTTTTGTGAAAATATTTATTATTTATTCGACGGATTTCCGACGGATTTCGCCATCGGAAAATCGAATATAAACTACGACCCCACGACTTCTCTTTCAGTCTTCTCTTCTCTTCCAATCTGAAATCGACCTCTTCCTCTCCCATTCGGAAATCCGCCTCTCCCTTTCGGAAATCCACCTCTCCCTCCCGCCGGATACGTCGCCAGAAGTCTTCTCTCGGTCTGTGTAAGTGTAAACGCCGAAAATGTAAGTTTTGCCCTCACAATTTCAGTTTTTGAGATTGGAACATCTTCATAAAACCTTCACAATGTTCTTTCTCTCAATCTCAATATTTATTCTCTCAGATTTTGGCGTTTTAAATTTGGAGCCGTTCTTAATTTGGGTTAGAGAGAGAGAGAGTTATATAGATCTCTCTTCCTTCTTCTACCCTCAATCAGAAAGGTTTAGATTTAGATAGGCTTAAGGTTGTGGTCGTAGTGATTTTCCTTTGTTGCTTTGATCTTGTAGTGTTCCTCAAAGCATCTTGATCCTGGAAACCCATTAAGGATCCTTCATTTAGTTTGAATCTAAAGCGTACATGAGATTACTCTTTTGAGCTCTTTCAGAGAGACCTATAATATGTAGGCTGAAGTCAGACCGAGTATTTTAAAGTGACTCGTTGTTTCTTTTAGTCGATGACTCGATAAGAATGATGGGATGATATCATCTCATCGTTTTAAGAACTCGTTTTTGTTACTTAGTTTAGTTGTTAAAAATTCTGTCTTGCTATAGATCGAAATTGATGATTAGCATTCAGTGATTAAAAATTAATATAATAATAAAATTATTGTAAAATAAAATAATACAAGAATAATTTTAATAGTGTAAAATATTTCTATACAATAAAATTAAATATAGCATATGTAAAATAAATCTAGTCTTATTATAAAAATATTTCAAAATTTAAATTATTTATGTAACATATAAGTTATTTTATAAGTTAGTTATGAATGTTATTTTATGTGGATATTCATGAAATATGCTTAACATTATGCTAGAGATCCTCGGATAGTTTGAAACTATTTTCTTACAAAACAAAATTTTTATTAACAAATTTACATTTTAATTAATCATTAACATCAAGTGTAGTTGTCGTATTCCTGTAATAATAATATTTTTAAGATCGTATCAACAGTAATGACGTGGTGAGTCGTCTACTCCGATTTTTATATCAAATCAAGTTTCTAGAAATGATTCTTTTTCACCAATGTCAATTGAAGAATTAGTTCAGCAACCTGGTGGTGAACTTCTTACTTTTCTTTATCTGAAGGGTATAGGAAATTCGACATGCTATATTAAATTTTCTATAATTAGATTGAAAATTATCATTTCAACGTTAATCCAATAAAAATTTGTATGTTTGGTATTTCAAATAATGGAATAAGCAAATCTATATTAAAGATGATTCATTCTCTTTTGTACAAGTCGTATACAAAATTTAGAGATATTCCATACAAAAAATGTCATATTTGGTTCAGCACGTTTATGGTACATTAATTTATTTTTAAATATGTAATTGTTTAAAATATTTTTTAGTAACATATAAGTAAATTTGCAGCAACAATTTACATGGGATCCCATGAACACAAAATTAGTGAAAGAAGACTTTCAAAAAGAGGATGCAATACAATTTTCCCGCCACATGAACGAGTGGAAACAAAAGTGGAAAAGGGGAAAAGACAAACCAAGAGGGTTGAATGAGTCGGTTTGGAACGACTTTATTTGTTATTGGGAATATTCCAGCGCTGAGGCCATCTCGAGGACTAATTCGGGAAACCAGAAGAGCGATCAAGGAGGCAAAGGCATTTGGATCAATTAGTTTTCTGAGACGATCCAATCAATTGGTATATTAATTATTATATTAATTTTATTTATTATTATTTGAAATTTATTAAAATATTAATTTAGTATTTTTTTTACTTTTAGGCACAAGAATTTAGAGCGACTCCAAATCACTTGCAACTTCTCGAGGCCGTCCACACGAACAAAAATACTGATCGCATCCAAGATTGTCTCGTTAGTGAGATCATCGAAAAAGTGACAAAGAAAAAGTGATATTTCTTTTCAGGAGTCTCAAGTTGGTTCTTCATCTTGCATCGCCGAATTGCCTTGTTCTGAGATTAACCGTCTGGTTCTTGATGTAAGGTTGATTTTTCTTTTTATTTATTTTTGTACTTAATATTATAATACTTTTTAATAATATTTTTTTTACAGGAACTATCATTTTTTAACGACCGTCATCCAAGACTCAGGATAGTTGTAGATACCGGTGGTGCAACATCTGCGGCTAGAAATGAGGAGAATGCACAACTCAAAGAAAAAATGGCGGCTATGGAGATACAGATGACGAAGCTTAAATATATTGTAGATATTATGAAACCAAAATTTCCAGATGAATTGTTTTCTCCGCCTTCTCCTCCTCCTCCTCCAATGGAATTTATAGATTTTAAAACACTTAAACTTGGGAGAATT
The DNA here is from genome assembly GCA_018901935.1 of Pugionium cornutum. Taxonomy (NCBI): domain Eukaryota; kingdom Viridiplantae; phylum Streptophyta; class Magnoliopsida; order Brassicales; family Brassicaceae; genus Pugionium; species Pugionium cornutum. The sequence goes on from CM032160.1 coordinate 17,338,064, forward strand.
GCTAAAACTGACCTAAAACTTGACTTCAAATGCAAGTTTGACAATTTACACTTTTTTTTGCAAAACTAACCTATAGGGGTGGAGAAATTACTGAACACTCCTTTGGTCTAAAAAATAATGTCAAAATGTCAATTACGTTTTAGTCCCTGCGTGTTTTTTTGTTATGAAAGCAGACTTCTCGGAGAAGTCTGCTTTGGTAGGAAAAACAGTTTATTCCGACTGAAGCAGACTTCTCGGAGAAGTCTGCTTTGGTAGGAAAAACAGTTTATTCCGGATGAAGCAGACTTCTCGGAGAAGTCTGCTTTGGTAGGAAAAACAGTTTATTCCGGATGAAGCAGACTTCTCGGAGAAGTCTGCTCTGGTAGGAAAAATAGTTTATTCCGGATGAAGCAGACTTCTCGCAGTCTACGAAGTTTATTCCGGATGAAGCAGACTTCTCAGAGAAGTCTGCTTTGGTAGGAATAAACTTCGCAGACTGCGAGATATTTGAACTTTTTTTTTCCAGAAATTACTGCGAATAGAATCCCCACCGTCAAAGGTATGTGATTTTCATTTCATAGATTTTCTGAAGATTTTTAAGTGTCTCACTGATATTTTTAACTGGTTTCGGGGGCTGTTTTTGCGTGGACGGTTATTTTGACGGTTATTTTATTGCATTTTTCTGTGATTTCTGGATTGTGCTTGCTTTCGCGGTTTATTTTGTTGCATTTTTCTGTGATTTCTGGGAGAAAAAACAGTTTATAGAAAAACATCTCGGAGAAGTCTGCTTTGTAATATACTTACAAAGAAGACTTCGAGAAGTCTGTAGAGAAGTCTGCTTTGTAATATATTTACAAAGCAGACTTCTCGTAACTATATGAACTGAAAAAATAACTGAAAGCAAAACACGAAAACTAACCTTCGATCTTGGTTTTTTAGCTACGCGACTTAATTGATGACCGATATAAACTCCCAGAAGCTTGATTTAACGGATAATGATGAATGTTTGCAAAGTTGGAAGCTTTTGAATGTAGAGTGAAGAGAGAAATTGGAAGAAAATGAGAGAGAAAATGAAAGAGGTTGAGATGAATGAGATTTGATGAAGGAATAGAGGTATAAAGGTGGGTGTGTCGATGGAATTAAGAGCTCCCAACAACCACGACAATGGTGGTTGTGTGCAATGAAGAAGATGGTATTTTCGTAGTATTTTTGAAAAATTTGGTCATAATGGTCTTTGTGTTGTTTTTGTGTTTTTTTAAGTTAATGGCAAAGTTGTAAATAAAGTTATTGTTGAAGGATAAAACAGGGATAAAAAGTTAGTTTTGCAAAAAAGTGTAAATTGTCAAACTTGCAATTGAAGACAAATTTTAGGTCATTTTTGCAAATGCCCCATTAAACTTTATATATTATTATATTATAATTAAAAATATTATTTTTATTTAATCTTTTTAGTATTTTTATTAAATATTTAAAAAATATTAATCAAATTTAATATTTGAGACATTTATTTTCAAAATAAATTTATTTTTTTAAAAGTATTTAATGAATAATTTTAAAAAATAATTATTCAACTTTTTTTCAATTGTTTAGTTATTTCCGACGGATGTAGTCGTCGGAAATAAACGATGGATTTCTATCCGTCGGGAAGCTTATTTTATCGCGATGTCGTCGGTTCACTCCCGATGGGTGGAAACCGTCGGGATATACCATCGGTTGTGATTTCCAACAGCAATTGTCATCGAAAGTCCTCGACGGCCCGACTGACTAAATCCATCGCAAATACGTCGGTAATTTCCGACGGACAGGAGCATCGAATAGCCATTTGAATTTTCCGACGGAATCCTTTATCGTAAACCCGTTGGTACTTGGCGACCGATAGAAGCCATCGAATATCCGTCGGCAATATCCGACGGCTACACTTATCAAAAACGTGTCGGTAACTACCAACGGAAGTGACCCATCGAATATCCCAACATTTCCCGACGGAAATTGGTTTCCGAAAAGATAGTCCCAAAGGATGATGCTGGTCGGAAAGTCGACGGGAATTGCTTTTTCCGACGGATTGCCGACGAAATTCATTGTTGGGAATTCAATGTTTTCTTGTAGTGAGAGCTAAATATGACATGAGTCCAACGCCTACTTTAAGCTAGCTCAAGTTCCATATTGTGACAACATTCGAGACAGAAAAGAGGTACGAAAAGGCCTCCAAGTAATCCAATGTATCCCAAACTGCGTGATGTCATATATTATGCTTAATTTATATGCCTTTACTCAAGGAGCAACAATGATCGGTTTAGAATTATCATTTTAACTTGCCAATCAAGTTCACATGTCCACAATAAATCGTTCGTAACTTTCGATTTAGAGTTCATAATCACACGAATCCAACACCAATGTTAATCTAGCTCAATTTTCTATATTATGACAAAATTTAACATCGAAATAGCTATTACAAAGCTTACAAGTAATCTAATATATCCCTAACAACATGGTGCCATGCATTATGCTTCATATATAAGCCTTTACTCAAGGAGCACCAATGATCAGATTTAAATCATCATTTTAACTAGCTGATCAACTTAAATCGTCTTTAACTTTTGATTTGGAGCTGAATATGACATGATTTCAATCCTAATGTTAAGCTAGCTCAATTTTCCATATTGTGACCACATTTGAGACTCAAGAGCTACAACATAGGCTCCAAGTAATCCAATGTATCCCAAACTGCGTGATGTCATGCATTATGCTTCATATATAAGCCGTTACTCAAGGAATATCAATGATCAGTTTAAAATGATCATTTTAATTAACCGATCAACTTGACGTGTCAGCTTTAAATCTTCTGTAACTTTTTATTTAGAATTCAAAATTATATGAATCCAACGCTCATGATAAGCTAGCTTAATTTTCTATATTGTAAAGAAATTTAAGACCGAAATAGATACGACAAAGAAACCAAGTAATCCCATCTGCATTATTCTTCATTTATAAACCTTTACTCAAGGAGCACCAATGATTAAGTTAGAATGATCATTTCAACTAGCTGATCAACATGACATGTCTGCACTAAATCGAGTTTAAATTTTGATTTAGAGTCCAGAATGAAACGAATCCAACGCCCACGTTAAGCTAGCTCAATTTTCTATATTGTGATAACATTTCAGATTGAAAGAGCTAGACAAAGCCTCCAAGTATTCCAATGTATCCCAAACTAGGTGATGCCATGCATTAGCCTTCATTTATAAGCCTTTACCCAACGGGAATCAGTGATTAGTTTAGTTTGATCATTTTAACTAGCTGATCAATTTGACATATCCACAATAAATCGTCTTTTACTTTTGATTTATAGCTCAAAATGACATGAGTCCAACGCCCACGTGAAGCTAGCTCAATTTTTCATTTTCTGAGAACATTTGAGATTGAAATAGTTACGAAAAATCCTCCAAGTAATCCAATGTATCCAAACTGCGTGATGCCATACATTATCCTTCACTTATAAGCCTTTACTGAAGGAGCACTAACGATCAGATTAGAATGATCATTTTAACTGGCCGATAAACTTGATATGTCCGCACTAAATTGTGCGTGACTTTTGATTTAGAGTTCAAAATGAAAATAATCCAATGACCACATTAAGCTAGTTCAATTTTCTATAGTATGACAAAATTTAACACCAAAATAGCAACGGAAAAACCTCCAACTAATCCAATCTATCCCAAGCTGCGTTATGTCATTCATTATGCTTCATTTATAAGCCTTTATTTTAGGAGCACCAACAGTCAGTTTAGTTTGATCACTTTAACTAGCTGATCAACTTCATATGTCCACACTAAATTGTCATTAACTTTTGATTTAGAGCTCAAAATGACATCAGTCCAACGCCCATGTTAAGCTAGCCCAATTTTCCATATTGTGACAATATTTGATACTGAAAGAGCTACGACAAAACCTCCAAATAATCCAATGTATACCAAACTGGGTGATGCCATGCATTAGACTTCATTTATAAGCCTTTACCCAAAGAGGACCAGTGATTAGTTTAGTTTGATCATTTTAAGTAGCTGATCAACTTGACATATCCACACTAAATCGTCTTTAACTTTTGATTTCGAGCTCAAAATGACATGAGTCCAACGCCCACATGAAGCTAGCTCAATTTTCCATATTGTAACAACATTTGAAACTGAAATAGTTACGAAAATCCTCCAAGTAATCCAATGTATCCAAACTACATGATGTCATGCATTATCCTTCACTTATGAGCACTAATGATCAGATTAGAATGATCATTTTAAGTAGCCGATAAACTTGACATGTCCGCACCAAATCGTGCGTAACTATTGATTTAGAGTTCAGAATGAAACGAATCCAACGACCACGTTAAGCTAACTCAATTTTCTATAGTGTGAAAAAATTTAACACCAAAATAGCAACCAAAAAGCCTCCAAGTAATCCAATCTATCCCAAGCTGCATAATGTCATGCATTATGCTTAATTTATAAGCCTTTCTTTCAGTAGCACCAATGATCAGTTTAGTATGATCACTTTAACTATCTGATCAACTTCATATGTCCACACTAAATTGTTTTAACTTTTGATTTAGAGCTCAAAATGACATGAGTCCAACGCCCATGTTAAGCTAGCTCAATTTTCCATATTGTGACAACATATGAGACTGAAAGAGCTACTACAAAGCCTACAAGTAACCCAATGTCTCCTAAACTGCGTGGTGCCATGCATTATGTTTCATTTGTAAGCCTTTACTCAAGGAGCTTCAAGGAGTTTAGATTGATCAATTTAACGAGCTGATGAACTTGACATCTCCGCATCGTCTGTAACTTTTGATTTAGTGTTCGGAATGACACGAATCAAATGTCCACATTAAGCTAGCATGATTTTCTATATTGTGACAACATTTGAGATTAAAAGAGCTACGACAATGCCTCTAAGTAATCCAATTTATCCCTACTCCGTGATGCCATGCATTATGCTTCATTTATAAGCAATTACTCAAGGAGCACCAATGATCAGTTTAGAATGATTATTTTCACAGCCCGATCAACTTCACATGTCCGAACTTAATCGTCCATAACTTCTGATTTAGAGTTCAAAATAACACGAATCCAACACCCATGTCAAGCTAGCTCAATTTTTCATTATTGTGACAGAATATAATACTGAAATAGCTATGACAAAGCCTCGACATAAACAAATCTATCCAGAACTACGTGATTCCATACATTATGCTTCATTTATAAGCCTTTCCTCAGGAAGCACCCATGATCAGTGTAGAATTATCATTTTAACTAGCCCATCACTTGACATGTCCTTGCTAAATCATATGTAACATTTGATTTAGTGATCAAAATGACAAGAATTCAACACCCACGTTAAGCTAGTTCACATTTCTTTATTGTGATAAAATTTAAAGCCAAAATAGCTACGACAAAGCCACTGAGAAATTTAATGTATCTCAAACTGCGTGATGTCATGCATTATGCTTCATTTATAAGCCTTTGTTCAAGGAGCACCAATGATCAGTTTACAATGATCATTTTAACTAGTTGAGCAACTTGATACGTCTGCGCTAAATCGTCTTTAACTTTTGATTTAGATTTCAAAATGACATGAGTCCAACGCCCACATGTAGCTTGCTCAATTTTCCATATTGTGATAACATTTGAGACTAAAAGAGCTACTACAAAACCTCCAAGTAAACCAATGTATCCCAAACTCCGTGATGCCATTCATTATGCTTCATTTCTAAGCCTTTACTCAAAGAGCAGTAATGATCGGTTTAGAATGATCGTTTTAACTGCCGATCAACTTATCATGACCGCACTAAGTCATCCATAATTTTTGATTTAGAGTTTAGAATGATATGAATCCAAAGCCTACGTTAAGCTAGCTTAATTTTCTATATTTTGACAACATTGAGAAAAGAGAGCTACGAAAAAGGCTCCAATTAATCCTACGTATCCTAAACTACGTGATAACATGCATTATGCTTCGTTTATAAGCCTTTACTTAAGGTAAACCAATGATCAGTTTAGAATTATCATTTTAACTTTCTGATCAACTTGGCATGTCCGCACTAAATCGTACGTAAATTTTGATTTAGAGTTCAAAATGACACGAATCCAGCGCCTACGTTAAGCTAGTTCAATTTTCTATATGGTGACAACATTTGAGACTGAAAGATCTACAACAAAGCCTCCAAGTAATCCAATGTATCCCAAACTGCGTGATCCCATGCATTATGCTTCATTTATAAGCCTTTACTCAAGGAGCACCAATGATCAGTTTAAAATGATCGTTTTAACTGGATGATCAACTTGTCATTTCCACACTAAATCATCCATAACTTTTGATTTAGAGTTCAGAATGACACGAATCCAACGCCCACGTTAAGCTAACTAATTTTCTATATTATGACTACATTTGAGCCTGAAAGACTTAGAACAAAGCCTCCAAGTAATCCAATATATCCCAAATGCCTGATGCCATGCATTATGCTTTATTTATAAGCCTTTAATGAAGGAGCACGAATGATCAATTTAGAGAATCATCATTTTAACTAGCCTATCACTTGACATGTCCGCACTAAATCATCCGCAACATTTGATTTAGAGCTCAAAATGACACGAATCCAAGGCCCACATTAAGCTTGCTCAATTTTGTATAGTGTGACAAAATTTAAGACCAAAAATAGCTAAGATAAAGCCTCCAAGAAATCCAATCTATCCCAAACTGCATGATGTCATACATTATGTTTCATTTATAAGCCTTTACTCAGTGAGCACCAATGATCAGTTTAGAATGATGATTTTAACTAGCTGATCAACATCGACATGTCTGCACTGAATCATCTTTAACTTTTGATTTAGAGCTCAAAATGACATGATTCCAACGCCCATGTTAATCTAGCTCAGTTTTCCATATTGTGAGAAAATTTAAGATTTAAAGAGCTGCTACAAAGTCTCCAAGTAAACCAATGTCTCCTAATTGCATGATGCCATGCATTATGCTTCATTTATAAGCCTTTACTCAAGGAGCAACAATGATGAGTTTAGAATGATGATTTTAACTGGTCGATCAACTTGTCAGATCCGCACTAAATTGTCCATAATTTTTAATTTAGAGCTTAGAATGACACATATCCAATGCCCACGTTAAGATAACTCAATTTTCTATATTGTGACAACATTTGAGACTAAAGGAGCTACGACAAGGCCTCCAAGTAATCCAATGTATCCTAAACTACATGATGCCATGCATTATACTTCATTTATAAGCCTTTACTCAAGGAGAACAATTGATCAGTTTAGAATGATCATTTTAACTAGCTCATCAACTTGACACGTCTGCACTAAATCATCTTTAAGCTTTCATTTAGAGCTCAAAATGACATGAGTCCAACGCCCATGTTAAGCTAGCTCAATTTTCCATATTATGATAAAATTTGAGACTGAAAGAGCTACTACAAAGCCTCTAAGTAAACCAATGTATCCCAAACTGGGTAATGGCTTGCATTATGCTTCATTTATAAGCCATTACTCAAGGAGCACCAATTTTCAGTTTAGAATGATCATTTTAACTGGCCGATCAACTTGTCATGTCCGCACTAAACCATCCATAATTTTTGATTTAGAGTTAAGAATGACATGAGTCCAACGCCCATGTGAAGCTATCTCAATTTTCCATATTGTTACAACATTTGACAGTGAAATAGCTACGAAAAATAATTCACATAATCCAGTGTATCCGAACTGCGTTATGCTATACATTATTCTTCATTTATAAGCCTTTAATCAATGAACACCAGTGATAAGTTTAAAATAATCATTTTAACTGGATGATCAGTTGACATGTCCACACTAAATCATCCGTAACTTTTGACTTAGAGTTCAAAATAACACGAATCCCACACCCACGTTAAGCTAGCTTGAGTTTCTATATTGTGACAATATTTGGGACTGAAAGAGCTACGACAAAACCTCCAAGTAATCCAATGTATCCCAAACTGTGTGATGCCATGCATTATGCTTCATTTATAAGCCTTTACTCAAGGAGCACCAATGATCTGTTTAGAATTATCATTTCAACAAGCTGATCAACTTGACATGTCCGAAGTAAATCGTCGTAAACTTTTAATTTACAGCTCAAAATGACATGAGTCCAACCCATTGTTAAGCTAGCTAAATTTTCCATATTGCGACAACATTCGAGACTGAAGAGCTACTACAAAGCCTCTAAGTAAACCAATGTATCGCAAACTGCATGATGCCATGCATTATACTTGATTTATAAGCCTTTACTAAATGAGCATCAATGATCAGTTTGTAATGATCGTTTTAACTAGCCGATCAACTTGTAATGTTCGCACTAAATCGTGCGTAACCTTTGATTTAGAGTTCAGAACGACAGGAATCCAACACCCACGTTAAGCTATCTCAATTTTCTATATTGTGAAAAAATTTATAGACGAAATAGCTTTGGAAAAGCCTCTATGTAATCCAATCTATCCAAAATAGCATGATGCCATGCATTATGCTTCATTTATAAGCCTTTACCCAAAGAGGACTAGTGATTAGTTTAGTTTGATAATTTTAACTAGCTGATCAATTTGACATATCCGCAATAAATCGTCTTTAACTTTTTATTTAAAGCTCAAACTGACATGAGTCCAACGCCCACATGGAGCTAACTCAATTTTCTATATTGTGACAACATTTGAGACAGAAAGGGCTAGGACAAGGGCTCCAAGTAATAGAATGTATCCCAGCCCGCATGATGCCACATAATGCTTCATTTATAAGCCTTTACACAAGGAGCACCAATAATCAATTTAGAATGATCAATTTAACTAGATGATAAACTTGACATGTCTGCACTAAATCGTTTGTAACTTTTGCTTTAGAGTTTAGAATGACACGAATCCAACGCCCACATTAAGCTAGCTCAATTTTCTATATTTCGACAATATTGGAGACTGAAAGAGCTACGACAAAGGCTCCAAGTAATCCAATGCATCCCAAACTACGTAATGCCATGCATTATACTTCATTTATAAGCCTTTACTCAAGGAGCACCAATGATCTGTTTAGAATGATCATTTCAATTGGCTGATCAACTTGAGATGTCCGCTCTAAATTGTCCGTAACTCTTTGATTTAAAGTTCAAAAAGACATGAATCCAATGCCTATGTTAAGCTAGCTCAATTTTCTATGTTTTGACAAAATTTAAGACCGAAATAGCCACGACAACGCCTTCAAGTAATCCAATCTATCCTAGTGTGCGTGATCCGTTGCATTATATGCTCCATTTGTATACCTTTGCTTAATGAGCACCAATGATCAGTTTAGAATGATCATTTTAACTAGCTTATCAACTTGACATGTCCACACTAAATCGTTTGTAACTTTTTATTTAGGGTTCAGAATGACACGAATCCAAAGCCCATGTTAAGTTAGCTCAGTTTTCTAGATTGTGATTAAATTTAAGACTGAAAGAGCTACGACAAAGCCTCCAAGTAATTCAATGTATCCTAAACTGTGTGATGCCAAGCATTATGCTTCATTTATAAGCCTTTGCTCAATGAGCACCAAAGATCAGTTTAGAATGATCAATTTAGCTAGCTGGTAACTTGACATGTCCACACTGAATCTTATGTAACTTTTGACTGAGATTTCAGAATAACACGAATTCAGTGCTCACGTTAAGCTAGCTCAATTTTCTATATTGGGACAAGAAATAGCTACGAAAAAGCCTCTAGGTAATCCAATGTAACCAAACTTCGTGATGCCATCCATTATGCTTCATCTGTAAACCTTTCCTCAAGGAGCACCAATGATCAGTTTAGAATGATCATTTTAATACCTAATCAACTTGACATGTCTGGACTAAATCATCATTAACATTTGAGTTAAAGTTGAGAATGACATGAATCCAACACCGAGGTTAATCTAGCTCAGTTTTTTGTATTGTGATTAAATATAAGACTAAAAGAGCTACGACAAAGCCTCCATGTAATCCAATATATCTGAAACTGTGTGATGCCATACATTATACTTCACTTATAAACCTTTGCTTAATGAGCAGCAATGATCAGTTTAAAATGATCAATTTAACTACCCGATAAACTTGATATGTCTGCAGTAAATCTTCAATAACTTTTGAATGAGAGTTCAAAATGACACGAATATACGCCCACGTTAAGTTAGCTCAATTTTCTATATTGTTACAAAATTTAATACCGAAATAGCTATGACAAAGCCTTCAAGTAATCCAATCTATCCCAAACTGGGTGATGCCTTGCATTATGCTTCATTTGTAAACCTTTGCTTAATGAGCAACAATAATCAGTTTAGAATGATCATTTTAACTAGCTGATAACTTGGACATGTCCACACTAAATCGTCCGTAACTTTTGATTTAGAGTTCAGAATGATACGAATCCAACGCCCACGTTAAGCTAGCTAAGTTTTCTATATTGTGAATAAACTTATGATTAAAAGAGCTACGACAAAGCCTCAAAGTAATCCAACGTATCCCAAAATGCGTGATGCCATGCATTATGTTTCATTTGTAAGCCTTTACTCAAGGAGCACCAATGATCAATTTAGAATGATCATTTTAAGTGGCCGTTAAACTTGACATGTTCGCACTAAATTGTTCGTAACTTTTGATTTAGAGTTGAAAATGACATGAATCCAATGCCCACGTTAAGCTAGCTCAATTTTCTATATTGTGACAAAATTTAATACCGAAATAGCTACGACAAAACCTCCAAGTAATCCAATCTATCCCAAAGTGCATGATGCCTTGCATTATATGCTCCATATGTAAACCTTTGCTTAATGAGCACCAATGATCAGTTTAGAATGATCATTTTAACTATCTGATCAACTTGAAATGTACAAACTAAATTGTCCGTAATTTTTGATTTAGAGTTCAGAATGACACGAATCCAGTGCCAACGTTAAACTAGCTAACTTTTCTATATTGTGGTTTAATTTATGATTGAAAGAGCTAGCCTCCAACTAATCTAACGCCAGCGCCAACGTTAAACTAGCCTCCAACTAATCCAATGTATCCTAAACTGCATGATGCCATGCATTATGCTTGATTTGTAAGCCTTTATTTAAGGAGCACCAATGATCATTTTAGAATGATCATTTAACTGGCCGATAAACTTGACATGTCCGCACTAATTCGTCCGTAACTTTTGATTTAGAGTTCAAAATGACATGAATCCAATGCCCACGTTAAGGTAGCTAGATTTTCTATATTTTGACAAAATTTAAGACCGAAATAGCTACAACAAAGCCTCCAAGTAATCCAATCTATCCCAAAGTGCATGATCCATTGTATTTTATGCTCCATTTTTAAACCTTTGCTTAATGAGCCCCAATGATCAGTTTAGAATGATCATTATAACTAGCTGATCAACTTGACATGTCCGCACTAAATCATCTTTAACATTTGATTTAGAGATCAGAATGACATGAATCCAACGTCCACGTTAAGCTAGCTCTGTTTTTTATATTGTGATTAAATATAAGACTAAAAGAGCTACGACAAAGCCTCAAAGTAATATAAAGAATCCCAAACTGCGTGATGCCATGCATTATATGCTCCATTTGTAAACCTTTGCTTAATGAGCACCAGTGATCAGTTTAGAATGATCAACTTGACATGTTCGCACTAAATCATCCGTCACTTTTGATTTAGAGTTCAGAATGACATGAATACAATGCCCACGTTAAGCTAGCTCATTTTTCTATATTGTGAAAAAATTTAAGACCGAAATAGCTACAACAAAGCATTCAAGTAATCCAATCAATCCCAAAGTGCGTGATGCCTTGCATTATATGCTCCACTTGTAAACCTTTTCTTAATGAGCACAAATGATGAGTTTAGAATGATCATTTTAACTACCTTATAAAAATGACAAGTCCACACTAAATCGTCTGTAACTTTTTATTTAGTACTCAGAATGACAAGAATCCAACGCCCATGTTAACTTAGCTTAGTTTTCTAGATTGTGATTAAATTTAAGACTGAAAGAACTATGACAAAGCCTCCAAGTAATCCAATGTATCCTAAACTGCATGATGCCATGCATTATGCTTTATTTATAAGCCTTTGCTCAATGAGCACCAAAAATCAGTTTAGAATGATCAATTGAGCTAACGGATAAACTTGACATGTCCGCACCGAATCTTATGTAACTTTTGATTTAGAGTTTAGAATAACACGAATCCAATGCCCACGTTAAGCTAGCTCAATTTTCTATATTGTTACAATAAATAGCTACGACAAAGCCTCTAAGTAATCCAATATATCCAAACTGCGTGATGCCATGCATTATGCTTCATTTGTAAACCTTTGCTCAATGAGCACCAATGGTCAGTTTAGAATGATCATTTTAATACCTAATCAACTTGACATGTTTGGAATAAATCGTCTTTAACATTTGAGTTAGAGTTCAGAATGACATGAATCTAACACCCAGGTTAAGCTTGCTCAGTTTTCGATATTGTTATTAAATATAAGACTAAAAGAGCTACGACAAAACCTCTAAGTAATCCAATGTATCCCATACTGCATGATGCAATGCATTATGTTTCATTTGTAAACCTTTGCTCAATGAACAGGAATGATCAGTTTAAAATGATCAATTTAACTAGCCGATAAATTTGACATGTCTGCAGTAATAAGAGTCCAATATGACAAGAATCCAACGCCCACGTTAAGCTAGCTCAATTTTCTATATTGGTACAGAATTTAAGATGGAAATAACTACGACAAAGCCTTCAAGTAAGCCAATATATCCTAAAGTGGGTGATGCCTTGCATTATGCATCATTTGTAAACCTTTGCTTAATGAGCAACAATGAGCACTTTAGAATGATGATTTTTAACTAGATAATCAACTTGACATATCCGCACTAAATTGTCCATAACTTTTGATTTAGAGTTCAGAATGATACGACTCCAACGCCCACGTTAAGCTAGCTAAGTTTTCTATATTGTGAATAAATTTATGACTGAAAGAGCTACGACAAAGTCTCTAAGTAATCCAATTTAACCCAAAATGCATTATGCCATGCAATATGCTTCATTTGTAAGCCTTTACTTATGGAGCACCAATTATCAGTTTAGAATGATCAATTTAACTAGCCAATAAACTTGACATGTCCGACTAAATCGTCTGTAACTTTTCATTTAGAGTTCAGAATGACATGAATCCAATGCACAGGTTAAGCTACCTCAATTTTCTATATTGTGACAAAATTTAAAACCGAAATAACTACGACAAAGCCTAAAAAAAACCAATCTATCCCAAACTGCGTGATGTCATGCATTATACATCATTTGTAAACCTTTTTTCAACAAAAACCAATAATATGTTTAGAATGATCACTTTAACTAGCTGATCAACTTGAAATGTCCGAACTAAATCGTCTTTAAAATTTGATTTAGAGCTCAAAATTATATGAATCCAACGACCACATTAATCTAGCTCAATTTTCAATATTGTGAAAATATTTGAGCCTGATAGAGTTTGGACAAAGGCTTCAAATAATCCAATGTATCCCATACTACGTGATGCCATGCATTATGTTCATTTACAAGCCTTTACTCAAGGAGCACTAATAATCAGTTTACAATTGTCATTTTAACTGGCCGATCAAATGTTCTGTAACTTTTCATTTAGAGTTCAGAATGACACGAATAGAACGCCCACGTTAATCTAGCTCAATATTCTATATGGTGACAAAATTTTAAGACCAAAATAGCTACGACAAAGTCTCCATGTAATCCAAAATATCCCAAACTTTGTGATGGTATGCATTATGCTTCATTTGTAAAATTTTGCTCAATGAGCACCAATGATTGTTTAGAACGATCATTTTAACTAGCTGATGAACTGTACATCTCCGCACTAAATCATTCGTAACATTTGATTTAGAGCTCAAAATGACATGAATCCAACGCTCACGTTAATCTAGCACAATTTTCAATATTGTTACAACATTTGAGATTGAAAGAGATACGAGAAAGCCTCTTTGTAATCCAATGTATCCCAAACTGCGTATGCCATGCATTATGCTTCATTTATAAGCCTTTGCTAAAGGAGCACAAAGGATCAGTTTAGAATTATCATTTTAGCTGGACGAACAAATTGACATCTTTACACTAAATTTTCTTTAACCTTTGATATAGAGTTCAGAATGACACTTACCCAATGGCCACGTTAAGCTAGATCAGTTTCCTATATTGTGATAAAATTTAAAACAAAAATAGCAACGACAAAGCCTCCTAGTACTCCAGTCTATACCAAACTGCATGATGCCATGCATTATGCTTCTTTGGTAAACCTTTGCTCAATGAGCACCAATGATTAGTTTAGAATGATCATGACATGTCATTACTAAATCGTCCGTAACATTTTATTTAGACCTCAAAATGACATTAATCAAACGCCCAAGTTAATCTACCTCCATTTTCAATATTGTGACAAAATTTGAGACTGAAAGAGCTACGACAAAGCCTCAAAGTAATCCAATCTATCCCAAACTACGAGATGCTATGCATTATGATTCATTTATAAAATTTTGCTCAATGAGCACCAATGATCACTTTAGAATGATCATTTTAACTAGCTGATCAACTTGACATGTTTGCACTAAATTGTCCTCAACATTTGATTTAGAGCTCTAAATGACATGAATCCAACGCCCACGTTAATCTACCTCAAGTTTCAATATTGTGACAACATTTGAGACTCAAAAAGCTATGACAAAGCCGCCAAGTAATCCAATGTATCCCAAACTGTGTGATGCCATGAATTATTTTTCATTTATAAGCTTTACTCAGGGAGCACCAATGATCAGTTTAGAAATATCATTTTCACTATCCGATCAACGTGATATTTCCACATTAAATCTTCCGTAACTTCTGATTTAGATTTAGAATGACATGAATCCAACGCCAATGTTAAACTAGCTCATATTCTATGTTATGACAAAATTTAAGACCAAAATTGCTACGAAAAAGCCCCAAAGTAATTCAATCTATCCCAAAATGAATGAAACCATGCATTATGCTTCATTTGTAAACCTTTGCTCAATGAGCACAAATGATCAGTTTAGAATGATCATTTTAACTAGCTGACTAACATGACATGTACGCACTAAATCATCCATAACATTTGTGTTAGAGCTTAAAATGACATGAATCCAACACCCTCGTTAATCTAGCTCAAGTTTCAATATTGTTACAACATTAAAGACTGAAAGAGCTGCGTGATGCCATGCATTATGCTTCATTTATAAGTTTTTACTCAAGAAGCACCAATGATCAGTTTAGAAAGATCATTGTAACTGGCCAATCAACTTGACATGTCCACACTAAATCATTTAACATTTGATATAGAGTTTAAAATGTCAATAATCCAACGACCACGTTAATGTTGCTCAAATTTCAATATTTTGACAACATTTGACATGTCCGCACTAAATCGTCCGTAACATTTGATTTAGAGTTCAAACTGACACAAATCTAGTGCCCACTTTAAGCTAGCTTAGTATTCTATATTGTGCAAAATTAAACACCGAAGTAGCTTGAACAAAGCCTCCAAGTAATCTAATATATCCCTAACTGCATGATGACATGCATTATGATTCAATTATAAACCTTTGCCCAATGCACCAATGATCAATTTAAAATGATAATTTTAACTAGTCGATGATCTTTACATGTCCACACTAAATCGTTCTTAACATTTGATTTAGAGCTGCAAATGACATGAATCCAACACCCACGTCAATTTACATCAATTTTCAATATTGTTACAACATTTGAGACTTAAAGAGCTACGACAAAGCCTGCAAGTAATCCAATCTTTTCCAAACTGCGTGATGCCATGCATTATGCTTCATTTAAAAGCCTTTAATTATGGAGCACCAATGATCAGCTTAGAATTTTCATTTTCATTGGCCGATGACCGTGATATGTCCGCACAAAATCTTCCATAACTTTTGATTTAGATTTTAGAATGACACAAATCCAACGCTCACGTTAAGCAAACTCAATATTCTATAGTATAACAAAATTTAAGACCGAAATAGCTACAACAAATCTTCAAAGTAATCCAATCTATCCCAAAATACGTGATGACAGGCATTAGGCTTCATTTGTAAACCTTTTTTCAATGAGCACAAATGATGAGTTTATAATGATCATTTTAACTTGCTAATCAACTTGATATGTCCGTACTAAATCGTTCTTAACATCTGATTTAGAGCTCAAATTGACATGAATCCATTGCCCCGGGTAATCTACCTCAATTTTTAATATTGTGATAACATTTGATACTCAAAGAGCTACGACAAAGCCTCCAAGTAATCCAATGTATCCCAAACTGCGTGATGTCATGCATTATACTTCATTTATAAGCCTTTACTCAAGGAGCACCAATGATCAGTTTACAATGATCATTTTAACTGGCCGATCAACTTGACATGTCCGCAATAAATCTTTTGTAACTTTTGATTTAGAGTTCAAAATGACACAAATCCAACGCCCATGTTAAGCTAGCTCAATATTCTATTTTGTGATAGAATTTATGACTGAAATAGCTACGACAAAGCCTGCAATTAATCCAAACTAACCCAAATTCCGTGATGCCATGCATTATGCTTCATTTGTAAACCTTTGCTCAATGAGCATCAATGATACGTTTAGAATTATTATTTTTACTAGCTGATCAACTTGACATGGCCGCACTAAATCATCCATAAGATTTGATTTAGAGTTCAAACTAACATGAATCTGATGCCCACATTAATCTAGCTTAATTTTCAATATTGTGACAACATTTGAGACTGAAAGAGCAACGACAAAGCCTCCAAGTAATCCAACCTATCCCAAACGGCGTTATGCCATACATTATGCTTTATTTGTAAACCTTTGCTCGAGCACCAGTGATCAGTTTAGAATGATCAATTTAACTAGATGTTAAACTTGACATGCCCGCACTAAATCGTCTGTAACTTTTGATTTAGATCTCAAAATGGCATGAATCGAATGCCAAGGTTAATGTAGATCAATTTTCACTATTGTGACAACATTTGAGACTAAAAGAGGTACGACAAAACCTCCAAGTAATCCAATCTATCCCAAACTTTCTGATGCCATACGCTATACTTTATTTGTAAACCTTTGCACAATGAGCCCCAGTGATCAGTTTAGAATGATAAGTTTTACTAGCCGATAAATTTGACGTGCCAGCACTAAATCGTCTTTAACTTTCGATTTAGAGCTCAAAATGACATGAGTCCAACGCCCACGTGAAGCTAGCGCAATTTTCCATATTGTGAAAATATAAGACCGCAATAGCTACGACAAAGCCTCCAAGTAATCCAATCTATCCCAAACTGCATGATGCCATACATTATGCTTCATTTTTAAACCTTTGCTCAATGAGAACCAATGAGGAGTTTTGAATGATCTTTTTAACTAGCTGATCAAATTGACATCTTTGTATTAAATCATCCGTAACATTTGATTTATAGCTAGAAATGACATGAATCCAACGCCCACGCTATTCTAGCTCAATTTTCAATATTCTTACAGCATTTGAGACTGAAACAGGTTCGACAAAGCCTCCAAGGAATCCAATCTATCACAAAATGGGTAATGCCATGGAGTATGCTTCATTTGTAAAAAATTGATCAAGGAGCACCAATGATAAGATTAGAATGATCAATTTTAACTAGCTGATCAACTTGACATGTATGCACTAAATCGTTTTTAACATTTGATTTAGATCTCAAAATGACATGAATCTAACCACGTTAGTCTATCTAAATTTTCAGTATTGTGAAAACATTTGAGACTGAAAGAGCTACGACAAAACCTCCAAGTAGTCCAATGTATGCCACACTGCGTGATGCCATGCATTATGCTTTATTTATAAGCTTTTACTCAAGGAGCACCAATGATCATTTTAACTGGCCAATCAACTTGACATGACCGCAATAAATCGTCCGTAACTTTTGATTTAGAGTTTAGAATGACATGAATGCAACGCCCACGTTAAGCATTCTTAGTTTTCTATATTATGATTAAATATAAGACCGCAATAGCTACAACAAAGCCTTCAAGTAATCCAATCTATCCAAAACTGTGTGATGACATGCATTATGGTTCATTTGTAAACCTTTGTTCAATAAGCACTAACGATCAGTTTAGAATGATCATTTCAACTAGCCGGTAAACTTGACATGTCCGGAATAAATCGTCCGTAACTTTTGATTTAGAGTTTAGAATGATACGAACCCAATGCCCACGTTAAGCTAGCTCAATATTCTCTGTTGTGACAACATTTGAGACTAAAAGAGCTACAACAAAGCTTCCAAGTAATCAAATCTATCCCAAAGTGCGTGATGCCATACATTATGCTTCATTTGTAAACCTTTTTTCAAAGAGCCCCAATGGTCAGTTTAGAATGATCAATTTAACAAGGCGATAAACTTCACATGTTCGAACTAAATTGTCAGTAACTTTTGATTTAGAGTTTAGAATGACATGAATCCAATGCCCACATTAAGCTAGCTCAGTTTTCTATATTGTGATTAAATTTAAGACAGCAATAGCACGACAAAGCCTCCGAGTAATCCAATCTATCCCGAAACAGTGTGATGCCATGCATTACGCTTCATTTTTAAACTTTTGCTCAATAAGCACCAATGATGAGTTTAGACTGATCATTTTAACTAGCTCATCAACTTGACATATCCGCACTAAATTGTCCGTAACTTTTGATTCGGAGTTTAGAATGACGGGAATCCAATGCGCACGTTAATATAGCTCAATTTTCAATATTGTGACAACATTTGAGACTGAAAGAGCTACAACAAAGCCTCCAAGTACTCCAATGTATCCCAAACTGCATGATGGCATGCATTACGCTTCATTTATAAGCCTTTAATCAAGGAGAACCAATGATCAGTTTAGACTGATCATTTTAACTGCCCGATCAACTAGACATGTCTGCACTAAATCGTCTGTAACTTTTGATTTAAAGTTCAGAATGACATGAACCAAACGCCCACGTTAATCTAGCTCAAATTTCAATATTATGAAAACATTTGAGACTGAAAGAGCTACAACAAAGCATCCATGTAATCCAATCTATCCCAATCTACGTGATGCCATACATTATGCTTCATTTGTAAACCTTTGCTCAATGATCACCAATGATCAGTTTAGAATGATCAATTTAACTAGATGATAAACTTGACATGTTCGCACTAAATTGTCCGTTACTTTTGATTTAGAGTTCAGAATGACATGAATCCAATGCCCACGTTAAGCTAGCTCAATTTTCTATATTCTGTCAAAATTTAAGACCAAAGAAGCTAGTACCAAGCATCCAAGTAATCCAATCTATCCCACACTTATTGATGTCATGCGTTATGTTTCATTTGTAAACCTTGGCTCAATGAGCACCAATGATCAGTTTAGAATAATCACTTTAACTGGCCGATCAACTTAAGATGTGCACACTAAATCGTCCGTAACTTTTGATTTAAAATTCAGAATTATACAAATCCAACCCCCACGTTAAGGTAGCTCAATATTCTATATTGAGACAACATTTGAGACTGAATGAGCTATAACAAAGCTTCCAAGTAATCTAATCTATCCAAAACTGTGTGATGCTATGTATTATGATTCATTTGTAAACTTTTTCTCAAAGAGCAACAATGATCAGTGTACAATGATCAATCTAAGTAGCCAATAAAGTCGACATGGGCGCACTAAATTGTCTATAACTTTTGATTTATAGTTCAGAATGACATGAATCCAATGCCCAAGTTAAGCTAGCCCAATTTTTTATTGTGCCAAAATTTAAAACCGAAATAGCACGACAAGCCTCCAAGTAATCCAATCTATCCCAAACTGTGGATGCCATGCATTATGCTTCATTTGTAAAGCTTTTCTCAAAGAGCACCTATGATGAGTTTAGAATGATCAATTCAATTAGCCAATTAACTTGACATGTCCGCACTAAGTTTTCCGTAACTTTTGATTTCGAGTTCAGAATGACATGAATCCCAAGCCCACGTATTTAGCTCAATTTTCTATATTGTGACAAAATTTAAGACCAAAATAGCTACGACAAAGCCTCCAAGTAATCCAATCTATCCCAAACTGCGTGATACCATTCATTATGCTTCATTTATAAGCCTTTACTCAAGGAGCACCAATGATCAGTTTAGAATGATCATATTAACTGGCGGATCAACTTGACATATCCTCTCCAAATCATCCGTAACTTTTGATTTAGAGTTCATAATGACACGAATCTAACGCTCACGTTAAGCTAGCCCAATATTTTATATTGTGACGACATTTGAGACTGAAACAGCTACAACAATGCTTCCAAGTAATAATATCTATCCCAAACTGCGTGATGCCATGTATTATGCTTCATTTGTAAACCTTTTCTCAAAGAGCACCAATGATCAATTTAACTAGCCAATAAACTTAACATGTCCGCGCTAAATTGTCTGTAACTTTTGATTTAAGTTCAGAATGACATGAATCCAATGCCTAAGTTAAGCTAGCTCAATTTGCTATATTCTGACAAAATTTAAGACCAAAATAGCAATGACAAAGCCTCCAAGTAATCCAATAAACCCAAAACTGCGTGATGCCATGCATTATGCTTCATTTGTAAACCTTTGTTCAAAGAGCACCAATGATGAGTTTGGAATGATCAATTTAACTAGACGATAAACTTGACATGTTCACACTAAATTGTCTGTGACTTTTGATTTAGAGTTTAGAATGACATGAATCCAATGCCAATGTTATGCTAGCTTAATTTTCTATATTGTAAAATAGCAACGACAAAGCCTCTAAATATTCCAATCTATCCCAAACAGCATGATGTCATGCATTATGCTTCATTTATAAGCCTTTACCCAAAGAGGACCAGTGATTAGTTTAGTTTGCTCATTTGAACTAGCATATCAACTTGACATGTCCGGATTGAAGTGTCTATAATTTTTGATTTAGAGCTCAAAATGACATGAGTCCAATGCCCACGTGGAACTAGCTCAAATTTCCATAGTGTGACAATATTTGAGACGGAAATAGCTACAAAAAATCCTCCAAGTAATCCAATGTATCCGAACTGCGTGATGCCATGCATTATATTTCATTTATAAGCCTTTACTCAAGTAGCACCGATGATCAGTTTAGAATGATCATTTTAACTGCTGATGAACTTGTCATGACTGGACTAAATCGTCCGTATTTTTTGATTTAGAGTTTTGAATGACATGAATCCAATGTCCACGGTTACCTAGCTCAATTTTCTATATTGTGACATTATTTAAGACCGAAATAGCTACGACAAAGCCTCCAAGTAATCTAATCCATCCAAACTGCGTGATGCCATGCATTATGCTTCATTTGTAAAACCTTTGCTCAATGATCACTTTAGAATGATCATTTTAACTAGCTAATAAACTTGACATGTCCGAACTAAATCGTTTTTAACATTTGAATTAGAGCTCAAAATGACATGAATCAGACAGCCACGTTAGTCTAGCTCAATTTTTAATATTGCGACAACAATTGAGACTTAAAGAGTAGTATGGAAATGCTTGATGCCATGCATTATGCTTCATTTATAAGCCTTTACTCGAGTAGCACCAATGATCATTTAAACTGACTGATCAATTTGACTTTTCCGCACTAAATTGTCTGTAGCTTTTGATTTCGAGTTCAGAATGACATGAATCCAATGCCCACATTAAGCTAGCTCAATATTTGATATTGTGACAAAATTTAAGACCAAAATAGCCACGAAAAAGCCTCCGAGTAATCCCATCTATCCCAAACTGTGTGATGTCATGGATTATGCTTCATTTGTAAACCTTTGCTTAATGAGCACCAATAATAAGTTTAGATATAATATTTTAATTGGCCGATCAACTTGACATGTCTACACTATATAGTCTGAAACTTTTTATTTAGAGTTCTAAAAGACACGAGTCGAACGCCCATGTTAAGCTAGCTCAGTTTTCTATATTGTGATTAAATTAAATACCAAATAGCTACGAAAAAACCTCCAAATAATCCAATCTATCCAAAACTGACAGATTCCATGCCATATGCTTCTTTGCTCAATAAGAACAATTGATCTGTTTAGAATGATCACTTTTTTTAACTAGTTCATCAACATGACATATCTGCACTAAATTGTCAAAATATTTGATTTTGATCTCAAAATGACATGAACCAAACTACCACGTTAATATGGCTTAATATTCAATATTGACAACATTTGAGACTGAAAGAGGTACGACGAAGCCTACAAGTAATCCAATCTATCACAAACCGCTTGATGCCAGGCATTATGCTTAATTTGTAAACCTTTCCTCAATGAGCACCAATGATCAGTTAAGAATGATCAATTTGACTAGCCGATAAACTTGACATGTACGCACTAAATCGTATGAAACTTTTGATTTAGAATGCAGAATGACATGAATTAAATGCCCACTTTAACCAATCTCAATTTTCAATATTGTGACAAAATTTAGGACTGAAATAGCTATGACGAAGACTCCAACTAATCCAATCTATCGCAAATTGGTAAACCTTTTTTCAAAGAGCACCAATGATCAGCTTAGAATTATCAATTTAACTACCCGATAAACTTTACATGTCCATACTAAATCGTCCGTAACTTTTGATTTAGAGTTCAGAATGACAATCCAGTGCCCACTTTAACCTAGCTCAATTTTCAATATTGTGACAATATTTGAGACTTAAAGAGCAACAACAAACCCTCCAAGTAATCCAATCTATTCCAAACTGCGTGATGCCATGCATTATGCTTCGTTTCTAAACCTTTGTTCAATGGGCACCAATGATCATTTTAGAATGATCAATTTGACTAAAAGATAAACTTCACATGTACGCACTAAATTGTCTGTAACTTTTGATTTATAGTTCAGAATGACATGAATCCAATGCCCATGTTAAGCTAGCTTAATTTTATATATTGTGACTAAATTTAAAACCGAAATAGCGATGACAAAGACTCCAAGTAATCCGATCTATTCCAAACTGCGTGATGTCAAGCATTATGCTTCATTTGTAAACCTTTGCTCAATGAGCACCATAGATCAATTTAGAATGATCGTTTTAACTAGCTGATCAACTTGACATGTCCGCACAAAACCGTCTTTAACATTTGACGTAGAGCTCAAAATGACATTAATCAAATGGCCACGTTATTCTATCTAAATTTTCAATATTGTGACAACATTTGAGACCAAAATAGCTAAGAAAAAGCCTCCATGTAATCCAATCTATCCCAAACTACTGGATGTCATGCATTATGCTTCATTATTAAGGCTTTACTCAACTAGTACCAATGATCAATTTAGAATGATCATTTTAACTCGCCGATGAACTTGACATGTCCGCACTAAGTCGTCCGTAACTTTTGATTTATAGTACAAAATGACACGAATCCAACGCCCACATTAAGCTAGCTCAATCTTCTATATTGTGACAAAATTTAAAACCGAACTGCGTGATGACATGCATTATGCTTCATTGGCAAACCTTTGCTCAATGAGCACAAAATATCAGTTTGGTATTATCATTTTAACTAGCTAATCAACTTGACATACCCACATTAAATCGACTTTAACATTTGATATATAGCTCAAAATGACATGAATCCAACGCCCAAGTTAATCTAGCTCAACTTTCAATATTGTGAACACATTTGATACTGAAAGAGCTACGACAAAGCCTCCAAGTAGTCCAATGTATCCCAGCCAGCGTGATGCCAGGCATTATGCTTCATTTATAAGCCTTTACTCAAGGAGCACAAATGATCAGTTTAGAATTATCATATTAACTGGCCAATCAACTTGACATGTGCGTACTAAATCGCAGTAACTTTTGTTCTAGAGTTCATAGTGACACGAATCCAACGCCCACGTTAAGCTGCCTCTGTTTTCTATATTGTGATTAAATAGCTACAATAAAGCCTCCAAGTAATCCAATCTATCCCAAACTGCGTGATGCCATGCATTATGCTTCATTTATAAACCTTTGCTCGAAGAGCAACAATGATCAATTTATAATTATCATTTTAACTTAATGATCAACTTGTCATGCCTGCATTAAATCGTCTTTAACATTTTATTTAGAGCTCAAAAAATGACATATATCCATCGGCCACGTTAATCTAGCTCAATTTTCAATATTGTGACAACAATGAGACTTAAAGAGCTACGACAAAACGTCCAAGTAATCCTATGTATCCTAAGCTGCGTGATGCCATGCATTATGCTTGATTTATATGCCTTTACTTAATGAGCACTAGCGATCAGTTTAGAATTATCATTTCAACTGGCCGATCAACTTGACATGTCCGCCCTAAATCGTTGATAACATTTGGTTTATAGTTAAGAATGATACGAATCCAACACCCACGTTAAGCTAGCTCAGTTTTCCATATTGTGACTAAATATAAGACCGAAATAGCTAGGACAAGGCGTCCAAGTAATCCAATCTATCCCAAACTGCATAATGACATGCATTATACTTCATTTGTAAACCTTTTCTCAATGAGTACCAATGATCAGTTTAGAATGATCATTTTAACTAGCTGATCAATTTGACACATCTGCACTAAATCGTCTTTAACATTTGATTTAGAGCTAAAAATTACATGAATCTAGCACCCACGTTAATCTAGCTCAATTTTTAATATTGTGACAACATATGAGACTGAAAGAGCAACGACAAAGAATACAAGTAATCCAATGTATCCCAAACTGCGTGGTGCCATGCATTATGCTTCATTTATAACCCTTTACTCAAGGAGCACCAATGATCATTTTAGAATTGTCATTTTAACTGCCCTATCAACTGGACATGTCCACACTAAATCGTCCGTAACTTTTGATTTACAGTTCAAAATGACATTTATCCAACGTGTACGTTAAGCTACCACAGTTTTCTATATTGTGATTAAATTTTAGACCGAAATATATACAACAGAGCCTGCAAGTAATCCAATCCATTGCAAATTGGTAAACCTTTGCTCAAAGAGCACCAATGATCAGTTTAGAATTATCAATTTAACTACCCGATAAACTTTACATGTACATACTAAATCGTCCGTAACTTTTGATTTAGAGTTCAGAATGACAATCCGGTGCCCACGTTAACCTAGCTCAATTTCAATATTGTGACAATATTTGAGACTGAAAGAGGTACAACAAAGCCTCCAAGTAATCCAATCTATTCCAAACAGCGTGATGCCGTGCATTATGCTTTGTTTCTAAACCTGTGCTCAATGGGCACTAATGATCATTTTAGAATGATCAATTTGACTAAAAGATAAACTTCACATGTACACACTAAATCGTCTGTAACTTTTGATTTATAGTTCAGAATGACATGAATCCAATGCCCATGTTAAACTAGCTTAATTTTCTATATTGTGACAAAATTAAGACCGGAATAGCGATGGCAAAGACTCCAAGTAATCCGATCTATCCCAAACTGCGTTATGTCATGCATTATACTTCATTTGTAAACCTTTGCTCAATGAGCACCATAGATCAATTTAGAATGATCGTTTTAACTAGCTGATCAACTTCACATGTCCGCACTAAATCGTCTTTAATATTTGACTTAGAGCTCAAAATGACATTAATCAAATGGCAACGTTAGTCTAGGTAAATTTTCAATATTGTGACAACATTTGAGACCAAAATAGCTAAGAAAAGCCTCCAAGTAATCCAATCTATCCCAAACTGCTGGATGTCATGCATTATGCTTCATTATTAAGGCTTTACTCGAGTATGATCAGTTTAGAATGATCATTTTAACTCGCCGATCAACTTGACATGTCCGCACTAAGTTCTCCGTAACTTTTGATTTGTAGTATAGAATGACACGAATCCAACGCCCACATTAACCTAGCTCCATATTCTATAATGTGACAAAATTTAAAAACCGAATTGCGTGATGACATGCATTATGTTTCATTGGCAAACCTTTGCTCAATGAGCACCAAGTATCAGTTTGGTATGATCATTTTAACTAGCTGATCAACTTAACATATCCACACTAAATCAACTTTAATATTTGATATAGAGCTCAAAATGACATGAATCTAATGCCCAAGTTAATCTAGCTCAACTTTCAATATTGTGAACACATTTGATACTGAAAGAGCTACGACAAAGCCTCCATGTAATCCAATGTATCCCAGCCAGCGTGATGCCAGGCATTATGCTTCATTTATAAGCCTTTACTCAAGGAGCACAAATGAGCAGTTTAGAATTATCATATTAACTGGCCAATCAACTTGACGTGTGCGTACTAAATCGTCAGTAACTTTTGTTCTAGAGTTCATAGTGACACGAATCCAACGCCCACGTTAAACTGCCTCAGTTTTCTATATTGTGATTGAATAGCTACGACAAAGCCTCCAAGTAATCCGATCTATCCCAAACTGCGTGATGCCATGCATTATGCTTCATTTGTAAACCTTTGCTCGATGAGCAACAATGATCAATTTATAATGATCATTTTAACTTAATGATCAACTTGTCATTTCCGCATGAAATAGTCTATGACATTTTATTTAGAGCTCAAAACGACATATATCCAACGACCACGTTAATCTAGCTCAATTTTCAATATTGTGACAACATTGAGACTTAATGAGCTATGACAAATCGTCCATGTAATCCTATGTATCCTAAACTGCATGATGCCATGCATTATGTTTGATTTATAAGCCTTTACTTACTGAGCACTAGCGATCAGTTTAGAATTATCATTTCAACTGGCCGATCAACTTGTCATGTCCGCCCTAAATCGTCGGTAACATTTGGTTTATAGTTCAAAATGACACGAATCCAACGCCCACGTTAAGCTAGCTCAGTTTTCCATATTGTGAATAAATTTAACACCGAAATAGCTAGGACAAGGCGTACAAGTAATCCAATCTATCCCAAACTGCGTAATGCCATGCATTATACTTCATTTGTAAGCCTTTTCTAAATGAGTACCAATGATCAGTTTAGAATGATCATTTTAACTAGCTGATCAATTTTACATATATGCACTAAATCGTCTTTAACATTTGATTTAGATCTAAAAATTACATGAATCTAATGCCCACGTTAATCTAGCTCAATTTTTAATATTGTGACAACATATGAGACTGAAAGAGCAACAACAAAGAGTCCAAGTAATCCAATGTATCCCAAACTGCGTGATGCCATGCATTATGCTTCATTTATAAGCCTTTACTCAAGGAGCACCATTGATCAGTTTAGAATTATCATTTTGACTGCCATATCAACTGGACATGTCCACACTCAATCGTCCGTAACTTTTGATTTAAAGTTCAAAATAACATTTATCCAGCGTTTACGTTAAGCTACCACAGTTTTCTATATTGTGATTAAATTTTAGACCAAAATATATATGACAAAGCCTGCAAGTAATCTAATCTATCTCAAACTGCGTGATGCCATGCATTCTTCTTCATTTGTAAACCTTTGCTCAATGAGCAACAAAGACCCGATTATAATGATAATTTTAACTTAGTGATAAACTTGACATGTTCGCACTAACTCATCTTTAAGATTTGATTCATAGCTCAAAATGACATGAATCCAACGCCCACGTTAATCTAGCTCAATTTCCAATATTGTGACAAAACAGTTGAGACTGAAAGAGCTACGACAAAGCCTCCAAACAATCCAATGTATCTCAAACTGCGGGATGCCATGCATTTTGCTTTATTTATAAGCCTTCACTCAAGGCACCAATGCTCAGTTTAGAATGATCATTTTAACTGGCCGATGAACTTGAAATGTCTGCACTAAACCGTCTGTAACTTTTGATTTAGAGTTAAAAATGACACGAATCTAACGCCCATGTTAAGCTAACTCAGGTTTCTATATTGTGATTAAATTTAAGACCGAAATAGCTACGTCTAAGCCTCCACGTAATACAATCTATCTCAGACTGCATGATGCAATGCATTATGGTTCATTTGTAAACCATTGCTCAATGAGCACCAATGATCATATTAGAATGATCAATTTAACTAGTTTTAAACTTGACATGTCTGCACTAAATCGTTCATAACTTTTGATTTAGAGTTCAGAATGACATGAATCCAATGCCAACGTTAAGCTAGGTCAATTCTCTATATTGTGACTATTTAAAACAGAAATTGTTAAGACAAGGCCTCCAAGTAATCTAATATATCCCAAACTGTGTGATGTCATACATTATGCTTCATTTGAAAACCTTTTCTCAATGAGCACCAATGATCAGTTTAGAATGATTATTTTAACTAGCAGATCAATTTGACATGTTCACACTAAATCTTCTTTATCATTTGATTTAGAGCTGAAAATGACATGAATCCAACGACCACGTTAATGTAGCTCAACTTTAATTATTGTGACGACAATAGAGATTGAAAGAGCTACGACAAAGCCTCCAAGTAATTCCATTTATCCCAAACAGCTTGATGCCATGTATTATGCTTCATTTATAAGTCTTTACTCAAGGAGCACCAATGATCAGTTTAGAATTATCATTTCAACTACCCCACAACTTGACATATCTGCACTAAATCCTCCGTAACTTTTGATTTAGAGTTCGAGAATGACAGGAATCCAATGCACACGTTAAACTAGCTCGATTTCTTATATTGTGATAAAATTTAAGACCAAAATAGCTACGACAAAGCCTGCAAGGAATCCAATCTATCCAAAACTGCGTGATGCCTTGCATTATGCTTCATTTTTAAACCTTCGCTCAATGAGAACCAACGATCAGTTTAGAATGATCAATCTAACTAGCCGATTAACTTGACATATCCGAACTAAATCGTCCATAACTTTTGATATAGAGTTCAGAATTACATGAATCCAACGCCCACGTTAAGCTTGCTAAATTTTCCATATTGTGACAAAATTTAAGACCAAAATAGGTACGACAAATCCTCGAAGTAATTCAATGTATCCCAAACAGCGTGATGCCATGTATTATGCCTCATTTATAAGCCTTTACTGAAAGAGCACCAATGATCAGTTTAGAATTACCAATTCAACTAGCCCATCAACTTCACATATCCGCACTAAATCGTCCGTAATTTTTGATTTAGAGTTCAGAATGACAGGAATCCAATGCACACGTTAAGCTAGCTCAATTTTCTATATTGTGATAAAATTTAAGATAGAAATTGCTATGACAAAGCCTGCAAGGAATCCAATCTATCCCAAACTGTGTGATGTCATGCATTATGTTTTATTTGTAAACCTTTGCTCAATGAGCACCAATGATCAGTTTAGAATGATCAATCTAACTAGCCAATTAACTTGACATATCTGAACTAATCGTCTGTAACTTTTGATTTAGAGTTCAAAATGACTGGAATCCAACGCCCATATTAAGCTAGGTCAATTTCTATATTGTGATAAAATTTAAGACCGAAGTAGCTACGACAAAGTCTGCAAGGAATCCAATCTATCCCAAACTGTGTGATGCCCTGAATTATGCTTCTTTGGTAAAACATTGGTCAATGAGCACCAATGATCATTATAGAATGATCGATCTAACTAGCCGATTAACTTGACATATCCAAACAAAATCGTCTGTAACTTTTAATTTAGAGTTCAAAATGACAAAAATCCAACGCCCACGTTAATGTAGCTCAATTTTCTATATTATGACGAAATATTTGACCAAAATAGCTACGATAAAGCCTCTAATTAATCCAATATTTCCCAAACTGTGTGATGTCACGCATAATGCATCATTTGCAAACCTTTTCCCAATGAGCACCAATGATCAGTTTAGAATGATCATTTTAACTAGCTCATCAACATCACATGTCTGCAATAAATTATCTTTAACATTTGATTTAGAGCTCCAAAAACATGAATCCAACGCCCACGTTAGTCTAGCTCAATTTTCAATAGTGTGACAACATTTGAGACTAAAAGCGCTACGAAAAAGCATCTAAGTAATCCAATGTATCCCAAACTGCGTGATACCATGCATTATACTTCATTTATAAGCCTTTACTCAAAGAGCACCAATGATCAGTTTAGAATGAGCATTTAAATTGGCTGATCAACTTGACATATCCGCACTAAATTGTCAGTTACTTTTTATTTAAAGTTCAGAATGACACAAATCCAACATCCACGTTAAACTAGCTCAATTTTCTATATTGTGATAAAATTTCAGACCGAAATAGCTACGACAAAGCCTCCAAATAATCCAATCTATCTGAAACTGTGTGAAGCCATGCATTCTACTTCATTTATAAACCTTTGCTCAATGATGAACAGTGATTAGTTTAGAATGATCAATTTAACTAACCGATAAATTTGACATGTCCGAACGAAAACATCCATAACTTCTTATTTAGAGTTCAGAATGACACGAATCCAACGCCTACTTTAAGATAACTCAATTTTCTATATTGTGATAGACTTTTAGACCGAAATACTACAAGAAAGCCTCTAGGTAATCCAATGTATCCCAAACTGCGTGATGTCATGCATAATGCGTCATTGATA
Source organism: Pugionium cornutum (assembly GCA_018901935.1). NCBI lineage: Eukaryota > Viridiplantae > Streptophyta > Magnoliopsida > Brassicales > Brassicaceae > Pugionium > Pugionium cornutum. The sequence continues at coordinate 17,368,731 of CM032160.1, forward strand.
AGCCTCTACTCAAGGAGCACCAATGATGAGTTAAGAATGATCAATTTAACTGGCTGATAAACATGACATGTCCACACTAAATCGTCCATAACTTTTGATTTAGAGTTCGAAATGACTCGAATCCAACACTCACATTAAGCTATCTCAAATTTCTATATTGTGATTAAATTTAAGACCGAATTAGCTACGAAAAAGACTCCAAGCAATCCAATCTATCCCACACACCGTGATGCCATGCATTATGCTTCCTTTGTAAACCTTTGCTGGATGAGCACCAATGATCAGTTTAGAATGATCAATATAACTAGCTGATGAACTTAACATGTCCGCACTAAATCGTCTTTAACATTTGATTTATAGATCAAAATGACATGAATCCAACGGCAATGTTAATCTAGCTCAATTTTCTATATTATGATAACATTGAGACTGAAAGAGCTTCCACAAAGACTTCAAGTAATCCAATTTATCCCAAACTACGTGATGCCATGCATTATGCTTCATTTATAAGTTTTACTCAAGGAGCACCAGTGATCAGTTTAGAATGATCATTTTAACTGGCCGATCAACTTGACATGTACGCACTAAATCGTCCGTAACTTTTGATTTAGAGTTTGAAATGACACGAATCTCAAACCCATGTTTAGCTAGCTCAATTTTCTCTATTGTGATAAAATTTGAGACTGAAAGAGTATCACAAAGCTTTCAAGTAATCCAATCTATCCCAAACAACGTGATGCCATGCATTATGCTTCATTTATGAGCTTTACACAAGGAGCACCAATGATCAGTTTAGAATGATCACTGTAACTGGCTGATCAACTTGACATGTCCGCACTAAATTATCTATAACTCTTAATTTATAGTTAGAAATGGCACGAATCCAATGCCCACATTAAGCTAGCTCAATTTTCTATATTGTGATGGAATTTATGACCGAAATAGCTACGATAATGCCTCTAGTTAATCCAATCTTTCCCAAACTGTTTGATGCCATGCATTATGCTTCATTTGTAAACTTTTGCCCAATGAGCACCGATGGTCAGTTTAAATGATAATTTTTACTAGCTCATCTACTTCACATGTCTGCAGTAAATTGTTGTTAACATTTGATTTAGAGCTCCAAAGGTCATGAATCCAACGCCCATGTTAGTCTAGCTAAATTTTCAATATTGTAACAACATTTGATACTAAAAGCCTCTAATTTTAATCCAATCTATACTAAACGCCCACGTTAAGCTAGCTCAATTTTCTATATTGTGACAAAATTTATGACTGAAATAGCTATGATAAAGCCTCTAATTAATCCAATCTTTCCCGAACTATGTGATGCCATGCATTATGCTTCATTTGTAAACTTTTGCCCAATGAGCACCAATGATCAGTTTAGAATGATCATTTTTACTAGCTCATCTACTTCACATGTCTGCAATAAATTGTCCTTAACAATTGATTTAGAGCTCCAAAGGACACGAATCCAACGCCCACGTTAACCTAGATCAATTTTCTATATTGTGACAAAATTTATGACCGAAATAGCTACGATAAAACCTTTAATTATCCAATCTTTCCAAAACTGTATGATGCCATGCATTATACTTTATTTATAAACTTTTACTCAAGGAGCACCAATGATCAGTTTAGAATGATCATTTAAATTGGCTGATCGACTTGACATATCAGCACTAAATTTTCAGTTACTTTTGATTTAGAGTTCAGAATGACACAAATCTAACACCCATGTTAAGCTAGCTCAATTTTCTATGTTGTAATAAAATTTGAGACCGAAATAGCTATGACAAAGCCTCCAAATAATCCAATCTATCTGAAATTGCGTGATGCCATGCATGCTACTTCATTTGTAAACTTTTGCTCAATGAGCAATAGTGATTAGTTTAGAATGATCAATTTAACTAACTGATAAATTTGACATGTCCGACTTAAATCATCCATAACTTCTTATATAGAGTTAAGAATGCCACGAATCCAACGCCTACTTTAAGGTAACTCAATTTTCTATATTGTGATAAACTTTTAGACCGAAATACTATAAGAAAGCCTCTAGGTAATCCAATGTATCCCAAACTGCGTGATGTCATGCATAATGCGTCATTGATAAGCCTCTACTCAAGAGCACCAATGATGAGTTAAGAATGATCTATTTAACTGGCCGATAAACTTGACATGTACACACTAAATCGTCCGTAACTTTTGATTTAGAGTTCAAAATGACTTGAATCCAACGCTCACACTAAGCTAGCTCAAATTTCTATATTGTGATTAAATTTAATACCGAATTAGCTACGAAAAAGACTCCAAGCAATCCAATCTATCCCACACACCGTGATGCCATGCATTATGCTTACTTTGTAAACCTTTGCTGGATGAGCACCAATGATCAGTTTAGAATGATCAATATAACTAGCTGATGAACTTAACATGTCCGCACTAAATCGTCTTTAACATTTGATTTATAGATCAAAATGACATGAATCCAACGGCAATGTTAATCTAGCTCAATTTTCTATATTATGATAACATTGAGACTGAAAGAGCTTCCACAAAGACTTCAAGTAATCCAATCTATCCCAAACTACGTGATGCCATGCATTATGCTTCATTTATAAGCTTTACTCAAGGAGCACCAGTGATCAGTTTAGAATGATCATTTTAATTGGCCGATCAACTTGACATGTACGCACTAAATCGTCTGTAACTTTTGATTTAGAGTTGAAAATGACACGAATCTCAAACCCATGTTTAGCTAGCTCAATTTTCTCTATTGTGATAAAATTTGAGACTGAAAGAGTATCACAAAGCTTTCAAGTAATCCAATTTATCCCAAACAACATGATGCCATGCATTATGCTTCATTTATGAGCTTTACACAAGGAGCACCAATGAACAGTTTAGAATGATTACTGTAACTGGCTGATCAACTTGACATTTCCGCACTAAATTATCTATAACTCTTAATTTATAGTTTAAAATGGCACGAATCCAATGCCCACGTTAAGCTAGCTTAATTTTCTATATTGTGACAAAATTTATGACCGAAATAGCTACGATAAAGCCTCTAGTTAATCCAATCTTTCCCAAACTGTGTGATGCCATGCATTATGCTTCATTTGTAAACTTTTTCCCAATGAGTACCAATGATCAGTTTAGAATAATCATTTTTACTAGCTCATCTACTTCACATGTCTGCAATAAATTGTCCTTAACAATTGATTTTGAGCTCCAAAGGACACGACTCCAACGCCCACGTTAACCTAGCTCAATTTTCTATATTGTGACGAAATTTATGACCGAAATAGCTACAATGAAGTCTTTAATTATCCAATCTTTCCAAAACTGTGTGATGCCATGCACTATGATTGATTTGTAAACTCTTGCCCAATGAGCACCAATGATGATTTGTAAACTTTTTCCCAATGAGCACCAATGATGAGTTTAGAATGATCATTTTTGCTAGCTCATTTACTTCACATAGCTGCAATAACTTCACAGCTCTCCAATAAATTGTCGTTAACATTTGATATAGAGCTCCAAAGGACATGAATCCAACGCCCATGTTAATCTAGCTCAATTTTCAATATTGTGACAACATTTGAGACTAAAAGCGCTACAAATTAAAAGCATCCAAGTAATCCAATGTATCCCAAACTTCGTGATACCATGCATTATGCTTCATTTATAAGCCTTTATTCAAAGAACACCAATGATCAGTTTAGAATTATCATTTTAATTGGCCGATCGACTTGACATGTTGACACTAAATCATCTGTTACTTTTGATTTAGATTTCAATATGACACGAATCCAACACCCACGTTAACCTAGCTCAATTTTCTATATTGTGAAAAAATTTTGGACCGAAATAGCTACGAAAAAACCTTCAAATAATCTAATCTATCCCAAACCGCGTGATGCCTGGCATTCTGCTTCATTTGTAAACCTTTGCTCAATGAGCACTACTGATCAGTTTAGAATGATCACTTTAACTAACCCATAAATTTGACATGTCCAAACGAAATCATCCGTAACTTTTGATTTAGAGTTAAGAATGACACGAATCCAATGCCTACTTTAAACTATTTTAATTTTCTATATTGTGATAAACTTTCAGACCGAAATAGCTACGAGAAAGCCTCCAAATAATCCAATCTATTCCAAACTGCGTGATGTCATGCATTATGCTTCATTTATAAGCCTTTACTCAAAGAGCACCAATGATCAATTTAGAATTATCATTTTACCTAGCTGAATTTGACATATCTGTACTATTTCGTATGTAACTTTTGATTTAGACTTCATAATGACACGAATCCAACGCCTAGTTAAGCTAGCTCAATATTTTATTGACAAAATTTAAGACAGAAATAGCTACAACAAAGCCTCCAACTAATCCAATCTATCCCAAACTGCGTGATGTCATGCATTATGATTCATTTGTAAACCTTTTCTCAACGACCACCAATGATCAGTTTAAAATGATCATTTTAACCAACTGGTCAACTTGACATATCCGCACTAAATCATTTTTAACATTTTATTTAGAGTTCTAAATTCCATGAATCCAACGCCCCCATTAAGCTAAATTACATGTACGCACTAAATCGTCCGTTACTTTTGATTTAGAGTTCAGAATTACATGAATCCAATGCCCACTTTAAGCTAGCTCCATTTTCCATATTGTGACAAAATTTACACTACAATTCCCGACGACGAATTTGGTCGGCAATCCATCAGAAAACATAATCCCATCGACTTTCCGACCAACATCATCCGTCGGGAATATTTCATCGGAAACCAATTTCTGTCGGGAATTACCGATGGGTTTGCGATTATAGAGCTGTCGGTAAATGCCAACGGATATTCGATGGGTCACTTCCGTCGGTAATTACCGACGGGTTTTCGATAAGTGTAACTGTTTGATATTTTTGACAGATATTTGATGGTGTCAGTCCGTCAGCAAGTACAGACGGGTTTATGATAAGGTATTCCATCGGCAAATTCCGACGGCTATTCGATGGTCCAGTCCGTTGGAAATTACCGATAAATTTGTGATGAATTTAGTCAGTCTAGTCGAAGAGGACTTCCGATGACAGTTGTCATCGGGAATCACAACCGATGGTAAATCCCGATGGTTTGCACCCGTCGGGAGTGAACCAAAGACATCGCGATGAAATAAGCTTTCCGATGGATAAATCCGTCGGAAATAACCAAACAATTGAAAAAAAATTGAATAATTTTTTTTAAATTATTCATTAAATATTTTAAAAATAGATATTGATTTTGAAAATAAATTTTAAAATATTTAATTTAATTAATATTTTTGAAATATCTAATAAAATATTAAAAGAATAAATAAAAATAATATTTCTAATTATAAATATAATAATATATAAAGTTTAATTGTTTTAAAATTAATGAATTACATCGGAGGAGGAGGAGGAGAAGGAGGAGGAGAAAACAAGTCATCGGAAAATTTGGTTTTCATCATATCTACAATATTTTTAAGCTTCGTCATTTCTATCTCCATAGCCGCCATTTTTTCTTTGAGTTCTGCATTTTCCTCATTTTCAGCCGTAGATATTGCACCATCGGTCTCGACAACTCTCCCGAGTCATGGATGACGTCCCTTAGAGAGTGGTATTTCCTGTAAAAATAAAAAATACTATTAAAAAGTATTATAATATTAAATATAAAAAAAATTAAAAAAAAATCAAACTTATCTCAGAACGAAGTAATTCGATGACCGAAGTTGAAGATCGAATTTGAGATGTCTAAGACAAAATATTACTTTTTTCTTTTTTACTTTTTTGATGATCTCACTAACGAGACCATCTTGGATGCGACCAGTCTTTTTGTTCTAGTGGACGGCCTAGAGAAGTTGCAAGTGATCTGGAGGCGCTCCAAATTCTTGTGCCTAAAAGTAAAAAATACAAAATTAATATTTAAAAAAATTTCAAATAATAATAAATAAAATTAATATAATAATTAATTTACCAATTGATTGGTTCGTCTCAAAAAATGCCTTTGCCTCCTCGGTTGTTCTTCCAGTTTCCCGAATTAGTTCTCGAGATGACCTCAGCGCTGGAAGATTCCTAATAACGAAGAAAGTTGTTTCAAACTGACTCATTCAACCCTCTTGTTTTTCCTTTTCTGTTTTTCACTTTTGTTTCCACTCGTTCATGTGGCGGGAAAATTGTACCACGACCTCTTTTTGAAAAGCTTCTTCTACCAACTTTGTGTTCATGTGATCCCATGTAAATTCTTGCTGCGAAATTTACTTATATATTACTAGAAATATTATTAAAAAACTATTTAAAGCAATTACATATTAAAAAATAAATTAACGTACCGCAAATGTTCTGAACCAAATCTGACGTTTTTTGTACGAAATATCTATAAATTTTGTATATGGTTTGTTCAAAAGAGAATGAAGAATCTTTTAATATAGATTTGCTTATTCCGTTGTTTAAAATACCAAACCTATGAATTTTTATTAGAATAGCGTTAAAATAATTATTTTAAATATAATTATAGAAAATTTAATTTACCATGTCGAATTCCGTTGACGCCTCGGATCGAGAAAAGTAAGAAGTTCATGACTAGGATGTTGAACCAATTCTTCAATTGTCATTGGTTCGAAAAGATTCATTTGTATACTCTGTAACTTGATTTGGTATAAAACTTGGTGTACACGACTCACCATATATTTGGTACTCCTGATACAACCTTAAAACATTATGATTGTGATATTTTATCACTCTATCTACATTTGCTATTTGTCATTTTTTTCGAAATCCAATTTTAAAATATCGAAAAAACTTTCTCCAAATAATAGATTTCGAATTTAATAAATATGTTAATTTGGTCATGAATTGAAAAAGCAGAAAATCAAGAAAATCAAAGTATGCTGAAAGTCTTAATCCTAAATTTATCTTTTCAAAATAATAATTTAAAAAAATAGTCATTTTGAAAATATTCAGTTTTTTGGGACAAAATTAACATTTTTCTACTATGAAAGTAATAATGAGGAATACTGTATGTCATTATATTCGTATATACAAATTTCCTAATCAACAACCTTTTCTGTGTATAATACTCAAATTTTCCCCCGATTTTTATGAAAACGAAGGACCTTAATACTACCTCAGACCAACACTCTTACATGGTGAACCAAATTTTTGATGAGAATCAAACCAATTTATAAAGTGTAAAACCAAACTATAAATGATATATTATCCGATGGATTGAAACTAAACACTATTCTAAAAATAAAAATCTAAAAACTAACCCTAACACTAAATATTAAAATCTAAAAACTAACCCGAACACTAAATATCAAAATCTAAAAACTAAACACTAATCTAAAAATAAAAATCTAAAAACTAATCCGAAAACTAAAAATCAAAATCCGGCGACAATATTATGTGCATCGTAATGGCACTAGAAGTATAAAATATATAAACTAGGGGAATTTGTAAATAACCTAAGAAAAAAAAAATTTGGCCAATCAATTACCATCTTTCAAAACACTCCATTGCCCATTCTTTTCATCCATATAATTACGAGATCCTCATATCGAATTGATTCGAATTTTGTTTTTCTCTTGCTTTATAATAAACTGTTTATTGGCTATTTAACAATAACTAAAACGTGAATTTTTACATGATGAAGGGCAAAACTTTCACCGAAAATGGTGAAGAACTCAAAGAGTTTCCAATTAAAGGTTGATACGCCCTCTATAGGCTAGGCTCTAGTTAAAGATCATTAAAACTTCAAAGATAACAAAAATAAATTGAAGAAAATAAAATGAAGCGGGGAGGAATTTCATTATAATTTTTGGAAAAAAATAGAAATTTCTGAAGCCTGTACTCAAATCATATCAAGCAGGAAACTGACTAAGAGGAGATTTACATTTCCGGCGAGCACTTACAGAAACCGAGAGCTTATTGTCCGCTAATGTCAGCAGCGGGAGGGTAAGAGGCAAAGAAGATAGAAAACTGAAAAAGAAGTCGTGGGGTCGTCGGAAATCCATCGGCTAAGTAATAAATATTTTCGTGCAAACCCCCGTGGTAAATTTACTTTCTCGCGTATAATTTCATATCATCCGTATTCTGTCGAAAATGACCGACGGATTTCCTACGGACTGTTTAAAAACCATGCATATTTGCCAAATAGTATGCCCACGTTGTAAATATGTTTTTGACGGTTTTCCGATGGAATTCCGATGGATATAACAACACCGTCAGAATTCCGTGGGATAAGGAAATCAATATTTCGAAAAATTTCCGAGAAGATAGGGTATAACATCAATACACTTAGTCGTCGGGAATCCGTCTGTATTATCCGACGGAATAGCAACGAATTCTGATGGATATAAAAACACCGTCGGAACTCCGTCGGATAAAAAAACTGATATTTGGAAAAATTTCCGAGAAAATAGGGTATAGCATCAATACCCAAGTCTTGGGGAATTCGTATATAGTATCCGACGGAATAGCGACAGATTTTTTCAGTAGCGTCGAAAAGGCATTGGAATTGCCTGGACGCCATCGGAAATCCATCAGAAGTACATTTAAAATTTTAGAAAATATAATTTATCTCTAAAATTAAAGTATAGCAAAAAAATAAAACATTATTATCACATATTTACTGTGAAGCTGATGAACATTCCGAAGTAGCTGAATTTTTATCATCAAACTCGCCAATCTCTTCTTCTGAATCATGAAACAGGTTGTAATCTCCGTTCGTTGTGTCATCAACGACTAGGTTAACTTCAACAGAAGTCTCTATGGAACCTAAGTTACCAATTATGTTTTGTTGCATAGGGTCTTGCTCGGTAATACCATATACCATTCCTCTAGGATGTATTGAGGTCACTGTAATCTAAGGATCTTGCTTGTTTCTCACTCAAGGATATCGAATATAACAAACCTGGTCCGCTTCTGATGCAAGTATAAAAACATCATATTTTCGACGTCGCTTACGAGAGTGGATAGATGTAACACCGAATTCATCTTGATGTTGACCCATGACAAGGTCATAGCAGTCACAGTAGAACACAATACAGCTCAAACCAATCATTCCTGGATAGTGAACTTCTAATATTTCACGAAGAACACCGTTGTATACAATTTCTCAAGATTGAGATGATATACCATAATTACAAGTTGTTTGTGAGTTTCTTTCGCGTGACTCTATAAAAGCATATCCACGAGTGCCTTACATTCGATAAGATTTTGCAGTAAATGTAGGACCACTTACCAACTCAACTAACCACGTGGGAAACGTTATCCCCTAGAAGGAGCTGTAGTAACCTACAAAATAATTGAATGTATTCAATTATATATATATATATAAAAAATAAAAAACTATTATTGAAAGCTACATAATTGTGGTAACACTCACATAAAAGTGCAACCATCTTGCAAATTCGCTCTTTTTAAGTTCGACCAACTCATTCTCTGTGTAATTTGAATAATGAACACGTATTTGTTACATATATATCTTGTTAATATGAACAAAATAATTAAAAATAAAATTATAATAACAATTAAAAACAAAATTTAATTGAATGTAACTTTCATATTTCGAAATGTCATCGCAATTTATCAAAATATACAGATGCAAGTGATTGTGTTCCTCCTCTGATAGGCGTCGCATCTTCCCTTTTCTACTTAAACGTCGAATTTGTGTAAATACTTCTGGAACATACACTGGATAGCTTGGTTTTTCTTCTCCATCATCATGTCGTGCATGTCGTCTATTTTTTTATTGGACTTACGATGGAAAATAGTAGCTGGCGAAGTTAGATGTTTCTTCATTAATACTTTGTGGGATGATTGAACCTTCAATCCTGGCAAGATTTTTAACTTTTTTCTTTAGCTGGAACATATATCTCTCAAAAGGATACATCCATCGGTACTGAACATGTCCTCCAAGCGCTGCTTCTCTAGGCATATGAATAGGAAGATGTTCCATAACATCAAAAAATGTAGGTGGAAATATTTTCTCCGGGTTACAAATGAGAACCGGTATTTTTTTTTCCAAATTCCGGAGATCGTCTACAGTAAGTGATCTTTTACATAATCTCGGAAAAAAGCACCAATCCGTGCATGAAAAAAGTTAATATCATATAATATATAAAACTATGATTATTTACATATAAAATAATGTAAACGTACTTGCAATTGCTCCGTGGATGTTTTTAGGTAGAAGATCGCTAAAGGGAAATGGAAATAGTCTTTGCATGACAACATGACAATCATGGCTTTTCATTCCTGAAAATTTGCCTTCAATAGTATCGACACAATTACGAATATTAGATACGTATCCATCTTGAAATTTTACACTATTCTTAATCCAATCAAACAACTCGTCTTTTGCATGCGCATCCAACCGGAATGCCGGAGGCAATGATTTTCCATTTGAAATTACATGCAGTTCCTTTAGGGAACAAATATGGGCATGCTAATCATCCATGCGTCGACCATCCTGATAACATACCATATGCTGGAAAATCACTTATTGTCCACATAAGTACTGCTCGCATCAAAACGTTCTGTTGGTTGGAAACATCGAATGCTTCGACACCATTTTCCTACAACATTTTTAACTCATGAATTAGTGGCTGCAATAAAATATCAAGCGATCGCTTAAGATGCTCTGGACCGGGGAGGATAATTGTTAGAAACAAAAACTCTCGTTTCATGCACAACGAAGGAGGCAAATTATAAGGTGTCACGATAACTCGCCTCAACGAGTATTGCTTCCCATGCTTCCCAAAAGGGTTGAATCCATATGTAGATAACCCGAGGTATATGTTTCTAGGCTCAAATGCAAAACTAGGATAAAACCCTTTAAAATGTTTCCATGCTTCTGCATCCGAGTGATGCACAATTTCTCCATTCAAATTATGTTTTGCATGCCATCTCATAGGCTTTGCCGTGTGTTCAGATTGATATAACCTCTGTAACCTTTCTGTTAATGACAAATACCACATCCGTTTATGCGGAATAGGTACTCTGCCGTTTGTCTCTTGAAATCGAGGTTTGTGACAAAATCGGCACTTCATGCGGTTTTCATCACTTCTCCAATAGATCATGCAGTTATCAATACATACATCGATCATCTAATACGGCAATCCAAGACCAGCTACAAGTATTTGAACCTCGTAATATGAAGCAAGTGCAATATTATCTTCAGGTGATATATCTCTAACAAAATTAGTTATCGCATTCACACAATCTTCAACCAAGTGAAATCCGTCTTTATCGTCATCAACCTGCTTGCAGCAGATTAAGGCGATAATCCATCTCTACATCCTTTATACAAAGGCTGCTTGGATGCATCTAACATATCAAAAAATTTCTGGGCATCCAAATTAGGTTCCTCTATTCTACTCCTATCTTTAATGTACGATGCTCTTTGTTCATGAAACGAATCAGTCACCATCTGAACAGTACCTCCGTTTATATCAACTTCTGATGCTGGTTCCTCTATCCTAACATTAGTACTATCTAACCTTTTTGAAGTACTACCATAATATTGCATCGTTGCATCAATTTCTCCATGTGAATACCAAATTTTGTAACCCGACATAAATCTAGTCCTATACAAATGATTACGTAATTTTCTAACAAAGATTAATCTATGATTTCGATAATTAATACACGGACAATACATTTTACCGTTTTCCGATGTCATGATTTTGTTTGATGCAAATGTCATACATAATCATACAAACCTGAAGAAGACATTTTGTTAAGATTTTTTGTTATGGTGAAATTGTGAAACACCAGATCGTATTTATATTGAAAATTAGAAGATTATCACAAATTGTTAACAGATAATATTACGAATTTTTAACAGATTATTACAAATTTCTAAAAGATAATCACAAATTTTTAATTAATTATTCCAATATCCGATAGAATTCCGACGACCAACCGACGACCCTCCATGTTTACATATCAGCCAAACAAAAAATTGCCAAAAAAGAGGAATTTGTCGGAAAGTCATCAAAACTAGTGAAGGATTTCAGATGACATTTATATTAATTTATTTAAAAAACAAATACTTAAGTGGATTCAGCCCACCGTTATATTTCGGATGGATTCTAGAAGGATAGTAAAAATCACATTCCGTCGGGAAATAGTCGGAAAAAACCCATGGTATCGATTTCATCGATAATTTTCGATGCTTACGATGTCGTCCGAAACCGGAAGGATGTCCGATAGGTTTTACCATCGACTTTCCGACGGTAGTACAAACGTCAGGATTTACCGATGGAACACCGACGAAATTCATTTGCTCGGTAATCCGTTGGAAAACCATCGCATAGGCGTTGGACAATTCCGACGGTTTTATTTCCTTCGGAAATGTTGTCAGAAATATTAATGTTTTCTTGTAGTGTTAAGACCGAAATAGCTATGACAAACCGTCCAAGTACTCCAATGTATCCCAAACAGCGTGATGCCATGCATTATGCTTCATTTATAAGTCTTTACTCAAAGACCACCAATGATCAAATTAGAATGATCATTTTAACTGGCCGATCAACTTGATATGTTTGTACTAAATCGTCTGCAACTTTTGATTTAGAGTTCAGAATGACACGAATCCAACAACCACATTAAGCTAGCTCAATTTCTATATTGTGATAAAATTTTAGACCAAAATACCTATGACAAAGCCTCCAAATAATCCAATCTATCCCAAACTACATGATGCCATGTATTCTTCTTCATTTGTAAAACTTTGCTCAATGAGCACCAATGATAAGTTTAGATTGATCAATTTAACTAGCCGATAAACTTAACATTTCCGCACTAAATCGTCCACAACTTACTATTTAGAGTTCAAAATGACATTAATCCAACGCCCACGATAGACTAGCTTGATTTTCTATATGGTGACAAAATTTAAGACAGAAATACTACGAGAAAGCCTCCTTGTTATCCAATCTATCCCAAACTGCGTGCTGCCATGCATTATGTGTCATTTACAAGCCTTTACTTAAGGAGCACCAATGATCAGTAAAGAATTATCATTTTTACTGGCTGAACTTGACATGTCTGCACTAAATCGTCCCTAACTTTTGATTTACAGTTCAGAATGACACGAATCCAACGCCCTTAAGCTAGCTCAATATTTTATGTTGTGACAAAATTTAATACCAAAATAGTTATATCAAAGCCTCGAAGTAATTCAAGCTATCCCAAACATCGTGATATCATGCATTATGCTTCATTTGTAAACCTTTGCTCAATGACTACCAATGATCAGTTTAGAATGATCATTTAACTACCTGATCAACTTGACATGTCCGCACTAAATCGTTTAAACATTTTGATTTAGAGCTCAAAATTACATGAATCGAACGCCCACGTTAAGCTATTTCAATTTTCCATATTGTGAAAAATTTGGAACTAAAAGAGACACGACAGAGCTTCCATGTAATCCAATGTATCCCTACTACGTCATGTCATGCATTATGTTTCATTTATAAGCCTTTAATCAAGGAGCACTAGTGATCAGTTTAGAATGATAATATTAACTGGCCGATCAACTTGATATGTACGCACTAAATCGTCCGTACTTTTTATTTAGAGTTCAGAATGACACAAATCGAAGGCCCATGTTTTTGAATAAATTTAAGACCGAAATATTTTGAGAAAGCCTCCAAGTAATCCATTCTATCCCAAACTGCATGATGTCTTGCATAATGCTTCATTTGTAAACCATTTCTCAATGAGCACCAATGATCAATTTAGAATGATCAATTTAACTAGCCTATAAACTTGACATATCCACACTAAATCGTTAATTACTTTGGATATAGAGTTCAGAATAACACGAATCCAACGCACACGTTAGGCTAGCTCCATTTCCTATATTTTGATTTAATTAAAGACCAAAATAGCTATGACAAAGCCTCCAAGTAATCCAATCTATCCCAAACTACGTGATGTCATACATGATGCTTCATTTGTAAACATTTGCTCAATGAGCACCAATGACTAGTTTAGAATGATCAATTTAACTAGCCGATAAACTTGAAATGTCCGCACTAAATTTTCTGTAACATTTCATTTAGAGTTCAGAATGACATGGAACCAATGCCCACGTTAAGTTTGCTCAAGTTTCTATATTATGACCAATATTAAGATGGAAATACTACGAGAAAGCCTCCAAGTATTTCAATATATCCCAAAATATGTTATGCCATGCATAATGCGTCATTTATAAGCCTTTACTCAAGGAGCACCAATGATTAGTTTAGAATAATCATTTTAACTTTCTGAACTTGGCATGTCTGCACTAAATCGTCTGTAACTTTTGATATAGAGTTCAGAACAAGACGAATCAAACACCCATATTAAGCTAGCTCAATATTTTATATTATAACAAAATTTAAGAGCGAAATAGCTACAACAAAGCCTCGAAGTAATCCAATCTATCCCAAACTTCGTGATGCAATGCATTATGCTTCATTTGTAAACTTTTGCTTAATGACACCCAATGATTAGTTTAGAATGATCATTTTAACTAGCTGATCAACCTGACATGTCCGCACTAGATCATCCTGAACATTTGATTTAGAGCTCAACATGACATGAATCCAACAACCACGTTAATGTAGCTCAATTTCCAATATTGTGACAACAGTTGAGATGTAAAGAGCTACAACAAAAACCTTCAAGTAATCCAATGTATCCAATGATCATTTATAAGCCCTTATTCAAGAGGCAACAAATATCAGTTTGGAATGATCATTTTAAATCGCCAGTCAACTTGAAATGCACACACTATATCTTCCGTAACTTTTGATTTAGAGTTCAGAATGACACAAATTCAACGCCCACAATAAGTTAGCTCAGTATTCTATATTTTGATTAAATTTAAGACCAATATATCGGTTGGCTGATTCTACTTAATCTTTTTTTATATCAATAAATCTAAACTTCGTCGAAACTCCATCACTAGTTCTGATTACTTTGGCAATTATTAATTTGCCCGATTTGTAGACATCGAGGGTCGTCGGTTGGTCGGGAAATATCCAACAATGGTCGGCAACCGTAGGAATTCCGTTGAAAACGAGAATATTCTTAAGAATAATCTGTTAAAGACGAGAATATTCTTAAGAATATTCTTAAGAACGGAGATTGAATTACTTCAAATTGTCTTCTTCATATTTTTTTGATTATTTTCGATATTAGATGGATAAACCTCGGTATGATTCAATAACAGCGGAATTTTCGGATGAATTCGCGCAAGGTGTTGAAGAGTTCATGACATTTGCATCGAACAATAGCATGAAATCAGAATATGGTAAAATATATTGTCCGTGTATTAAATGTCAAAATCATAGATTAATCTCTGTTAAAAAAGTTCATAATCATTTTTATAGCACTGGATTTATGCCGGCTTACAAAATTTGGTATTCACATAGAGAAACTGATGCAATGATGCAATATTATGGTAGTACTTCAAAAAGGTTAGATAGTACAAATGTTAGGGTAGAGGAACCAATATTAGAAGTTGATATAAACGGAGGTACTGTTCAGATGGTGAATGATGCATTTTGTGATCAAAGAGCATCGTACATTGAAGTTAGAAGTAGAATAGAGGAACCTAATTTGGAATTCCGGAAATTTTTTGATATGTTAGATTCATCAAAGCAGCCTTTGTATAAAGGATGTAGAGATGGATTATCGCCTTTATCTGCTGCAAGCAGGGTGATGATGATAAAGACGGATTTCAACTTGGCTGAAAATCGTGTGAATGCGATAACTTATTTTGTTAGAGATATATTACCTGAAGATAATATTGCATCTGCTTCATATTACGAGGTTCAAAAACTTGTGGCTGGTCTTGGATTGTCGTATCAGATGATCGATTTATGTATTGAAAACTACATGATCTATTGGAGAAATGATGCAAACCGCATGAAGTGCCGATATTGTCACAAACCTCGATTTCAAGAGAAAATCGGCAGAGTACCTATTCCGCATAAACGGAGGTGGTATTTGCCATTAACAGAGAGGTTAAAGAGGATATATCAATCTGAACACACGACAAAGCCAATGATATGGCATGTAGAACATAATTTGAATGGAGAAATTGTGCATCCCTCGGATGCAGAAGCATGGAAATATTTTGAAGAGGTTTATCCTAGTTTTGCATATGAGCCTAGGAACGTATACCTTGGGTTATCTACAGATGGTTTCAACCCTTTTGGGAAGCATGGGAGGCAATACTCGTTGAGGCCAGTTATCGTACTTCACTAGTGAATATGCTCTTAAATCATCACGAAGGAAACTTACAAACAACTTGTAATTATTATATATCATCTCAGTCTGGAGAAATTGTATACAACGGTGTTCTTCGTGACATATTAGAAGTTCACTATCCAGGAATAATTGATTTGAGGTGTATTGTGTTCTACTGTAACTGGTATAACCATGTCATTGGTCAACGTCAAGACGAATTCGGTGTTACATCTATCCACTCTCGTAAGCGACATCGAAAATATGATTATTTTATACTTGCATCACAAGCGGACCAGGTTGGTTACATTCGATATCCTCGTGTGAGGAACAAGCAAGATCCTTGGATTACAGTGACCTCAATACATCCTAGAGGAATGGTATGTGGTCTTACCGAGCAAGACTCTATGTAACAAAGCACAATTGGTAACTTAGGTTCCATAGAAACTTCTCTTGAAGTTAACCTTCTTGTTGATGACACCACGAACGGAGATTATAACGTGTTTCAAGATTCAGAAGAAGAGTGGCGAATTTGACGACAAAAATTCAGCTACTTCGGAATGTTCATAGGTTTCAGATTAAATCTGTGATAATATTATTTTAGTTTTTGCGATACTTTAATTTGAGAGATAATTAATATTTTCTTAAATTTTAAATGTCCGTCATACGGATTTTCGATGGCATCCAGATCATTCGGATGGATTTTCGACGAAACTAAAAAATCCTTCGTGATTTTGTTGGTAAATACATTCGTATTCCCGATAACTTAGGGTATTGATGCTATACCATATCTTGTCGGAATTGTTTTTCGTAAAATCAGATTCTTAATTCGCTGGATTTCCGATGGAGTTGTTATATCCGTCGGAATACCGTTTGTAACTGCCGAAAGTATTACAACGAACAGTAACTATTAATATAGAATTTAGAGTAATACTCTAAAATAGCACCATTTTAAGTTTATCTTCCAAATTTAGCACAATAAAACTAAAATTCCCAAAATAGCATAAATTATTATGTAAAACTAATTATTTACTTTAAATAAAATATATATAAAATTAAAACATAATGTTTGGGTTCACTTTTTCCAATTTAGGGTTTAAATTTTTTTCATTAGAAATAAGTTTTCAATTATTTTAGTATTAAATTTGTGCTATTTTTGGAAATTTAAATGACTAGTGCTATATTTGAAACAAAAACTTGAAATGATACTATTTTAGTCAATTGCCCTAGAATTTAAAGATTTAAAATTCTAAAAATATGTATGGGTTGAAAAAAGCTAAATGGTACACATTTATTATTTGTACCAAACTTTTTTACACATTATATGGTACACATATCAAGCATAATATGATACACATAACTTTTTTACACATTCTATGGTACACATATCAAGCATAACTTTTGGATTGGTAGAGAATAAGTTATAAGGTATAACTTTGCCATCTACTATTTTCCATCACAAATCTAAACTATGCTATCCAGTGTATGTGCGAGAAGTGTTTGCACAAATTGGACGTTGAATTAAGTTGTAATGTATTCCTATCGGTTAAAATTAAAATAGATAAATAATAAATATATGTTATAAATATGGATATGGCAAATTTGTAATTAATTTTTTTTGTTAAATTTTGCACTATCATTATTTTCTATTTGTAAAGGCATGATTTTTTATATATGTGTTTTATTGACATAAGAAAAGAAACACTTTTAATTTTAACCTTTTTTCAATTTTTTGTAACTTCTACAAATATTTTAATTTTAAAAATTATTTAACATATCATCATATGTTCATATTTACCATACTACTGTCGGTTATTACGTCTAACTATATCATTTTTACAGTAAAAAAAGCTTTTTAAATGCCACAAATTTGACCATTATCATGTAAAATTTTAAAATATGCCGGTGAAAATTAGAAACTAAAGTTACGTATTTAAAATTTCACAATTTGGTTTTTGTATGATCACGTGAACATATTTTATTTGCTTATCTTTCATTTTTATTTTACTTTAATATTAATATTTTATTTTATTTCTTATTTTATTTTACATCAATATTGGGTTAAGTATGTGAAAAAATAATTTAAAAAACACTAAACTCTAACAAGGTCTCCACATAACACAAGTCTCTGAAACCTACTTTTTTTGGAGAAAGTTTTTTCGATATTTTAAAATTGGGTTTCGAAGAGATAATGGCAAATAGAAAATGTAGATATACTAATAAAATTTCATAATCATAATGTTTTAAGATCGTATCAAGAGTATTAAAAACGTGGTGATTCGTCTATTTCGAGTTTTATACCAACTCAAGTTCCAGAATCTGGAAATGATTCTTGTCGACCAATGACAATTGAAGAATTGGTTCAGCAGTCTGGTAGTAAACTTCTTACTTTTCTCGATCCGAGGCGTCAAGGGAATTCGACATGGTAAATTAATTTTTCTATAATTATATTTAAAATAATTATTTTAACGTTATTCTAATAAAAAATTGTAGGTTTGGTATTTCAAACAACGGAATAAGAATATCTATATTAAAGATGCTTCATTGTCTTTTGAAGAAACTATATACAAAATTAAGAGATATTCCGTACGAAGAATGTCAGATTTGGTTCAAGATGTTTGTGGTACATTAATTTATTTTTAAATAGGTAATTGTTTTAAATAGTTTTTTAGTAATATATAAGTAAATTTTGCAACAAGAATTTACATGGGATCCCATGAACACAAAGTTGGTAGAAGAAACTTTTCAAAAAGAGGCCGCGGTACAATTTTCCCGCCACATAAACGAGTGGAAACAAAACTGGAAAAAGGGAAAAAACAAACCAAGAGGTTTGAATGAGTAGGTTTGAAACGACTTTATTCGTTACTGGGAATCTTCTAGCACTGAGGCCATCATGAGGACTAATTCAGGAAACAAGAAAAGCGACCGAGGAGGGAAAGGCATTTACATTCACAATGCTGGATCGACTAGTTTTCTGAAATGGGCCGATAAATCGGCAAATTTATTGTTATATTAATTTTATTGATTATTATTTGAAATTTTTTAAAAATATTAATTTAGTATTTTTTTACTTTTATGCACAAGAATTTGGAGATCCTCCAGATCACTTGCAACTTCTCGAGGCCGTCCACACGAACAAAAAGACTGATCGCATCCAAGATGGTCTCGTTAGTGAGATCATCGAAAAAGTGAAAAAGAAAAAAAGTAATATTTTTCTCAGCAGTCTCAAGTTGGTTGTTCATCTTCGGTCGCCGAATTGCCTCATTGTGAGATTAAACGTCTGGTTCTTGACATAAGTTTGATTTCTTTTTTTTATTAATTTTTATATTTAATATTATAATATTTTTTCAATAATATTTTTTTTGTTTTTACAAGAATTACCATTTTCTAAGAGTTGCCATTCCAGGACTCGGGAGAGTTGGAAATGAGGAGAATGTTTGGCGGCTATGGAGATAGAGATGACGAAGCTTAAATATTTTGTTGAAATTATGAAAACCAAATTCCTCAATGAATTTTTTTCTCCTCCTTCTCCTCATCCGATGTAATTTTTAGATTACTAAACAATTAAACCTTAAATATTATTATATTGATAATTAGAAATATTATTTTATTTAATTGTTTTTATATTTTATGAAATATTAATTAAATTTATTAATTATAAAATTTATTGTCAAAATAAATAGATTTTTTTAAAATATTTAATGCATAATTTTTAAAATAAATGATTCAAAATATTTTCAATTGTTTGGTTATTTCCGACGGATGTAGTCGTCGGATATTATCGATGAAATTGTGTCCGTCGAGAAGCAAATTTTATCGCGATATCGTCGGTTCACTCCCGACGGATGCAAACCATCAGGTTATACCTTGGTTGCGATTCTCGATGGCACCACATCAGAAGTCGTGGACGCCCGACTAACTAAATCCATCGCAAATTATGTCGGTAATTTCCGATGGACTAGACCATCGAATATCCATTGGCACTTACCGACGGCTACACTTATTGAAAACCCATCGGTAATTCCAGACGGAAGTGACCCATCGAATAACCATCGGCATTTGCCGTTGGCTCTCTTTATCGCAAACCCGTGAGTAATTCTCGGCAATTTCCCGACGGAAATTGGTTTCTAACGAAATAGTCCCGAGAGATAACTTTGTGCAGATGTTTGCCGGTTGTATGAACCATGCTCACCATCCCTTTCATCCTTCTTAAACCGTGCAAATTCGATGAAGTATTTCTCTTGTCGTTCAGTTGGTACGACCTTCCAACTGTAGTAGGGGTTTTCAAATTTTTATTTAAATTTTTTTAAAATTTGACGGATTATAGCCCCTTTGTCCCGGTCAAACCTAATATTCTAAATATATTAAAATTTTTGACTTTCAAATAAAATTTTATAAATTTTAAATAATTAATAAGTTTACTAGTTTTATTAATAATATTACTTTTAAATATAAATAATTAATTTTAGTTAAGTAAATTAAAATAGATAATTTTAAAATTCTTACCAGGTCGTGTCTGGTGCTCACATTGCAGACATCATTGCCAAGTACTGGTCCCGCCCCGGGGTTTGTAACAAACTATCTAAAGTCATAGTTTGTTCCCCCATTTCTGTTTCGGAAGGCGGAACCTCTTCCTGTTCATGTTCCTCCGATTCTTTAAACTGATTAGACGGTTTGGTTTTAGGAACCGTGTAAGGAGTGAAGGTATATTAGGGTGGTAGGCGGAATGCCACTCTATAGGCTGCATGTGAGGGGTTCGCAGAGGCTGATGAGTTACCACGACCGGAAGACGATGGGATTTGTCGTCTTTCACGACCTCTCAACGACCTACCGCTACTTGCAATTCCGTATTGGTTTATTTGGTTGGAAATTTTGTTGATGTGTTTGATAGGATTTTTAGAAAGTTAGAAGATTGTGCGAAGTGTGAAAATGAGGGAAAAGAGTCATGTATTTATAGAAAATATTTGCGACCACACATGAGGTGGCAAATCAGTGGTAAAATGCAAAATTAAATACGTGGTTGGAAATCAGTCGTAAATTTGTGACTGATTTGCGACCACCAATTAATTTCGTGGGAGTTGAATATTCCGAAAACTTTCAAACTCCCACCAAATTATTAGTGGTCGCAAATCTATCTTAAATTTGCGAAAGATTTGTGACCACCAATTAATTTGGTGGGAGTTGAATTTTTGAGAACTTTCAAAATCTTACCAAATTTGTGACTGATTTGCGACTACTATTAAATAGAGGAGTTGAAAATTTTTGGAAATTTTCAACTCCCACCATTTTCACAATGGTCGCAAATCAGTCACACATTTGCGATTGTTTTGCGACTACATTTTAAAATAATGACTTTAACCTGATTTTTAATAGGTGGTCGCAAATTTATCACAGGTTTTGCGAGCCATTTGCAACTACTGTTACATCTTTGTTATGTGGTGGCAATGTGGTGGCAAATTGGTGAAAAATTAGTGACAAATGATACCCTAAACCCTAAATTATAAGAATTTGGTGAATACTATGAATTATATAAAATTGATAACATCATTATGAGTTGTATAAACTACAATAACTAAGTAAACAACAACAATTTACACATTTACTAAATTTACATATCATTTACCTAAAACACTTAACACATCCCCTTAACCTTATACCACTTATATACACTTCATATAGCTTCGTATGACAAATGTATAGGTAGGTGCTCCATGACGTAGAAAAATGCAGGTGCAAAGATCTTCTCTAGATTGAACAAAATTATGACTATGGTTTCCTTCAGAATTCGAACATGGCTTTGTTGCAATGATATGGAGCACAGATCTCGGAAAAATCCTCCAATCCCTACATTACAATCTAGTAATTAGTACATATAATTATTATTATTTTACGAACCTAAAAAATATGTTTAATAGTATATACCTGATAATGTTAGATGAACGTTTTGTGGTAAAAGTTCTCCAAATATAAAAGGGAGAAGCCTCTCCATAAAAACATTGCAGTCATGGCTTTTCATGTTCGAGAACTTCAGTCCATCCATATCCACACAATTTGCTAAATCTGCCGTGTAGCCATCCGGAAATTTGATATCATTTTTGATACTGTTCTTTGGCTTTTATGTCAATCTAAATATAAAGGATGAAGCATTACCCCGTCCATCCACGTGTAACTCTTTTCGAGAGCAAAAATTTGCAATATCCAACCTTGACTTATTTGTATCTTTTGATTTATCCTTGACATTCATAACAATATTAATGATGTTATCGAAGAAATTCGTCTCTATATGCGTCACATCAAGATTATGTCGTAGGTTAAGATCCGTCCAGTAAGACAACTCCCAAAATATGCTTTCTTTGTGCCAATTATGCCAGCTTCCATAACCTTCTTCTTTAGTTTCATGACCGTTTCCAACGCACTCATATGTTTTCAGAGGATTGACAGTTTTTATTCGCTCATATAAAACTTGTTTGCCTTTCAATGATTGTGGAGGATAGTTATTCAAAGCGTGCTTGCCCTTTAATAAATTTGTTTTAGTTTTCCGTAACGGATGACCCTGAGGAAGAAACCTTTTGTGACAATCAAACCAACACGTCTTTCTACCATTTGATCATGGAAATACCTCGTATCATCTATACAAATTGGACAAGACAGTTTACCATGCGTTGTCCATCCTGACACCATTCCATACGCTGGAAAATCGCTTATCGTCCACAGTAACATGACTTTTAGATTGAAATTTTGATTCAACGACACATTGTATGCCTCAACTCCCGTAGACCACAATTCTTTTAGCTCATCAATCAAAGGTCGGAGGAATATATCCAGACTAGCGGGCATATGATTTGGTCTCGTATTCATAATTTTTAGAAACACGTACTCTTTCTTCATACACATATCAGGTGGCAAGTTATATGGAGTGGTAATCACCAGCCATAATGAATGATTTCAAAAAATCCCAAATGGATTGAACCAATCATGCCCTCGCTTGGCTGATATCGGGGGGAATCGCAAAATTTACATTTTTCCTATTTCTCATCTTCTTTCCAAGAGATCTTACAGTTGTGAACACACACGTCAAAATTGTATAAAATGGGAGCCCTAAATTTTGCATCAGTTTTTCGGTTTCATAATATGAACCTATTGCCCAATTCTCCTAGTGGAAATATTCAGTAAACAGGTACACCCAAGTGTCCATGCATTTTTCAGTTAGATTAAAACCAGAGTTAATGTTCATGACCGAGCAGCTAAAGATAACTCTGAGTGCCCTTCATGACAACCCTCATCCAATGGATTTTTCGCAGCTTCTAACATGTAAAATTCTTGTGCTTCTGAACTTCGTTCTTCTACATTATTAAATTCTTCCTCGTGCTGATTATAGTACTAATCTGTCGTTGTCTCACAAAATTCATTCGTCACCATTTCAACATATCTATTACCGGATGTCCCTACTGTTTCTTCACTAGTACCAAATGTACCTCCTTGATTTCTTTGGACATCATCACCCCCACTACTCGTGCCTAACTGAACATTCAACTCTTCTCCATGTTTATACCAAATATAATAATTTGACATAAATCATCGAATATATAGAAGATTCTATATTTTGCGTTCCAGAAGAAATTTATCCTTTTTATAATTAATACAAAGATAGAAAAACTTACCTCCGCTACTTTGAGCTATTATTTGATTACTTACAAAATTCATGAACTGTTACATGCCTTGTGCAAATATCGCCGATATATTTCTTATTTGATTATCAATCCTTTTGTACATCCAATCTCTCGAATTATTGTAATTTCCCCACATGTTTGAATTTTTATTTTCTTTTGATTCTACAAATGAGAGAATGGGACATGGGGGCCTATATATATATATATATATATATATATATATATATATATAAAAGATTTTGCCACTACTTGCCACTACTTTGCGACCACAACAGCGTGGTCGCTTATATATCGGTGTACCTACCTTGCACATGTTTTTTATGTTGTGGCTTTGTCACCACTTTGTGACTAGCTTTGTCACCACTTTGTGACTGAAGAGCCACTCCCACCGTGGTCGCAAATTGGTCACATATTTTGCGACCAATATGCGACCAACATGAGATCTTTCCACATGCAGTTGCTAATCACTCGCTACTTTGCGACTGATTAGCGACTCACCAACATAGTTGCATATTAGTCGCTTATTAGTCACAAAGTGGTTGTGTATTGCAACTGATTTATGACTACAGTTTTTAGTCTCAAAGTTGTGACCAATGTGTGACTACTGCACCTTAGTTGCAAATTGGTTGCATATCCGTGGCAAATGTGGTCGCAAAATGCAGTTGCATTTTGGCAGTTTTCTTGTAGTGCTCCTCCATGAGCTTATCCAGTCAATAGTTCTCTTATTGATCCCAGAGGAAAACAAAGACGTTTTTCCTTAAACAAAAATCCATCTTGTTGATAAAACATACCAGATGCAGCCTTGTTGGCCTCCTTAAACATTATTTTAAAATCTAGATCAGTCTCATATATTGCCTTGATGTGTTCAAATCCCATAATCTTAGCTTCCATTGTGCTGATGAGAGCATGTCTCCTTGATAAAGCATCAGCCAAAATGTTATCTTTACCTTTCTTATATTTGATCACATATGGAAAAGTCTCAACAAACTCAAGCCACTTTGCATGTCTCTTGTTAAGCTTAGTTTGTCCTCTTAAGTGCTTGAGCGTCTTATGATCTGAATGAATAACAAACTCCTATGATAGTAGGTAATGTTGGCAAGTTTCAAGAGACCTTACCAAAGCATAGAGCTCTTTGTCATATGTGGGATAGTTAAGTGAAGCTCCGCTAAGGTTCCCACTGAAGTAAGCCATTGGTTTTCCTCCTTGCATTAGGGCAGCTCCTATACATGTTCCAGAAGCATCACATTCAATTTCAAAGGCTTTATAAAATTTAGGAAGTACCAAAATAGGCGTATGTGTGAGGCTATCTTTCCGCTTGTTGAATGCCTTCTCTTGTGGTGGTCCCGTGAATTCCACATTCTTCTTAATTACTGACGTGAGGGGGTGTAGCAGCCGTACTAAAGTCTTTTAAAAATCTTCTATAGAAACCCACAAATCCATGGAAATTCCGCACATGTCCGGTTGTTGTTGGGGCTGGCCAATCTTGAATTGATTTCATCTTTTCTTCATCGGCCTTTATGCCTTGAGAACTTACAACAAATCCTAGGAATACAACTTGATCAGTGCAGAAAGTATATTTCTCAAGGTTAACATAAAGGTTTTCAGCCTTAAACGTTTCAAGTACCTGCTCAAGATGTCGTAAGTGATCTTCAAGATTAGAGCTATAGATTAGAATGTCATCAAAATAAACCACTATAAACTTACAGATTAATGCTCTTAGGACATGGTTCATGAGTCTCATGAATGCACTTGTAGCGTTTGTGAGTCCAAATGGCATGACTAGCAATTCATACAATCCTTGTTTGGTTTTAAACGCTGTCTTCCATTTATCACCTTCTGATACAAGCCTCGATTCAAGGCTTATATGCGTGTGGGCTGTTTGGAGAAGGTTAGGTGAGAAACTCGACCTTAGACTTCTTGGATAGGGGTTTTTGGGTTGGTATTCGATGTAGAGGTGAAGTGAACCACACGAGGGGTGATGAACCTCGTGATAAATCACAAACTTAGAGCTAGGAGGGCTGGTCTCAACTAGGTTCTAAGCCACAAGCTTCTTTGAGAGAATAACTTGTAAAGAAAATTCTGCTACCTTCTGGTATAACTTCCTTATGAACTCTGCCTTGGATGCTCCGTTGAGGTTGGTCATCTCTGCTGGTGGCAGTGGCGTTTGCTCCAATGGGGTGAGAGGGTTGAAGCCGTATACTACTTCAAATGGTGTCTTCTTGGTTGCTGAGTGCACGGCTCGGTTGTAAGTGAACTCTATGAATGGCAGGCACTCCACCCAAGTCTTGAGGTTCTTCCCTAGTGTAGTCCTGAGCAGAGTTGATAGTGTCCTGTTGACAACTTCAGTTTGGCCATCGGTTTGAGGATGGCAGGTGGTAGAGAAGAGTAGCTTCGTGCCTAGCTTCCTCCAAAGGGTCCTCCAGAAATGGCTAAGGAACTTGGTGTCCCTGTCTGATACGATGGTCCTTGGCACACCATGAAGCTGTACTATCTCCTTGAAGAACAGCTCAGCTGTTTGTATGACATCATTGACATTGGCACACGGAATGAAGTGTGCCATCTTGGAGAATCTGTCCACCACTAAAAAGATTGCATCTTTGTGGTTGATCTTGGGCAGACCTAGAACAAAGTCCATTGAGATGTCCACCCATGGATGTGTAGGTATGGGCAGTGGGAGATACAACCCATGATGTTGCACTCGGGACTTTGCCTTCTTGCAAGTGATGCATCTTGCACAATGAGCTTCTACTGTCCTCTTGATGTGTGGCCAGTAGAAGTGCTCCTTGACCCCTGCTAGAGTCTTGTCGACACCAAAGTGGCCCATGAGTCCTCCTCCATGAGCTTCTCGGATGATAAGCTCCCTCAATGATCCTTGTGGTATGCACAGCCTTCTTATTCGGAACAAGAATCCCTCATGGATGTAAAACTTGCCATGACTCCCTGTGCCACACTCCTTGTAGCTCTCAGCAAAGTCAGGATCATCCTTGTATAGATCCTTGATGTGCTCGAATCCTAGGACCTTTGCCTCCATGGTTGATATCAAGGCAAACCTCCTTGATAGTGCATCGGCTACCACATTGTCTTTGCCCTTCTTGTATTTGATGACGTACGGGAAGGTCTCTATGAACTCCATCCACCAGGCATGTCTCCTCTTGAGATTGGTTTGCCATCTAAGGTGTTTGAGAGTCTCGTGATCAGTGTGGATCACAAACTCCTTGGACAGCAAGTAATGCTGCCAAGTCTCCAATGCTCGGACAAGGGCATAAAGCTCCTTGTCATAAGAGGGGTAGTTCAGTGAAGCACCACCTAGCTTCTCACTGAAGTATGCCACTGGTCTCCCTCCTTGGGTTAGCACTGCTCCTATGCCTATTCCAGAGGCATCACACTCCACTTCAAACGTCTTGTTGAGGTCGGGCAGGACTAGCACCGGTGCATGTGTAAGGCTGTCCTTCAAGGCCTGGAATGCCTTCTCCTGAGCTTTTCCCCAGCTGAATCCCATGTTCTTCTTCACTACTGCCATCAATGGTGAGGCAATACTGCTGAAGTTGGGCACGAATCTCCTATAGAAGCTGGCCAGTCCGTGGAAGCTCCTCACTTGGCTGATGTTGCTTGGTGTTGGCCACTCTTGTATGGCTCGAATCTTCTCTTCATCAACCTGTAGGCCCTGTGAACTTACAACAAAACCTAAAAAGACAAGTTTATCAGTACAAAAGATGCACTTCTTGAGATTGGCATAAAGCTCTTCTTGTCGAAGGGTTTTAAGTACCATCTCAAGATGTGTGAGGTGTTCCCATAGGCACTTACTATAAACCAATATATCATCAAAGTAAACCACTACAAACTTACTGATGTACGCCCTAAGAACTTGGTTCATAAGGCACATGAAAGTGCTTGGGGCATTAGGCAAGCCGAATGGCATGACTGTCCACTCGTATAGCCCTTGCTTTGTCTTGAAAGCTGTCTTCCATTCATCACCTTCCTTCATCCTGACCTGGTGGTACCCACTCTTGAGGTCTATCTTGGAGAAGATCGTGGCTCCACTCAGCTCATCTAGCATGTCATCCAGCCGTGGTATTGGATGCCGGTACTTGACAGTGATGTTGTTGATTGCTCGGCAGTCCACACACATTCGCCAAGTCCCACCCTTCTTGGGCACTAGTAGCACTGGTACGGCACATGGACTGAAGCTCTCTCGAACATAGCCTTTCTCCAGGAGCTCGTTGACTTGCTTCTCAAGCTCCTTGGACTCCTCTGGACTCATCCAGTAGGCTAGCTGGTTGGGCAGGGCTGCTCCGGGCACTAGATCGATCTGGTGTTCTATGCCACGTAAAGGAGGCAAGCCTGCTGGTATCTCGTCTGAAAACACGTCCTGGAACTTGTTGAGGAGAGTTGCTACTTAAGGAGGTAGCTCTACCTGTTCCTGTTCTATACTCAAGATTTCTTTGAAGACCATTAGTAACATTAAATCCTTCGAGGCTAAAGCTCTCCGGACATGGCTTGGTTGAATAAGAAAATTAGACTTGATAAGTTTCTTTTCCTTACTCATTTGGAGTTGTAGCTCGTGTACCTGGGCAGGTGTAAGAGGAGCCAAGCTGACCTTTCTTTTGTCATGCACAAAAGTGTAGAGATTGGTTCGGCCATCATCCCTGGTCTCCTTGTCAAACTGCCATGGTCTTCCTAGCAGAAGATGGCCAGCTTGCATGGGCACCATGTCGCACACGACTTGGTCTTGGTACTTGTCCACACTGAATGGCACAGTGACCTGCTCATGGATCTTGAGCTCCACTTTGTCATCGAGCCATCTTAGTCTATATGGTCGAGGATGCCTTGTCTTCTCTAGACCTAGCTTATCAACCATATATGCACTAGCAACGTTAGTGCAAGAACCACCATCTATGATGAGGTTACACACCTTGCCCTTGATGGTGCAACGGCTGTGGAAGATGTTCTTCCTTTGGATGGTCTCTGAGGGATCCACCATTGCACTGAGGATGCGCCTAGTGACCAGCACTTCCCCCACATCAGGGTACTCAATGTCACCATATTCCTCTTCTGGTTCACAGTCCTCTTCATCTTGGGACTCATATTCTCCAGCCTCCGTAATCAGCATGACCCGGTTGTTTGGGCACTCCCTTGAGATGTGTCCACGACCCTTACACTTGAAACAAGTGATGTCACGTGATCTTTGAGGGTTAGAAGACTTACCAGGCTCTCTCTGGTCACGGGTGGGTTGAGGAGGCTTGCTCTTGAACCTTGACTCGATCTCTATGCTTTTGCCTTTGTCTACGGGCTTGGGAATGTTGCTTGGTGCCCAAGGCGTCTTAGGCTTGCTGCGGATGTCTTGGCTCTTACGTTTGATGTGCTGCTCAGCCTGGACAGATAGGTGGAACAAGTCCTTGAAGTCATTGTAGATTTGCCTTTCCACCTTGCGGCTGATCCTTTCTTGGAGTCCATCCAAGAATTGTGCCATCAATGCTTCTTCATCATCATTGAGCTCCAATCTGTTCCTTAGCTTCTCGAACTCTTCATAGTACTCCTCTACTGATCTGGTACCCTGCTTAAGAGTACGAAAACAACGTTGCAAGTCCCTATGAAGGTAAGGTGGAACAAACCTTTGTCGCATGACATCCTTCATGTCGACCCATGAGTCTATGGGACTCAATCTTTTCCTCCTTCTGTCAGATACCTCACGATCCCACCAGATGAGGGCATTGTCCGTGAGTTGTGCTACTGCCATTGAGACTCTCCTAGGCCCTGGTTGGGCGTAATGATCAAAGATATGATCCATTCTTCTCTCCCAATCTAGGTAAGCCTTGGGGTCTATTTTTCCTGCAAAACTTGGACGAGTTAGCTTAACATCAGGATGAGTTACCCGGTTGTAGGCGTGTTCATCTCCATCTTCATGATGTCTAGGAGGCATCCTTGGTCTTTGGTGAAGACCATATGGCTCGAAGCCATCATCCTCTGCCTCTGGTTGCCGTGGAGGTCCTCTCGGCCTATGGTGATAGTTGTGAGGTTGTGTGTCCTCATCTCCATCTGGCTGGGGCTCCTCCTGTTCGTGCCGTGTCCTAAGGTGCTCAGGACCCTCAGGACGGTCTTGCTCAGCTCTCACGTACCTTATGGCCTGGAATCTCACAGGCCTCTCCAAGCGCTCCAATCTCTCGCCTATGGATGCGAGTTGCGTCTGGAGGGTGGTGGACATGGCCATCATCGCTTCGGTTGCTTCTCTATATTCTTCTGCCATTGCGTGCTACAAAGAAAGAAGACAAGTTATGATACTCCTAAATTATTAGGAGGGTTTTCTTTTTATAAGGATTCGAAAAATGCAAAAAGGAAAGTTCTAAGGAATGGAAAATTCGAAAATATGGATATTTAAATAAAAGGAAATTTTCTTGACAACTATTGCTAGCTGTCCAATTCGAAATCTTTTGGTATTTTTCCTATTTTCTTTTCTTTTCTTTTTCTTTTCTTTTAATTTAACTTAAAAATAATAGAAATATGATTCTAACAAAAAGGAAAGTCGAATATAGCAATGCAAGAATGATTCTAGAACCTAGTGATGCACATAGGAACTAGATGCACTCGGTATGAACTTAGATGTTATTTATTTGATTTTTTGGAATGAAACTTAAACTAATGCAAGAACAAGAAACAAGACAAGCTAAAGGATAGAAACAACCTGGTTTAGGAGCTTTAAGCTCTGATACGAAAATGATACAAGCCTCGATTCAAGGCTTATATGCGCGGGGGCTGTTTGGAGAAGGTTAGGTGAGAAACTCGACCTTAGACTTCTTGGATAGGGGTTTTTGGGTTGGTATTCGATGGAGAGGTGAAGTGAACCACACGAGGGGTGATGAACCTCGTGATAAATCAAAAACTTAGAGCTAGGAGGGCTGGTCTCAACTAGGTTCTAAGCGCACAAGCTTCTTTGAGAGAATAACTTGTAAAGAAAATTCGATCTTTATTAATTAGCAAAAAGGTTGTCGAACTACAATGCTGGAAGGAGCCTTATTAATATGCTCGACAGCTTGACCTACTAGGGTCGACTCAAATAAGAAAAGGAAAATTTACAAAAGTGCACAAAAGGAAAAGATACAAAAGTGTATAATCGAAAAAGGACCTATTCCTAAAATGTCTTTGACTCAATAAATGTAAATATTCTAGATCCTACCCTGCAAAATAGAAAGAGGCAAATATTCTTATTGAAAACTTACCTTACTTACCTCACGGAAAAGAAATGGAAGGTGGCCGTCCTTGTGGCATGCACGCGCCTTGCTCCTAGTCTTCGACTTGGAGTAGGGTTAGGAATCTTTGGGCCCTGACCTCTCTTGCCACTAAACCCCAAGTCTCTGATGTACCTTGTGTTGTTGAGAAGCCTTTGGACTCTACTTTGCACTTCTGGCCCATTGTCCTTAGTCGATCTTCCTCTAGGAGCTTGTCCACCCATAAGCTGAATTTGTGGAAGAGTGCTCTTGATCTACTCCTTGTCATTGCTCCTGGTGGCACTACTGGTGTGGATACTTCCTCTAGATGCATGTACTGAAGCTGGTAGCTTATCTGGTCCGAGTTTCCTTGTGTAGAAGTTGAAATGCTCGTGCACTCGGCTGGATCGGCTGTACCGGCTGGAATGTGCGAGGTACTGGCCGGAATGCCTTCAGGACCGGCCAAGTTGATCCCAGAGTCGGCGGCATCACCAAGGGGACCGGCGGTGTCATCCACTTCGCCACCAAGTGTGCTGGAAGCTTGGGCCTCTCCGCCGGCAATGCTGGTTGGTCTGGTCCTATTGGTCGAGGGTCCGGCGGTACTGCTTGGTCCGGCAGGCATGCCAGATGGCCCTGCTGTCTCGGGCAATCTTCCTGGTCGGCCAGTCTGGTGTCCTGGCTGGACATACGACCTGATGTCCTCATCACCTTCTTTCATTCTCACCTGATGATATCCACTTCTTCGATCAATTATTGAGAAGATAGTTTCTCCATTGAGTTCATCTAGCATGTCATCAAGTCTTGGAATTGGATGTCGGTATTCGACAGTGATATTGTTGATTTCTCTACAATCTACAGACATTCTCCAGGTTTCATCTTTCTTAAGCACTAGAAGAACAGGAACAACACATGGGACTAAACTTTCTCGGATATAGCCCTTAGACATTAAGTCTTGTACTTGTCTTTCCAGCTCCTTTGCTTCTTCTGGATTCACTATATAGGCAGCTCGGTTTGGAAAATATGCTCCAGGAACAAGATCAATTTGATGCTCAATTCCTCTTATAGGTGGCAATCCTGGTGGTATCTCTTATTGGAAAACATGAGTGAATTTGTCAAGAAGCTCTAGAACAGCAGCAGGGAGTTCCTCCTTTTCTTGTCCTGAAAACAACACTTCTTTAAAGATCATTAGTAGCACCTGTTCTTTATAATCAAGAGATTTCAAAATACTGGCAGGTGCTACATAAAGGTTAGCTTTATTTAGTTTTTCTCCTTTAGACATAGTTCGTTGCATCTCATGCTCTTCATGCGGAGTTAAAGGTCCTAAGCTATGTTTTTTGTTATTGTGCATGAAGGTATAGTGATTGGTGCGTCCATTGTGTTATGCTTCTTTTTAAAATTGCCATTGATGACCTACAAGTAGATTTCCAGCTTGCATAGGCACCACGTCACACACAACTTGATATGCATACTTCCTTATGCTGAATGGTATGGTGACTTGTTCTGTGATTTTTAGCTCAGTTTCATCGTTCAGCCATTTGAGCTTATATGCTCAAAGATGCTTTGTATTTTGTAACCCTAGCTTATCAACCAAATACTTGCTAGCTACATTAGTAGAAACCATATATGTTCAAGCTACATACCCTAGAGTATATTGTGCACCGAGAATGGAAAATATTTTCTCTTTGTATAGTTTCTGGTTCTAAAAAAGCATTGAGGGATCCCCTTGTAACTAGAAGCTCTCTGGTATCAGGATAATCCACAGCTTGTTCCTCAGTGTTTTCTGGTTTATACTCCTCTTTATCTTGAGATTCATATTCGCCATTTGATTTAAGGATCATAACTCTCTGGTTTGGGCATTCTCTTGCATAGTGATCTTTTCCCTGACATTTAAAACAGGTTATGACACGAGATATTAGAGTTGGAGTTTTACCTTGTTCTGGATTGTTGTACATAGATGTTTCAGCTATGGATTTCTTGAATCTAGATTCTATGTCGATGGCCTTTCCTTTGTCCAGACCCTTTTGAGGTTGTAGATTCCAGGTAGACTATCTATGATTTGCTGAGATAGTCTTCCTTTTTATGTGCTGCTCGGCCTGAGCCGCAAGATGCAACAACTTGTTCTGTTCATGATAGGTTTGTCTCTCCACTTTTCTAGCAATTCGATATTGCAGACCATCTAGGAATTGAGCCATAAAAGTTTCTTATGAATCTTCGAAATCCAACCTGTTTCTAAGCATTTCAAACTCATCAAAGTATTCTTCAACAGATTTAGAACCTTGAGTTAGTCTTCAACAGGTAATAATTGTGACTAATTTGCCACCATATTATCAATGCAGTGGCAAAGTGATGGCAAATCAGTCATAAATAATATCCTATCCCCTAAATTTTTTTTGATTTTGGTTAATAAATTGAATTACATAAAGTTGATAACTTGATTATAAGTTGTACAAACTTCAATTACTAAGAAAACAACAACATTTACCAAATTTACCAAATTTACAAATAATTTACCTAAAACACTTAGCACATTTCCTTAACCGTATACCTCTTATATACATTTCAAATGTTCTCTAAAATTTAAATGAATACAAAAATGATTTTGTATATATGTGGTCAATTATAATGGTTAGTACTTAACTAAAAATGCAAATAGAAGTTATAAATGTGGAAAATACTTAGGGATAATGTGAATTTATCCTATGCGACTGATTTGTGACTGTAGTTCAAATTTTGATCTTGTGATCGCAAATCAGTGGCAAATTTGCCAGTGATTTGTGACTGCAAACACCTGTCACAAAATAGTTGCAGTTTAGTCTCTTAATGGTTTTGTATTGCGATCAATATGTGACTATAGGTTTTAGTCACACTTTTGCCACCACTTTGCGACTACATCGCCGTAGTCGCAAATTGGTCGCAAAATCGTGGCAAATGTGGTCGCAAATTTTTCGACGACGTATGTGATCGCAAAATACAGTGGCATTTTGGCAGTTTTCTTGTAGTGAAAATAGGTATGAAAAACTCTCCAAGTAATCCAATCTATCCCAAACTGTGTGATGTCATGCACTATGCTTCATTTGTAAACCTTTCCTCAATGAGCACCAATGATTAATTTAGAATGATCATTTTAACAAGCTTATCAACATGACATGTCCGCACTAAATCGTCTTTCACATTTGATTTAGAGCTCAAAATGCCATGAATCCAATGTCCACGTTAATCTAGCTCAATTTTCAATATTGTGACAATATTTGACACCAAAATAGCTCCAACAAAACCTCCAAATAATCCAATCTATCCAAAACTGCATAATAACATGTATTATGCATCATTTGTAAGCCTTTGCTCAATGAGCACCAATGATAAGTTTAGAATTATCATTTTAACGAGCTGATAAACCTGACATGTCCACACTAAATCGTCCGTAACATTTGATTTAGAGCTGATAATGACATTAATCAACCGCCCACGTTAATCTAACTCAATTTTTAATATTGTGACAACATTTAAGACTGAAAGAGCTACGACAAAGCCTCCAAGTAATCCAATGTATCCCAAACTGCGTGATGCCATGCATTATGCTTCATTTATAAACCTTTACTTATGGAGCACCAATGATCAGTTTAGAATTATCATTTTAACTGACTGATCAACTTGACATGTCTGCAATAAATCGTCCGTAAATTTTGATTTAGAGTTCAGAATGACACGAATCCAATGCCCACGTTATGCTAGCTCTATTTTCTATATTGAGATAAAATTTAAGACCGAAATAGCAACGAAAAAGCCTTCAAGTAATCCAATCGATCCCAAACTACGTGATGCCATGCATTATGTTTCATTTGTAAACCTTTGCTCAATGAGCACCAATGATCAGTTTATAATGATCATTTTAACTAGCTGATCAACTTAACATGTTTGTCCTAAATCATTCATAACTTTTAATTTAGAGTTCAAAATGATATGATTAGAATGCCTTGGTTAATCTAGCTCAATTTTCAATATTCTGACAATATTTTAGACTAAAAGAGCTACGAGACAGCCTCTAAGTAATCTAATGTATGCCAAATTTTGTGATGCCATGCATTATGCTTCATTTATAAGCATTTACTCAAGGAGCACCAACAATTAGTTTAAAATATTCATTTTAACTGGCCGATCAACTTTACATGTCCGCGCTATTTTGCGACTGATTTGTGACTACAGTTCAAATTTTGATCATGTGGTCGCAAATCAATGGGAAATTTGCAACTGATTTGCGACCACAAGTAATATTTGTGACTGATTTACCACCACATTCTAAATGTAGTGGCAAAGTGGTGGCAAAGCAATCACAAATAATACCCTAACCACTAAATTTTTTGATTTTGTTGAATAAATTGAATCATATAAGATTGACAACTTGATTATAAGTTGTACAAACTTCAATTACTAAGAAAACAACAACATTTACCAAATTTACCAAATTTACAAATTATTTACCTAAAAAACTTAAAACATTTCCTTTCAAATGTTCTCTAAAATTTAAATGAATACAAATATGATTTTGTATATATGTGATCACTTATAATGGTTAGTACTTACCTAAAAATGCAAAATAGAAGTTGTAAATGTGGAAAATACTTAGAGAAAATGTGAATTTACCCTATATGGTCGCAAATCAGCCGCTATTTTGCGACTGATTTGTGACTACAGTTCAAATTTTGATCATGTGCTCACAAATCAGTGGCAAATTTGCCACTGATTTGCGACTGCAAACACGTGTCGCAAAAAAGTCGTAGTTTAGTCTTTTAATACTTGCGTATTGCGACCAATATGCGACTACAGGATTTAGTCACACTTTTGCGACCACTTTGCGAATACATCTCCGTAGTCGCAAATTGGTCGCAAAATCATGGCAAATGTGGTCGCAATTTTTGCGACTACATGTGTGGTCGCAAAATGCAGTGGCATTTTGGCAGTTTTCTTGTAGGCAAAATAGGTACGAAAAACCCTTCAAGTAATCCAATCTATCCCGAACTGTGTGATGGGATGCACTATGCTTCATTTGTAAACCTTTCCTCAATGAGCACCAATGATCAGTTTAGAATGATCATGTTAACAACTTGACATGTCCGCACTAAATCGTCTTTCACATTTGATTTAGAGCTCAAAATGCAATGAATCCAACGGCCACGTTAATCTAGCTTAATTTTCAATATTGTGACAATATTTGACACCAAAATAGCTACGACAAAACATCCAAATAATCCAATCTATCCCAAACTGCGTAATAACATGTATTATGCTTCATTTGTAAGCCTTTGCTCAATGAGTGTCAATGATTAGTTTAGAATTATCATTTTAACGAGCTGATAAACTTGACATGTCCGCACTAAATCGTTCATAACATTTGATTTATAGCTGATAATGACATTAATCAACCGCCCACGTTAATCTAGCTCAATTTTCAATATTGTGACAACATTTGATACTGAAAGAGCTACGACAAAGCTTCCATGTAATCCAATGTATCCCAAATTGCGTGATGCCATGCATTATGCTTCATTTATAAGCTTATAGTTATGGAGCACCAATGCTCAGTTTAGAATTATCATTTTAACTAACTGATCAACTTGACATGTCTGCACTAAATCGTCCATAAGTTTTTATTTAGAGTTGAAAATGACACGAATCTAATGTCCACGTTAAGCTAGCTCTATTTTTTGTACTGAGATAAAATTTAAGACCAAAATAGCAACGAAAAAGCCTCCAAGTAATCCAATCGTTCCCAAACTGCGTGATGCCTTGCATTATGCTTCATTTGTAAACCATTGCTAAACGAGCACCAATGACCAGCATAGAATAATCATTTTTAACTAGCTGATCAACTTAACATGTCCACAGTAAATCATCTATAACATTTGATTTAGTGATCAAAATGACATGAATCGAACCCCCACGTCAATCTAGCTCAATTTTCATTATTATGACAACATTTAAGAATGAAAGAGGTATGAAAAAGCATTCCAAGTAATCCAATGTATCCCAAACTGCGTGATGTCGTGCATTATGCTTCATTTATAAGACTTTATTACAGGAGCACCAATGATCAGTTTAGAATGATAATTTTAACTAGCGGATCAACTTGACATGTCCACACTAAATTGCCGGTAACTTTTGATTTAGAGTTCAAAATTACACGAATCCAACAACCATGTTAAGCTAGCTCAATTTCCTATATTGTGATTAAATTTAATGCTCAAATAGCTATGAAAATGCCTCCAAGTAATCCAATTTATCTCAAACTGCGTGATGCCATGCATTATGCTTCATTTATAAACTTTTGCTCCATGAGCACCAATGATCAGTTTGTGATGATCATTTTAACTAACTGATCAACTTAACATGTTTACACTAAACCGTTCGTAAAATTTGATTTAGAGCTCAAAATGACATGAATCCAATGACCACGTTAATGTAGATCAATTTCAATATTGTAACAACATATGAGACTAGAAGAGCTACAAAAAAGCCTCCAAGTAATCAAATGTATCCTCAACGACGTGATGCCATGCAGTATGCTTCATTTATAAGTGTTAACGGAAGGAATACCAATTACCACTTTAAAATTACCATCTTAACAGTACGATCAACTTAACATATCCGCACTAAATCATTGGTAACTTTTGTTTTATAGTTTAGAATGACACGAATCCAACGCCCACGTTAAGGTAGGTCAGTTTTCCATATTCTGATTAAATTTAAGATAGAAATCACAAGGAAACAACCTCCAAGTAATCCAATCTATCCCAAACTGCGTGATGCCATGCATTATGCTTCATTTGTAAACCTTTGCTCAATGAGCACTAATGATCAGTTTATAATAATCATTTTAACTAGCTGATCAACTTGACATGTCCGCACAAAATCGTTCGTAACATTTGATTTAGATCTCAAAATGACATTATTCGAACGCCACGTTAATCTAGCTCCATTTTCAATATTGTGACAACATCTGAGACTAAAAAAGCTACGACAAAGCCCCCTAGTAATCCAATGTATCCCAATTTGCGTGATCCCATGCATTATGCTTCATTTATAAGCCTTTGCTCAAGGAGTACCAATGATCAATTTACAATGATCATTTTAACTGGCTGATCAACTTGACTTATCCGCGCTAAATCGTTCGTAACTTTTTATTTATAGTTCATAATAACACAAATTCTATATATTGTGGTTAAATTTAGATAGCTCAGTTTTATATATTGTGGTTAAATTAAAGACCAAAATAGATAGGAGAAAGCCAACAACTAATCCAATGTATCCTAAACTGCGTGATCCCATGCATTATGCTTCATATGTAAATATTTGCTAAATGAGCACCAATGATCAGTTTAGAATGTCACTTTAACTAGCTGATCAACTTGACATGTCCG
Organism: Pugionium cornutum; assembly: GCA_018901935.1. Taxonomy (NCBI): domain Eukaryota; kingdom Viridiplantae; phylum Streptophyta; class Magnoliopsida; order Brassicales; family Brassicaceae; genus Pugionium; species Pugionium cornutum. The sequence goes on from CM032160.1 coordinate 17,407,303, forward strand.
CACTAAATCGTCTGTAACATTTGATTTAGCGCTCAAAATGACATGAATCCAATGCCCACGTTAATCTAGCTCAATTTTCAATAATTATGACAACATTTGAGACTGAAAGAGGTACAACAAAGCCTCCAAGCAATCCAATGTATCTAAAACTGTGTGATGGCATGCATTATGCTTCGTTTATAAGCGTTTACTCAAGGAGCACCAATGATCTGTTCTGAATGATCATTTTAACTGGCCGATCAACTTAACATGTCCGCACTAAATCGTCAATAACTTTTTATTTAGAGTTCGGAATGACACGAATGCAACACCCAAGTTAAACTAGCTCACTTTTCTATTAGTGACAAAATTTAAGACAGTCAAGGAGACAACCTCCAAGTAATCTAATTTATCCCAAACTGCGTGAGGCCATGCATTATGCTTCATTTGTAAACCTTTCTTAATGAGAACCAATGATCAGTTTAGAAAGATAATTTTAACTAGCTGATACACTTAACATGTCCGCAGTAAATCGTTCATATCATTTGACTTAGTGCTAAAAATGACATGAATCAAACGCCCACATTAATCTAGCTCAACTTTCAATATTATGACAACATTTAAGACTGAGAGAGCGACGAAAAAAGCCTCCAAGTAATCCAATTTATCCCAAACTGTGTGATACCATGCATTATGTTTCATTTGTAAGACTTTACTCAAGGAGCACCAATGATCATTTTAGGATGATTATTTTAACTAGCCGATCAACTTGACATTTCCACACTAAATCGTCAGTAATGTTTTATTTGGAGTTAAGACTGACACGAATGAAATGCCGACATTAAGCTAGCTCAATTTTTAATATTGAGATAAAAACTTAAGAACGAAATAGTAACGAAAAAGCCCACATGTAATCTAATCGATCCCAAAATGCATGATACCATGCATTATGGTTCATTTGTAAACCTTTGCTCAATGAGCACCAATAATCAGTTTAGAATTATCATTTTAACCAGCTGATCAACTTGAAATGTCCACACTAAGTCATTCGTAACATTTCATTTAGAGCTTAAAGTGACATGAATCCAACGCCCATGTTAATGTAGCTCAGTTTTCAATACTGTGACAACATTTGAGACTGAAAGAGCTACGACAAAGCCTCCAAGTAATCCAATGTATCCCAAACTACGTGATGCCATGCATAATGCTTCATTATAAGTCTTTACCCAAGTAGCACCAATGATCAGTTTAGCATTACCATTTTAACTGGCCGATCAACTTCACATGTTTGCACTAAATCGTCTGTAACTTTTGATTTAGAGTTCAAAATGACATGAATCCAACACCCACGTTAAGCGAGGTAAGTTTTTTTTATATTGTGATCAATTTTAAGACTGAAATAGCTAAGACAAAGCCACCAAGTAATCCAATCTATCCGAAACTGCTGGATGCCATGAATCATGCTTCAATTGTAAATATTTGCTCAAGAGCATCAATAACCAATTTAGAATAATCATTTTAACTTACTGATCAACTTGAAATGTCCGCACAAAATCGTCTTTAACATTTGATATAGAGCTCAAAAGGACATGAATCCAACGACTACATTATTCTAGGTCAATTTTCAATTTTGTGACAACTTTTGAGACTAGAAGAGCAACAAAAATCCTCCAACTAATCCAATGTATCCTAAACTGCGTGATTACATGTATTATGCTTTATTTGTAAACATTTACTAAATGAGCACCAATTATCAGTTTAGAATGATCACTTTAACTAGCTGACATGCCCACACTAAGTCCTCTGTAACATTTGATATAGAGCTCAAAATGACATGAATCCAATGCCCACGTTAATCTAGCTCAATTTTCAACATTAGGACAATATTTGAGACTTAAAGAGCTATGAAAAAGCCTCCAAGTAATTCAATGTATCGCAAAGTGGGTGATGGCATACATTATGCTTTGTTTATATGTGTTTGCTCAAGGAGCACCAATGATCTGTTCAGAATGATCATTTTTACTGGCTGAACAACTTAACATGTCCGCACTAAATTGTCCATAACTTTTAATTTAGAGTTCATAATGAAAGGAATGAAATGCCCACATTAAGGTAGCTTAGTTTTGTATTTGTGATAAAATTTAAGATAGTCAAGGACTCAACGTCCAAGTAATCCAATTTATCCCAAACTGCGTGAGGCCATGCATTATGCTTCATTTGTAAACTTTTGTTGAATGAGCACCAATGATCAGGTTAGAATGATCATTTTAACTAGCTGATACACTTAACATGTCTGCACTAAATTGTTCATAACATTTAACTTAGTGCCAAAAATGACATGAATCAATTGCCCACATTAATCTAGCTCAACTTTCAATATTATGACAACATTTAAGTCTGAGAGAGCCATGAAAAAGCCTCCAAGTAATCCAATTTATCCCAAACTGCATGATACGATGCATTATGTTTCATTTGTAAGGCTTTACTCAAGGAGTACCAATGATCATTTTAGGATGATTATTTTAACTGGAGGATCAACTTGACATGTCCGCACTAAATCATCCGTACCTTTTGATTTAGAGTTCAGAATGACAAGAATCCAACCGCCCAAGTTAAGCTAGCTCAACTTCCTCTATTGTGATTAAATTTAAGACAGAAATAGCATGGACACAGCCTCCAAGTAATCCAATTGATCCCAAACTGTGTGAGGCTATGCATTATGCTGCATTCGTAAACCTTTGTTAAATGAGTACTAATGATCAGTTTAAAATGATAATTTTAACTAGCTGATCAACTTGATATGTCTACAATAAATTGTCTGTAACATTTGATTTAGAGCTCAAAATGACATGAATCCAAAGCCCACTTTAATCTAGCTCAATTTTCAATATTGTGACAACATTTGAGACTGAAAGAACTACAACAAAGCCTCATTCATAAACCTTTGTTAAATGAGCACCAATTATCAGTTTAGAATGATCATTTTAACTAGCTGATCAACTTGATATGTCTACACTAAATTGTCTGTAACATTTGATTTAGAGCTCAAAATGACATGAATCCAAAGCCCACTTTAATCTAGCTCAATTTTTCAATATTGTGACAACATATGAGACAAAGACTCCAAGTAATCCAATGTAACCCAAGCTGCATGATGCCATGCATTATGCGTCATTTATCAGTGTTTACTGAAGGAGCACCAATGATAAGTTTAGAATGATCATTTTAACTGACCGATCAACTTGACATTTCCGCTCTAAATCGTCGGTAAAGTTTTATTTGGAGTTGAGACTGACACGAATCAAATACCCATGTTCAGCTAGCTCAATTTTCTATATTGAGATAAAAATTTAAGAACAAAATAGTTACGAAAAAGCCTCCATGTAATCCAATTGATCCCAAAATGCGTGATGCCATGCATTATGCTTCATTTGTAAACCTTTGCTCAATTAACACCAATAATCAGTTTAGAATGATCATTTTAACCAGCTGATAACCTTGACATGTCCACACTAAGTCATCCGTAACATTTCATTTAAAGCTCAAAACGACATAAATCCAACAACCATTTTCATCTAGCTCAGTTTTCAATACTGTGACAACATTTGAGACTGAAAGAGCTACGACAAAACCTCCAAGTAATCCAATGTATGCCAAACTACGTGATGCCATGCATAATACTACATTATAAGCCTTTACACAAAAAGCACCAATGATCAGTTTAGCATTATCATTTTAACAGGCCGATCAACTTCACATGTTTGCACTAAATCGTCTGTAACTTTAGATTTAAAGTTCATAATGACATGAATCCAACACCCACGTTAAGCAAGGTCAGTTTTTTTATATTGTGATCAAATTTAAGACTGAAATAGCTAAGACAAAGCCACCTAGTAATCCAATCTATCCGAAACTGCTGGATGCCATGCATTATGCTTCATTTGTGAATATTTGCTCAAGAGTATCGATGGTCAATTTAGAATGATCAATTTAGAATGATCATTTTAACTAACTGATCAACTTGACATGTCCGCACGAAATCATCATTAACATTTGCTATAGAGCTCAAAATGACATGAATCGAATGACTACATTATTCTAGGTCAATTTTCACTACTGTGACAATATTTGAGACTAAAAGAGCAACAAAAAAACCTCCAACTAATCCAATGTATCCTAAACTGCGTGATCCCATGCATTATGCTTCATATGTAAATATTTGCTAAATGAGCACCAATGATCAGCTTAGAATGTCACTTTAACTAGCTGATCAACTTGACATGTCCACACTAAATCGTCTGTAACATTTGGTTTAGCGCTCAAAATGACATGAATCCAATGCCAACATTAATCTAGCTCAATTTTCAATAATTACGACAACATTTGAGACTGAAAGAGGTACAACAAAGCCTCCATGAAATCCAATGTATCTCAAACTGCGTGATGGCATGCATTATGCTTCGTTTATAAGCGTTTACTCAAGGAGCACCAATGATCTGTTCAGAATGATCATTTTAACTGGCCGATCAACTTAACATGTCCGCACTAAATCGTCAATTACTTTTTATTTAGAGTTCGGAATGACATGAATGCAACACCCAAGTTAAACTAGCTCACTTTTCTATTAGTGACAATATTTAAGACAGTCAAGGAGACAACCTCCAAGTAATCCAATTTATCCCAAACTGCGTGAGGCCATGCATTATGCTTCATTTGTAAACCTTTGCAGAATGAGCACCAATGATCAGTTTAGAAAGATAATTTTAACTAGCTGATACACTTAACATGTCCGTAGTAAATCGTTCATAACATTTGACTTAGTGCTAAAAATGACATGAATCAAACGCCCACATTAATCTAGCTCAACTTTCAATATTATGACAACATATAAGACTGAGAGAGCCACGAAAAGGCCTCCAAGTAATCCAATTTATCCCAAACTGCGTGATACCATGCATTATGTTTCATTTGTAAGACTTTACTCAAGGAGCACCAATGATCATTTTAGGATGATTATTTTAACTAGAGGATCAACTTGACATGTCCGCACTAAATCATCCGTACCTTTTGATTTAGAGTTCAGAATGACAAGAATCCAACCGCCCAAGTTAAGCTAGCTCAACTTCCTATATTGTGATTAAATTTAAGACAGAAATAGCATGGACACAACCTCCAAGTAATCCAATTGATCCCAAACTGTGTGAGGCTATGCATTATGCTTCATTCGTAAACCTTTGTTAAATGAGCACTAATGATCAGTTTAAAATGATAATTTTAACTAGCTGATCAACTTGATACGTCTACAATAAATTGTCTAAAACATTTGATTTAGAGCTCAAAATGACATGAATCCAGAGCCCACTTTAATCTAGCTCAATTTTCATTATTGTGACAACATTTGAGACTGAAAGAACTACAACAAAGCCTCATTCATAAACCTTTGTTAAATGAGCACCAATGATCAGTTTAGAATGATCATTTTAACTAGCTGATCAACTTGCTATGTCTACACTAAATTTTATGTAACATTTGATTTAGAGCTCAAAATGACATTAATCCAAAGCCCACGTTAATCTAGCTCAATTTTCAATATTGTGACAACATATGAGGCAAAGACTCCAAGTAATCCAATGTATCCCAAGCTGCATGATGCCATGCATTATGCATCATTTATCAGTGTTTACTGAAGGAGCACCAATGATCAATTTAGAATGATCATTTTAACTGACCGATCAATTTGACATTTCCACACTAAATCATCTGTAAAGTTTTATTTGGAGTTGAGACTGACACGAATCAAATACCCATGTTCAGCTAGCTCAATTTTATATATTGAGATAAAAATTTAAGAACAAAATAGTTACGAAAAAGCCCCCATGTAATCCAATCGATCCCAAATTGCTTGATGCCATGCATTATGCTTCATTTGTAAACCTTTGCTCAATAAACACCAATAATCAGTTCAGAATGATCATTTTAACCAGCTGATAACCTTGACATGTCCACACTAAGTCATCCGTAACATTTCATTTAAAGCTCAAAACGACATGAATCCAACATCCATGTTAATCTAGCTCAGTTTTCAATACTGTGACAACATTTGAGACTGAAAGAGCTACGACAAAGCCTCCAAGTAATCCAATGTATCCCAAACTACGTGATGCCATGCATAATACTACATTATAAGCCTTTACCCAAAGAGCACCAATGATCAGTTTAGCATTATCATTTTAACAGGCCGATCAACTTCACATGTTTGCACTAAATTGTCTGTAATTTTGATTTAAAGTTCAGAATGACATGAATCCAACACCCACGTTAAGCAAGGTCAGTTTTTTATATTGTGATCAAATTTAAGACTGAAATAGCTAAGACAAAGCCACCTAGTAATCAAATGTATCCGAAACTGCTGGATGCCATGCATTATGCTTCATTTGTGAATATTTGCTCAAGAGTATCGATGATCAATTTAGAACGATCATTTTAACTAACTGATCAACTTGACATGTCCGCACGAAATCATCTTTAACATTTGCTATAGAGCTCAAAATGACATGAATCCAATGACTACATTATTCTAGGTCAATTTTCACTACTGTGACAATATTTGAGACTAAAAGAGCAACAAAAAAACCTCCAACTAATCCAATGTTTCCTAAACTGCGTGATCCCATGCATTATGCTTCATATGTAAACATTTGCTAAATGAGCACCAATGATCAGTTTAGAATGTCACTTTAACTAGCTGATCAACTTGACATGTCCACACTAAATCGTCTGTAACATTTGATTTAGCGCTCAAAATGACATGAATCCAATGCCCACGTTAATCTAGCTCAATTTTCAATAATTACGACAACATTTGAGACTGAATGAGGTACAACAACGCCTCCAAGCAATCCAATGTATCTAAAACTGTGTGATGGCATGCATTATGCTTCGTTTATAAGCGTTTACTCAAGGAGCACCAATGATCTGTTCAGAATGATCATTTTAGCTGGCCGATCAACTTAACATGTCCGCACTAAATCGTCAATAACTTTTTATTTAGAGTTCGGAATGACACGAATGCAACACCCAAGTTAAACTAGCTCACTTTTCTATTAGTGACAAAATTTAAGACAGTCAAGGAGACAACCTCAAAGTAATCCAATTTATCCCAAACTGCGTGAGGCCATGCACTATGCTTCATTTGTAAACCTTTGCTGAATGAGCACCAATGATCAGTTTAGAAAGATCATTTTAACTAGCTGATACACTTAACATGTCCGCAGTAAATCGTCCATAACATTTGACTTAGTGCTCAAAATGACATGAATCGAATGCCCACATTAATCTATCTCAATTTTCAATATTATTTAAGACTAAGAGAGCCACGAAAAAGTCTCCATGTAATCCAATTTAGCCCAAAATGCGTGATACCATGCAATATGCTTCATTTGTAAGACTTTACTCAATGAGCACCAATGATCATTTTAGGATGATTATTTAAACTAGCTGATCAACTTGACATGTCTGCAACTTTTGATTTAGAGTTCAGAATGACAAAAATCCAACGACCAAGTTAAGTAGCTCAACTTCCTATATTGTGATTAAATTTAAGACAGAAATAGCAAGGACACAACCTCCAATTAATCCAATTGATCCCAAACTGCATGAGGCTATGCATTATGCTTCATTTGTAAACCTTTGTTAAATGAGCACCAATGATCAGTTTATAATGATCATTTTAATTAGCTGATAAACTTGATATGTCTACAATAAATTCTCTATAACATTTGATTTAGACCTCAAAATGACATGAATCCGAAGCCCACGTTAATCTAGCTCAATTTTCAATATTGTAGCAACATTTGAGACTGGAAGAGCTACAACAAAGCCTCCAAGTAGTCCAATTTATCCCAAACTGCGTGATGGCATGCATTATGCTTCATTTATAAGGGTTTACTAAAGGAGCACCAATGATCATTTTAACTGACTGATCAACTTGACATATCTCCACTAAATATCTGTAACTTTTGATTTAGAGTTCAGAGTGACACGAATCCAATGGCCACATAAAGCTAGCTTTGTTTTTTATATTGTGATTAAATTTTAGACCGAAGTAGCTATGACAAAGCCTTCAAGTTATCCAATCTATCCCAAACTGCTGGATGTCATGCATTATGCTTCATTTGTAAATATTTGCTCAATGAGCACCAATGATCAATTTAGAATGATCTATTGAACTAGCTGATAAACTTGACATGTCCGCACTAAAGTATCTGTAACTTTTGATTTATAGTTCAGAATGACATGATTCCAACGCCAACGTTAAGCAAAGTCAGTTTTCTATTTGTGATTAAATTTAAGACGAAATAGCAAGGACACAACCCACGTTAATCTAGCTCAATTTCAATATTCTGACAATATTTTAGACTAAAAGAGGTAGGACAAAGCCTCCAAATAATATAATGTATCCCAAACCGTGTGATGCCATGCATTATGCTTCATTTATAATCCTTTACTCAAGGAACACCAATGACAAGTTTAAAATGATCATTTTAACTGGCCAATCAACTTGATATGTCCGCACCAAATAGTCCGTAACTTTTGATTTTGAGTTAGAATGACACAAATCTAATGCTCACATTAAGCTACCTTAATATTCTATAATGTGATAAAATTTTAAACCCAAATAGCTACGAAAAAGAATCCAATTAATCCAACCTATCCCAAACTGCGTGATGCCATGCATTATGCTTCATTTATAAACCTTTCCTCAATGAGCACCAGTGATAAGTTTAGAATGATCATTTTAAATAGCTGAGCATCTTGAAACGTCAGAACTAAATCATCTTTTACATTTGATTTAGAGCTCAAAATGACATGAATCCAACGGCCGCGTTAATCTAGCTAAATTTTCAATATTATGACAATATTTGAGACTGAAAGAGCCTCCACGTAATGCAATATATCCCAAATGCGTGATGTCATGCATTATGCTTCATTTGTAAACCTTTGTTAAATGAGCACCAATGACCAGTTTAGAATGATCATTTTAACTAACTTATCAACTTGATATGTCCACACTAAATTGTCCATAACAATTGATTTAGAGCACAAAATGACATGAATCCAAAGCCCAGGTTAATCTAGCTCAATTTTCAATATTGTGACAACATTTGACACTAAAAGAGTTACAACAAAGCCTCCAAGTAATCCAATGTATCCCAAACTGCGTGATGGCATGCATTATGCTTCGTTTATTAGCGTTTACTCAACAAGGACCAATGATCAGTTTAGAATGATCATTTTAAATGGCCGATCAACCTCACATGTCTGCACTAAATCATATGTAACTTTTCATTCAGAGTTCAGAATGACACAAATCCAACGCCCACATTAACCTGGCTCAGTGTTCTATATTGTGATTAAATTTAAGACAAAAATAGAAAGGACACAGCCTCCAAGTAATCCAATCTATCCCAAACTGAGTGATTCCATGCATTATGCTTCATTTGTAAACATTTGCTCAATGAGCACTAATGATCAGTTTAGAAAGATCATTTTTAGCTGATCAACTTGACATGTCCGCACTAAATCATCTGTAACATTTGATTTAGAGCTAAAAATGACATGAATTGACGCACACGTTAATCTAGCTAAATTTTCAATATTATGACAACATTTGAGACTGAAAAAGATACGACAAAGCCTCCAGGTAATCTAAAGTATCCCAAACTGCGTGATACCATGCATTATGTTTCATTTGTAAGACTTTACTCAATGAGCACCAATGATCATTTTAGGATGATTATTTTAACTGGCTGATCAACTTGACATGTCCGCACTAAATCATCCGCAACTTTTGATTTAGAGTCCAGAATGATGGCATGCATTATGCTTCGTTTATTAGCGTTTACTGAACAAGCACCAATGATCAGTTTAGAATGATCATTTTAAATGGCTGATCAACTTCACATGTCTGCACTAAATCATTCGTAACTTTTCATTCAGAGTTCAGAATGACACAAATCCAACACCCACTTTAACCTGGCTCAGTGTTCTATAGTGTGATTAAATTTAAGACAAAAATAGAAAGGACACAGCCTCCAAGTAATCCAATCTATCCCAAACTGAGTGATTCCACGCATTATGCTTCATTTGTAAACAGTTGCTCAATGAGCACTAGTGATCAATTTAGAAAGATCATTTTTTAGCTGATCAACTTCACATGTCCGCACTAAATCATCCGTAACATTTGATTTAGAGCTCAAAACGAAATGAATTGACGCACACGTTAATCTAGCTCAATTTTCAATATTATGACAACATTTGAGACTGAAAAAGATACGACAAAGCCTCCAGGTAATGTAAAGTATCCCAAACTGCGTGATACCATGCATTATGCTTCATTTGTAAGACTTTACTCAATGAGCACCAATGATCATTTTAGGATGATTATTTTAATTGGCTGATCAACTTGACATGTCCTCACTAAATCATCCGCAACTTTTGATTTAGAGTCCAGAATGACAAGAATCCAACGACCAAGTTAAGTAGCTCAACTTCTTATATTGTGATTAAATTTAAGACAGAAATAGCAAGGACACAACCTCCAATTAATCCAATTGATCCCAAACTGCGTGAGGCTATGCGTTATGCTTCATTTGTAAACCTTTGTTAAATGAGCATCAATGATCAGTTTATAAGGATCATTTTAATTAGCTGATAAACTTGATATGTCTGCACTAAATTTTCTGTAACATTTGATTTAGAGCTCAAAATGACATGAATCCGAAGCCCATGTTAATCTAGCTCAATTTTCAATATTGTAGCAACATTTGAGACTGAAAGAGCTACAACAAAGCCTCCAAGTAATCCAATTTATCCAAAACTGCGTGATGGCATGCATTATGCTTCATTTATAAGGGTTTACTAAAGGAGCACGAATGATCATTTTAACTGACTGATCAACTTGACATATCTACACCAAATCGTCTGTAACTTTTGATTTAGAGTTCAGAGTGACACGAATCCAATGGCCACATAAAGCTAGCTTTGTTTTTTATATTGTGATTAAATTTTAGACCGAAGTAGCTATGACAAAGCCTTCAAGTTATCCAATCTATCCCAAACTGCTGGATGTCATGCATTATGCTTTATTTGTAAATCTTTGCTCAATGAGCACCAATGATCAATTTAGAATGATCTATTGAACTAGCTGATAAACTTGACATGTCCGCACTAAAGTATCTGTAACTTTTGATTTAGAGTTCAGAATGACACGATTCCAACGCCAACATTAAGCAAGGTCAGTTTTCTATTTTTGATTAAATTTAAGACAGAGATAGCAAGGACACAACCTCCGAGTAATCCAATCTATCCCAAACTGAGTGATGCCATGCATTATGCTTCATTTGTAAACCTTTGTTTAATGAGCACAAATGATCAGTTTAGAATGATCATTTTAATTAGCTGATAAACTTGACATGTCCGCACTAAATCATCCGAAACCTTTGATTTAGAGCTGAAAATGACATGATTAGATCGCCCACGTTAATCTAGCTCAATTTCAATATTCTGACAATATTTTAGACTAAAAGAGGTATGACAAAGCCTCCAAATAATCCAATGTATCCCAAACCGTGTGATGACATGCATTATGCTTCATTTATAATCCTTTACTCAAGAAGCACCAATGATAAGTTTATAATAATCATTTTAACTGGCCAATCAACTTGATATGTCTGCACTAAATAGTCCGTAACTTTTGATTTTGAGTTCAGAATGACACAAATCTAATGCTCACATTAAGCTACCTCAATATTCTATAATGTGATAAATTTTTAAACCCAAATAGCTACGAAAAAGAATCCATGTAATCCAACCTATCCCAAACTGCGTGATGCCATGCATTATGCTTTATTTATAAACCTTTCCTCAATGAGCACTAGTGATAAGTTTAGAATGATCATTTTAAATAGCTGAGCATCTTGAAACGTCAGAACTAAATCATCTTTTACATTTGATTTGGAGCTCAAAATGACATGAATCCAACGGCTGCGTTAATCTAGCTAAATTTTAAATATTATGACAATATTTGAGACTGAAAGAGCCTCCACGTAATCCAAATGTATCCCAAATGCGTGATGTCATGCATTATGCTTCATTTGTGAACCTTTGTTAAATGAGCACCAATGATCAGTTTATAATGATCATTTTAACTAACTGATCAACTTGATATGTCCACACTAAACTGTCTATAACAATTGATTTAGAGCACAAAATGACATGAATCCAAAGCCCACGTTAATCTAGCTCAATTTTCAATATTGTGACAACATTTGAGACTAAAAGAGTTACAACAAAGCCTCCAAGTAATCCAATGTATCCCAAACTGCGTGATGGCATGCATTATGCTTCGTTTATTAGCGTTTACTCAACAAGCACCAATGATCAGTTTAGAATGATCATTTTAAATGGCCGATCAACTTCACATGTCTGCAATAAATCATCTGTAACTTTTCATTCAGAGTTCAGAATGACACAAATCCAACACTCACATTAACGTGGCTCAGTTTTCTATATTGTGATTAAATTTAAGGCAAAAATTGAAAGGACACAGCGTCCAAGTAATCCAATCTATCCCAAACTGAGTGATTCCACGCATTATGCTTCATTTGTAAACATTTGCTCAATGAGCACGAATGATCAGTTTAGAAAGATCATTTTTTAGCTGATCAACTTGACATGTCCGCACTAAATCATCCGTAACATTTGATTTAGAGCTCAAAACGACATGAATTGACGCACACGTTAATCTAGCTCAATTTTCAATATTATGACAACATTTGAGACTGAAAAAGATACGACAAAGCCTCCAGGTAATGTAAAGTATCCCAAACTGCGTGATACCATGCATTATGCTTCATTTGTAAGACTTTACTCAATGAGCACCAATGATCATTTTAGGATGATTATTTTAACTGGCTGATCAACTTGACATGTCCGCACTAAATCATCCGCAACTTTTGATTTAGAGTTCAGAATGACAAGAATCCAACGACCAAGTTAAGTAGCTCAACTTCCTATATTGTGATTAAATTTAAGACAGAAATAGCAAGGACACAACCTCCAATTAATCCAATTGATCCCAAACTGCGTGAGGCTATGCATTGTGCTTCATTTGTAAACCTTTGTTAAATGAGCACCAATGATCAGTTCATAATGACCATTTTAATTAGCTGATAAACTTGATATGTCTGCACTAAATTGTCTGTAACATTTGATTTAGAGCTCAAAATGACATGAATCCGAAGACCACGTTAATCTAGCACAATTTTCAATATTGTAGCAACATTTGGTACTGAAAAAGCTACAACAAAGCCTCCAAGTAATCCAATTTATCCCAAACTGCGTGATGGAATGCATTATGCTTCATTTATAAGGGCTTACTAAAGGAGCACCAATGATAATTTTAACTGACCGATCAACTTGACATATCTACACTAAATCGTCTGTAACTTTTGATTTAGAGTTCAGAGTGACACAAATCCAATTGCCATATAAGGCTAGCTTTGTTTTTATATTGTGATGAAATTTTAGACCGAAGTAGCTATGACAAAGCCTTCAAGTTATCCAATCTATCCCAAACTGCTGGATGTCATACATTATGCTTCATTTGTAAATCTTTGCTCAATGAGCACCAATGATCAATTTAGAATGATCTATTGAACTAGCTGATAAACTTGACATGTCCGCACTAAAGTATCTGTAACTTTTGATTTAGAGTTCAGAATCACACAATTCCAACGCCAACGTTAAGCAAGGTCAGTTTTCTATTTGTGATTAAATTTAAGACAGAAATAGCAAGGACACAACCTCCAAGTAATCCAATCTATCCCAAATTGAGTGATGCCATGTATTATGCTTCATTTGTAAACCTTTGCTTAATGAGCACCAATGATCAGTTTAGAATGATCATTTTAACTAGTTGATGAACTTGACATGTCCGCACTAAATCATCCGTAACCTTTGATTTATTGCTCAAAATGACATGATTAGAACGCCCACATTAATCTAGCTCAATTTCAATATTCTGACAATATTTTAGACTAAAAGAGGTACGACAAAGCCTCCAAATAATCCAATGTATCCCAAACCGTGTGATGCCATGCATTATGCTTCATTTATAATCCTTTACTCAAGGAGCACCAATGATAAGTTTAGAATGATCATTTTAACTGGCCAATCAACTTGATATGTCCGCATTAAATAGTCCGTAACTTTTAATTTTGAGTTCAGAATGACACAAATCTAATGCTCACATTAAGCTACCTCAATATTCTATAATGTGAAAAAATTTTAAACCCAAATAGCTACGAAAAAGAATCCAAGTAATCCAACCTATCCCAAACTGCGTGATGCCATGCATTATGCTTCATTTATAAACCTTTCCTCAATGAGCACCAGTGATAAGTTTAGAATGATCATTTTAAAAAGCTGAGCATCTTGAAACGTCAGAACTAAATCATCTTTTACATTTGATTTAGAGCTCAAAATGACATGAATCCAACGGCCGCGTTAATCTAGCTAAATTTTCAATATTATGACAATATTTGAGACTGAAAGAGCCTCCACATAATCCAATGTATCCCAAATGCGTGATGTCATGCATTATGCTTCATTTGTAAACCTTTGTTAAATGACCACCAATGATCAGTTTATAATGATCATTTTAACTAACTGATCAACTTGATATGTCCACACTAAACTGTCTATAACAATTGATTTAGAGCACAAAATGACAGGAATCCAAAGCCCATTTTAATCTAGCTCAATTTTCAATATTGTGACAACATTTGAGACGAAAAGAGTTACAACAAAGCCTCTAAGTAATCCAATGTATCCCAAACTGCGTGATGGCATGCATTATGCTTCGTTTATTTGCGTTTACTCAACAAGCACCAATGATCAGTTTAGAATGATAATTTTAAATGGCCGATCAACTTCACATGTATGCACTAAATCATCTGTAACTTTTCATTCAGAGTTCAGAATGACACAAATCCAACACCCACATTAACCTGGCTCAGTGTTCTATATTGTGATTAAATTTAAGACAAAAATAGAAAGGACACAGCCTCCAAGTAATCGAATCTATCCCAAACTGAGTGATTCCACGCATTATGCTTCATTTGTAAACATTTGCTCAATGAGCACTAATGATCAGTTTAGAAAGATCATTTTTAGCTGATCAACTTGACATGTCCGCACTAAATCATCCGTAACATTTGATTTAGAGCTCAAAACGACATGAATTGACGCACACGTTAATCTAGCTCAATTTTCAATATTATGACAAAATTTGAGACTGAAAAAGATACGACAAAGCCTCCAGGTAATGTAAAGTATCCCAAACTGCGTGACACCATGCATTATGCTTGATTTGTAAGACTTTACTCAGGGAGCACCAATGATCAGTTTAGAATGATCATTTTAACTAGCCAATCAACTTGAAATGTACCCACTAAATCGTCAGTAACTTTTGATTTAGAGTTCAGAATGACACAAATCCAACGCCCACATTAAGCTAGCTCAGTTTTCTATTTGTGATTGAATTGAATACCGAAATAGCTACGAAAAAGAATCCAAGTAATACATCCATCAAAAACCGCGTGATGCCATGCATTTATGCTTCATTTGTAAACCTCTGCTTGTTTAGCAACAATGATCAATTTAGAATGATCACTTTAACTAGCTGATCAACTTAACATTTCCACACTAAATTGTCTTTATCGTTTGATTTAGATCTCAAAATGACATGAATCCATCGACCACGTTAATCTAGCTCAATTTTCAATATTACGACAACATTTGACACTAAAAGAGCTACGACAAAACCTCCAAGAAATCCAATGTATGCCAAACTGCATGATGCCATGCATTATGCTTCATTCATAAGCATTTACTTAGGGAGCACAATAATCAGTTTAAAATGATCATTTTAACTGGCCAATCAACTTCACATGTCCGCACTAAATCGTCTGAAACTTTTGATTTAGAGTTCAGAATGACAAGAATCCAACGCCCACATTAATCTAGCTTAATTTTCTATATTGTGATTAAATTTGAGAGTGAAAGATCTACAAAAAAAGCATCCAAGTAATCCAATATATCTCAAACTGGGTGATTCCATGCATTATGCTTCATTTATAAGCCTTTTCTCTAGGAGCAGAAAAGATCAGTTTATAATGATCATTTTAACTAGCTCATCCACTGGACATATCCGCACTAAATCGTTCGTAACATTTGATTTAGAGCTCAAAATGACATGATTCAAACGCCCACGTTAATCTATCTAAATTTTCCATATTGTGACAACATTTGACACTAAAAGAGCTACGATAAAACCTCCAAGAATTCCAATGTATGCAAAATTGGGTGATGCCATGCATTATACTTCATTCATAAGCATTTACTTAAGGAGCAACAATGATCAGTTTAGAATGATCATTTTAACTGGCCGATCAACTTGAAATGTCCGCACTAAATCGTTCGTAACTTTGATTTAGAGTTCAGAATGACAAGAATCCAAAGCCCACGTCAAGCTAGCTCAGTTTTCTATGTTGTGATTAAATTAAAGATCGAAATAGCTATGACAAAGCATCCAAGTAATCCAATATATCCCAAACTAGGTGATGCGATGCATTATGCTTCATTTGTAAACCTTTGTTAATTGAGCACCAATGATCGGCGTATAATGATAGTTTTAACAAGCTGATCAACTTTATATGTCCGCACTAAATCGCCTGTAACATTTGATTTAGCGCTAACAATGACATGAATCCAAAGCCCACGTTAATCTAGCTCAATTTTGAATTTTGTGACAACATTTGAGACTAAAAGAGCTACGATAAAACCTCCAAGTAATCCAATGTATCCCAAACTGCATTATGCCATGCATTATGCTTCATTTATAAGCCTTTACTGAAGGAGCACCAACAATCAGCTTAGAATTATCATTTTAACGGGCCGATCAACTTGACATGTCCGCACTAAATTGTCCATAACTTTTGATTTAGAGTTCGAAATGACACGAATCCAACGCCTACGTTAAGCTAACTTAGTTTTATATATTGTGATTAAAGTGAAGTTAGAAATAGCAAGGAAAAGGCCTCCAACTAATCCAATATATCACAAACTGCGTGATGCCATGCATTATGCTTCATTTGTAAAAATTTGCTCAATGAGCATCAATGATCAGATTAGAAAGATCATTTTAACTAGCTGATCAGCTTAACATGTCCGCATTAAATCATCCGTAAGATTTGATTTAGAGCTTAAGAAGACATGAATCGAACGCCCACATTAATCTAGCTTAATTTTCAATCCTAAGACAACATTTTAGACTGAAAGAGCTACGAAAAAGCCTCCAAGTAATCCAATGAATCCCAAACTGTGTGATGCCATGCATTATGCTTCATTTATAAGCGTTTACTCAACGAGCACCAATGATCAGCTTAGAATGATCATTTTAACTGGCCGATCAAATTGACATGTCCGCACTAAATCTTCCATAACTTTTGATTTAGAGTTCAGAATGACACGAATCCAACGCCCACATTAAGTTAGCTCAGTTTTCTATATTGTGATTAAATTTAAGACAGAAATAGCAAGGAAAAAGCCTCCAAGTAATCCAATCTACCCAAACTTCGTGATGCCATGCATTATGCTTCATTTGTAAACCTTTGCTTAATGAGTACCAGTGATTAGATTAAAATGATCATTTTAACTAGCTGATCAACTTGATATGTCTGCACTAAATCATGAGTAACACTTGATTTAGTGCTCAAAATGATATGAATGCAACGCCCACGTTAATCTAGCTCAATTTTCAATATTGTGACAACATTTGTAACTGAAAGAGCTACGACAAAGCCTCTAAGTAATCCAATGTATCCCAAACTGCGTGATGCCATGCATTATGCTTCAATTATAAGCGTTTACTCAAGGAGCACCAATGATCACTGTAAAATGATCATATTAACATTCCGATCAACTTGACGTGTCCGCACTAAATCGTATTTAACATTTGATTTAGAGCTCAAAATGACATGAAACCAACGCCCACGTTAATCTATCTCAATTTTAATTATTGTGACAACATTTGAGACTGAAAGAGCTACAACAAAGCCTCCAACTAATCCAATCTATCCCAAACTGCGTGATGCCATGCATTATGCTTCATTTGTAAACCTTTTCTTGGTGAGGACCAATGATCATTTTAACAAGCTGATCAACTTAACATGTCCGGAAAAATAGTCTTTCCTATTTGATTTAGTACTCAATATGCCATGAATCACCAATGCCCACATTAATCTAGCTCAATTTTTAGTATTGGGACAACATTTGAGACTTAAAGACGTACAACAAAGCCTCCAAGTAATCCAATGTATCCCACACTGCGTGATGCCATGCATAATGCTTCATTTATTAGCCTATTCACAACGAGTGCCAATGATAAATTTAGAATTGTCGTTTTAACTGGCCGATGAACTTGACATGTCTGCACTAAATCATCTGAAACTTTTGATTTGGCTGAATGACACGAATCCAACGCCCACGTTAAGGTATCTCAATTTTCTATATTGTGATTAAATTAAAAACCAATATAGTAAGACAAAGCCTCCAAGTAATCCAATCTATCCCAAGTTGCGTGATGCCATGCATTATGCTTTTCGTGCATTACCTTTGCTAAATGATCACCAATTATCAGTTTAGAATGACCATTTTAACTAGCTGATCAACTTGACATGTCCGCACTTAATCGTCTTTAACATTTGATTTAGAGTTCAAAATAAAAGGAATCCAGCGCCCACATCAAGCTAGCTCAATATTCTATATTGTGACCAAATTTAAGACAGAAATAGCTAGGACATGGTCTCCAATAAATCCAATCTTTCCCAAACTACGTGATGTCATGCATTGTGCTTCATTTGTAAAACGTTGCTCAATGAGCACCAATTATCAGTTTAGAACGACCATTTTAATTAGCTGATAAACGTGACATGTCCCCACTAAATCGCCTTTAATATTTCATTTAGAGCTAAAAATGACATGAATCCAACGGCCACATTTATCTAGCTCAATTTACAATATTGTGAGAACATTTAAGGCCAAAATTGCTACCATAAAGCCTCCAACAAATTCAATCTATCCCAAACTGTGTGATGTCATGCTTTATGCTTCATTTGTAAACCTTTCCTCAATGGGAACCAATGATCAGTTTAGACTGACCATTTTAACTATCTGATCAACTTGACATGTCCACACTAAATCTTCTTTAACATTTGATTTAGAGCTCAAAATGAAAGGAATCCAGCGTCCATGTCAAGCTAGCTCAATATTATATATTGTGACCAAATTAAAGACCGAAATAGCTAGGACATAGCCTCCAAAAAATCTAATCTATCCCAAACTGTGTGATGTCATGTATTATGGTTCATTGGTAAACCTTCCTTAATGAGCACCAATGATCAGTTTAGAATTATCATTTTAACTAGCTGATCAACTTCACATGTCCGCACTAAATCGTCTTTAACATTTGATTTAGAGCTCAAAATGACATGAATCCAACGCCCACGTTAATCTAGCTCAATTTTCAATACTACGACAACATTTGAGATTGAAAAAACTACGACAAAGCCTCCAAGTAATCCAATGTATCCCAAAGTGCGTGATGGCATGCATTATGCTTCGTTTATAACCATTAACTCAAAAAGCACCAGTGATCTGTTTAGAACAATCATTTTAACTGGCCGATCAACTTAACATGTCCGCACTAAATCATCCGTAACTTTTGATTTAGAGTTCATAATGACTGGAATCCAACGCACACGTTAAGCTAGCTCAATTTTATTTATTGTGATAAAATTTAAGACCAAAATAGCTACAACGAAGTCTACAAAGAATCCAATCTATCCCAAACTGCGTGATGCCATACATTATGCTTCATTTGTAAACCTTTTCTCGGTGAGCACCAATGATCAGTTTAGAATGATCATTTTAACAAGCTGATCCACGTGACATATCCATACTAAATTGTCTTTAGTATTTTATTTAGAACTGAAAATGACTTGAATCCAACGCCCACGTTAATCTAGCTCAATTTTTACTATTGTGACAACATTTGAGACTTAAAGACCCATGGCAAAGCCTCCAAGTATTCCAATGTATCCCAAACTGTGTCATGCCATGCATTATGCTTCATTTATAAGCTTTTACACAAGGAGTACCAGTGATCAATTTAGAATTATCATTTTTATTAGACGATCAACTTGACATGTCCGCACTAAATCGTCTGAAACATTTGATTTAGCAGAATGACATGAATCCATCGCCCACGTTAAGCTAGCTCAATTTTCTATATTGTGGTTAAATTTAAAATAGAAATAGCTATGACAACGCCCCCAAGTAAGCCAATCTATCCCAAACAGCGTAATGCCATGCAATATGCTTCATTTGTAAAACTTTACTAAATGAGCAACAAAGATCAGTTTAGAATGATCATTTTAACTAGCTTATCAATTTGACATCTCCGCTCTAAATTGTTTTTAACATTTCATTTGGAGTTTAAAATGACATGAATCAAACGTGCACATTAATCTAGCGCAATTTACAATATTGTGCAACACTTGAACTGAAAGAGCTACGAGAGAGCCTCCAACTAATCCAATGTATCCCAAACTGCATGATGCCATGCATTAATCTTTATTTATAAACCTTTACTTAAGGAGCAACACTGATCAGTTTAGAATGATCACTTTAACTTGCTGATCAACTTGACATGTCCGCACTGAATCGTCTTTATCATTAGATTGAGAGCTCAAAATGACAATAATCCAACGGCCACATTAATCAAGCTCAATTTTCTTTATTTTGACAACATTTGAGACCCAAAGAGCTACAACAAAGCCTCCAAGTGATCCAATGTATCCCAAACTGCATGATGCCATGCATTATCCTTTATTTATGAGGCTTTACTTAAGGAGCAGAAATGATCAGTTTAGAATGATCACTTTAACTAGCTGATCAACTTGACATGTCCGCACTAAATCGTCTTTAACATTAGATTGAGAGCTCAAAATGACAATAATCCAACGGCCACATTAATCAAGCTCAATTTTCTTTATTTTGACAACATTTGAGACCGAAAGAGCTACAACAAAGCCTCCAAGTGATCCAATGTATCCCAAACTGCATGATGCCATGCATTATCCTTTATTTATGAGCCTTTACTTAAGGAGCAGAAATGATCAGTTTAGAATGATCACTTTAACTAGCTTATCAACTTGACATGTCCGCACTAAATCGTCTTTAACATTAGATTGAGAGCTCAAAATGACAATAATCCAACGGCCACATTAATCAAGCTCAATTTTCTATATTTTGACAACATTTGAGACCGAAAGAGCTACGACAAAGCCTCCAAGTAATCCAATGTATCCCAAACTGCGTGATGCCATGCATTATGCTTCATTTATAAGCTTTTACTCAAGGAGAACCAATGATCAATTTAGAATGATCATTTTAACTAGCTGATCAATTTGACATGTCCACACTAAATCGTCTGTAACTTTTTATTCAGAGTTCAGAATGACAGAAATCCAACGCACATGTTAAACTAGCTCAATTTTCTTTATTGTGATAAAATTTAATACCAAAGTAGCTACAACAAAGTCTACAAGGAATCCAATCTATCCCAAACTGCATGATGCCATGCATTGTGCTTCATTTGTAAACCTTTTCTCAGTGAGCACCAATGATCAGTTTAGAATGATCATTTTAACGTGACATATCCGGATTAAATTGTCTTTAGTATTTGATTTAGAGCTCAAAATGACTTGAATCCAACACCCATGTTAATTTAGCTCAATATTTAGTATTGTGACAACATTTGAGACTTAAACACCCACGACAAAGGCTCCAAGTAGTCCAATGTACCCCAAACAGCGTGATGCCATGCATTATGCTTCATTTATAAGCCATTACACAAGGAGTACAAGTGATCAATTTAGAATTATCATTTTATCTCGCCGATCAACTTGACAGGTCTTCAATAAATAGTCCAAAACATTTGATTTAGCATAATGACAAGAATCTGACGTCCACGTTAACCTAGCTCAATTTTCTATATTGTGACTAAATTTAATATCGAAATAGCTACGACAAAGCCTCCAAGTAAAACAATCTATCCCAAACTGTGTGATGCCATGCATTATGCTTCATTTGTAAACCTTTTTCACTGAGCACCAATGATCAGTTAGAATGATCATTTTAACTAGCTGATCAACTTGACATTTCCGGACTAAATCGTCTTTAGTATTTTATTTATAGCTCAAAATGACAAGAATCCAACGTCCATGTTAATCTAGCTCAATTTTTAGTATTGTGACAACATTTCAGACTTAAACAGCTACGAAAAAGCCTTCAAGTAATCCAATGTTTCCAAAAAAGCATGATGCCATGCATTATGCTTCATTTATAAGCCTTTACACAAGGAGTCCCAATGATCAGTTTAGAATTATCATTTTAACTGGTCGATCAACTTGACATGTCCGAAATTAAATCGTCCTAAACTTTTGATTTAGCAAAAAGTCGAATCCAACGCCCATGTTAGGCTACCTCAATTTTCTATTTTATGATTAAATTTAAGAGAAAAATAGCTACGACTAAGCCTCCAAGTAATCCAATTTATCCTAAACTGCTTGATGCCATGCATTATGCTTCATTTGTAAACATTTGCTTAATGAGCACCAATAATAAGTTTAGAATGATCATTTGAACTAACTTATCAACTTGACATCTCCACACTAAATCGTTTTTAACATTTCATTTAGAGCTCAAAATGACATGAATCCAACATTCACATTAATCTAGCTCAATTTTCAAAAATGTGGAACAATTGAGACTGAAAGAGCTATGACAAAGCCTTTAACTAATCCAATGTATCCCAAACGACGTGTTGCCATGCATTATCCTTTATTTATAAGCCTTTACTCAAGGAGCACCAATGATCAATTTAGAATGATCATTTTAACTGGCTGATTAACTTGACATGTCTCACTAAATTGGCCGTAAGTTTTGATTTAGAATTCAGAATAACACATATGCAACGTCCACGTTAAGCTAGCTCAATTTACTATATTTTCATTAAGTTTAAGACGGAAATAGCTATGACAAAGCTTCCAAGTAATCCAATCTATCCCAAACTGTGTGATACCATGCATTATGGTTCATTTGTAAAGCTTTGCTCAGTGAGCAACAATGATCAGTTTAGAATGATCATTTTAACTAGCTGATCAACTTGACATGTCTGCACTAAATCTTCTGTAATTTTTGATTTAGAGTTCACAATAACATGAATCCAACGCCTGTGTTAATCTAACTCAATTTACTATATTGTGCTTAAGTTTAAGCCCCAAATAACTATGATAAAGCCTCCAAGTAATCCCCAAACTGCGTGATTCCATGCATTATGCTTCATTTGTAAGCCTTTCCTCATTGAGCACCAATGATCAGTTTAGAATGATCATTTTAACTTGCTGATCAACTTTACATGTCTGGAGTAAATCGTCTTTAACATTTGAGTTAGAGCCCAAAATTTCATGAATCCAAGGCTCACTTTAATCTAGCTCAATTTTCAATATTATGACAACATTTGAGACTAAAAGAGCTACGAAAAAGCCTCCAAGTAATCCAATGTATCCCAAACTGCGTGATGCCATGCATTGTGCTTCATTTATAAACCATTACTCAAGGAGCGCCAATGATCATTTTAGAATGATCATTTTTACAGGCAGATCAACTTGACATGTACGCACTAAATCCTCCGTAACTTTTGATTTAGAGTTCAAAATAACATGAATCCATTGCCCAAGTCGAGCTAGCTCAATATTCTATGTTGTGACAAAATTTAAGAGCGAAATAGCTACAACAAAGCCTTAAAAAAATCCAATATATGCAACCTTGCGTGATGTCAGCAATTATGCTTCATTTCTAAACCTTTGTATCAATGAGCACAAATGATCAGTTTAGAATTATCATTTTACCTAGCTGATCAAATTGACATATCCGCACTAAATCCTCTTTAACATTTGATTTAGAAATCAAAATGACATGAATCAAACGCCCACTTTAATCTAGCTCAATTTTTAATATTGTGACAACATTTGAGACTAAAAGAGCTATGACAAAGCCTCTATATAATCCAACCTATTCCAAATTGCGTAATGCCATGCATTTTGCTTACCATCAGTTTAGAATGATCATCTTAACGAGCTGATCAACTTGACATGTCCGGAGTAAATCGTCTTTAATATTTGATTTAGAGGTCAAAATAACATGAATAACCCGCCCACATTAATCTAGCTTAATTTTCAATATTGTGACAACATTTGAGACTGAAAAAGCTACGACAAAGACTCCAAGTAATCCAATCTATCCCAAACTTCGTGATACCATGTAGTATGCTTCATCTGTAAACCATTGCTCAAGGAGAACCATTGATCAGTTTGGAATGATTATTTTAACTAGTTGATCAGCATGACATGTGCACACTATATTGTCTTTAACATTTGATTTAGAGCTCAAAATGGCATGAATCCAACTCCCCTCAATTTTCAATATTGTGACAACATCTGAGACTAAAAGAGCTACGACAAAGCCTCCAAATAATCTAGTGTATCCCAAACTGCGTGATGCCATGCATTATACTTCATTTATAAGCTTTTACTCAAGGAACACCAATGATTAGTTTAGAGTGATCATTTTAACTGGCCGTTCAACTTGACATGTCCGCACTAAATTGTCCTAACTTTTGATACAATTTAGAATGACACAAATGCAATGCCCACATTAAGCTAGGTCAACACTCTATATTGTGACAAAATTTATGACCGAAATAACTACAACAAAGCCTCCAAGTAATCCAATCTATCCCAAACTGCATGATGCCAGGCATTATCCATCAATTATAAACCTTTGCTCAATGAGCACCAATGATCAGTTTAGAGTGATCATTTTAACTAGATGATCAACATGATATGTTTGGACTAAATCATCTTTAACATTTGAGTTAGAGCTCAAAATGACATGAATCAAACGCCCATGTTACTCTAGCTCTATTTTTAATACTTTGACACCATTTGAGACTGAAAGAGCTACGTCAAAGCATCCAAGTAATCCAATGTATCCCAAACTGCATGATGACATGCATTATACTTCATTTATAAGCCTTTACTCAAGCAGCACCAATGATTAGTTTAGAATGATCATTTTAACTACCCTTCAACTTGACATGTCCGCACTAAATTGTCGTAACTTTTGATACAACTGAGAATGACACGAATTCAATGCCCACGTTAAGCTAGCTCAATACTCTATATTGTGACAAAATTTAAGACCAAAATAACTGCAACAAAGCCTCCAAGTAATCCAATCTATCCCAAACTGCGTGATGTCATGCATTATGCTTCAATTGTAAAACTTTACTCAATGAGCACCAATGATCAGTTTAGAATGATCATTTTAACTTGCTGATCAACATGACATGTCGGCACTGAATCGACCTTAACATTTGATTTAGAGCTCAACATGACATGAATCAAATGCCTACGTTAATCTAGCTCAATTTTCAATAATGTGACAACATTTGAGGCTGAAAGGCTACGACAAAGCCCCCAAGTAATCAAGCGTATCCAAAACTGTTTGATGACATGCATTACGCCTATGTTAAACTAGCTCAATTTTCAATATTGTGACAACATTTGAGGCTGAAAGAGCTACGACAAAGCCCCCAAGTAATCCAGCGTATCCAAAACTATTTGATGACATGCATTATGCTTCATTTATAAGCCCTTACTAAAGTAGGACCAACGATCAGTTTAGAATTATCATTTAACTGGCTGATTAACTTGACTTGTCTGCACTAAATCGTCCATAACATTTGATTTAGAGTTCAGAATGACACGATTCCAATGCTCAGGCTATACTAGCTCATTTTTCTATATTGTAACAAAATTTAAGACCACAATAGCTAGGAAAAAGCCTCCAAGTTATCCAATATATACCAAACTGATTGATGCCACGCATTATGCTTCATTTATAAGCCTTTACTCAAGGAGCACAAATGATTAGCTAAGAATGATCATTTTAACTGGCCATTCAACTTGACTTGTCCGCACTAAATTGTCCTAAGTTTTGATACAGTTAAAAATGTCACGAATGCAATGCCCACGTTAAGCTATCTCAATACTCTATATTGTGACAAAATTTAAGACCGAAATAACTACAACAAAGCCTCCAAGTAATCCAATCTACCCCAAACTGCGAGATGCCATGTATTATGCTTCAATTGTAAACCTTTGCTCAATGAGCACCAATGATCAGTTTAGAGTGATCATTTTAACTAGATGATCAACATGACACGTTTGGACTAAATTGTCTTTAACATTTGAGTTAGAGCTCAAAATGACATTACTCAAAACGCCAACGTTAATCTAGCTCAATGTTCAATAGTGTGACAGCATTTAAGGCTGAAAGAGCTATGTCAAAGCCTCCAAATAATCCAATCTATTCCAAACTGCGTTATGCCATGCATTATGCATCAATTGTAAACTTTTGCTCAATGAGCACTAATGATCAGTTTAGAATGATCATTTTAACTTGGTTATCAACATGACATGTCCGCACTGAATCCTCTTTAACATTTGATTTAGAGCTCAACATGACATGAATCAAACGCCTACGTTAATCTAGCTTAATTTTCAATATTGTGACAACATTTGAGACTGAAAGAGTGACGACAAAGCTCCCAAGTAATCCAATGTATCCAAAACTGTTTGATGACACGCATTATGCATCATTTATAAGCCTTTACTAAAGTAGCACCAATGATCAGTTTAGAATTATCATTTAACTCGCCGATCAACTTGACATGTCTGCACTAAATCGTCCATAACTTTGGATTTAGAGTTCAGAATGACACAAATCCAATGCTCACGTTATACTAGCTCATTGTTCTCTATTGTAACAAAATTTAAGACCGCAATAGCTATGAAAAAGACTCCAAGATATCCAATATATCCTAAACTGCTTGTTGCCATGCATTATGCTTCCTTTGTAAACCTTTGCTCAATGAGCATCAATGATCATTTTAGAATGATCAATTTATCTAGCTGATAAAAATGAGATGTCCGCACAAAATTTGACTTAGATTTCAGTATGCCCATGTTAAGCTAGCTCAATATTCTATATTAAGACAAAATTTAAGATTGAAATAGCTACAACAAAGCTCTAAGTAATCCAATCTATCCCAAACTGTGTGATGCCATCCATTATGCTTCATTTGTAAACCTTTTCTCAGTTAGCAATAATTATCAGTTTAGAATGATCATTTTAACTAGTTGATCAACTTAAAATTATGCTTCATTTGTAAACCTTTGCTCAATTAGCACCAATGATCAATTTAGAATGATCATTTTAACTAGCTGATCAACTTGAGATGTCTGGACTAAATCATCTTTAATATTTGTTTTAGAGCTCAAAATGACATGCATCCAATGCCCACCTTAATCTAGCTCAATTTTCAATTGTGAATTCATTTCATAATAGTCTCAAAAAGCTACGAAAAAACATCCAAGTAATCCAATGTATCCAAAACTGCGTGATGACATGCATTATCCTTCATTTATAAGCCTTTCGTTACTCAAAGAGCACCAATGATCAGTTTAGAATTATCTTTTTAACTAGCCGATAAACTTGAGATGTCTACACTAGATCGTTGTAACTTTTTATTTGGAGTTCAGAATGACACGAATCCAACACCCATGTTAAGCTAGCTCAATGTTCTATATTGTGATTAAATTTGTGACCGACATAGCTACGACAAATCCTCCAAGTAATCCAATCTATCCCAAACTGCATGATGCCAGGCATTATCCATCAATTATAAACCTTTCCTCAATGAGCACCAATGATCAGTTTAGAGTGATCATTTTAACTAGATGATAACCATGACATGTGCAGACTAAATCGTCTTTAACATTTGTGTTAGAGCTCAAAATGACATGAATCAAACGCCCACATTAATCTAGCTCAATTTTGAATATTGTGACATCATTCGAGACTGAAAGAGCTACGTCAAAGCCTCCAAGTAATCCAATGTATCCCAAACTGCATGATGTCATGCATTATACTCATTTATAAGCCTTTACTCAAGGAGCACCAATGATTAGTTTAGAATGATCATTTTAACTGGCCGTTCAACTTGACATGTCCGCACTAAATTGTCCTAACTTTTGATACAGTTGAGAATGACACAAATGCAATGCCCACGTTAAGCTAACTCAATACTCTATATTTTGAATAATTTAAGACCGAAATAAGTACAACAAAGCCTCCAAATAATCCAATCTATCCCAAACGGCGTGATGCCATGCATTATGCTTCAATTGTAAACCTTTGCTCAATGAGCACCAATGATCAGTTTAGAGTGATCATTCTAACTAGATTATCAACATGACATGTTTAGACTAAATCGTCTTTAACATTTGAGTTAGAGCTCAAACTGACATGAATCAAACGCCCACGTTAATCTAGCTCAATTTTCAATAGTGTTACACCATTTGAGACTGAAAGTGCTACGCCAAAGCTTCCAAGTAATCCAATGTATCCCAAACTGCATGATGCCATGCATTATACTTCATTTATAAGCCTTTACTCAAGAAGCACCAATGATTAGTTTAGAATGATCATTTTAACTGGCCCTTCAACTTGACATGTACGCACTAAATTGTCCTAACTTTTGATACAGTTGAGAATGATACGAATGCAACGCCCACGTTAAGCTAGGTCAATACTCTATATTGTGACAAAATTTAAGACCAAAATAACTACAACAAAGCCTCCAAGTAATCCAATCTATCCTAAACTGCGTGATGTTATGCATTATGCTTCAATTGTAAACCTTTGCTCAATGAGCACCAATGACCAGTTTAGAATTATGATTTTAACTTGATGATCAACATGACATGTCCGAACTGAATCCTCTTTAACATTTGATTTAGAGCTCAACATGACATGAATCAAACGCCTACGTTAATCTAGATCAATTTTCAATATTGTGACAACATTTGAGACTGAAAGAGCTTCGACAAAGCCCCCAAGTAATCCAACGTATCCAAAACTATTTGATGACATGCATTATGCTTCATTTATAAGCCTTTACTAAAGTAGCACCAATGATCAGTTTAGAATTTTCATTTAACTGACTGATTAACTTGTCATGTTTGCACTAAATCGTCCATAACTTTTGATTTAGAGTTCAGAATGACACGAATCCAATGCTCACGTTATACTAGCTCGTTTTTCTATATTGTAACAAAATTTAAGATCAAAATAGTTATGAAAAAGCCTCCAAGTGATCCAATATATCCTAAATTGCTTGATGCCATGCATTATGCTTAATTTATAAGCATTTACTCAAGGAGCACCAATGATTAGTTTGGAATGATCATTTTAACCGACCGTTCAACTTGACATGTCTGCACCAAATTGTTCTAACTTTTGATACAGTTAAGAATGACAAAAATCCAACACCCACGTTAAGCTAGCTCAATACTCTATATTATGACAAAATTTAAGACCGAAATAACTACAACAAAGCCTCCAAGTAATCCAATCTATCCCAAACTGCGTGATGTCATGCATTATGCTTCAATTGTAAAACATTGCTCAATGAGCACCAATGATCAGTTTAAATGATCATTTTAACTTGCTGATCAACATGACATGTCGGCACTGAATCGTCTTTAATGTTTGATTTAGAGCTCAACATGACATGACTCAAACGCCTACGTTAATCGAGCTCAATTTTCGATAATGTGACAACATTTGAGGCTGAAAGGCTACGACAAAGCCCCCAAGTAATCAAGCGTATCCAAAACTATTTGATGACATGCATTACACCTATGTTAATCTAGCTCAATTTTCAATATTGTGACAACATTTGGGGCTGAAAGAGGTACGACAAAGCCCCCAAGTAATCCAGTGTATCCAAAACTATTTGATGACATGCATTATGCTTCATTTATAAGCCTTTACTAAAGTAGGACCAATGATCAGTTTAGAATTATCACTTAACTGGCCGATTAACTTGACTTGTCTGCACTAAATCGTCCATAACATTTGATTTAGAATTCAGAATGACACGAATCCATTGCTCAGGTTATACTAGCTCATTTTTCTATATTGTAACAAAATTTAAGACCGCAATAGCTAGGAAAAAGCCTCAAAGTTATCCAATATATCCTAAACTGATTGATGCCACACATTATGCTTCATTTGTAAGCCTTTACTCAAGGAGCACCATTGATTAGTTTAGAATGATCATTTTAATTGGCCGTTCAACTTGACATGTCCGCACTAAATTGTCGTAAGTTTTGATACAGTTAAGAATGACACGAATGCAACGCCCACGTTAAGCTATCTCAATACTCTATATTGTGACAAAATTTAAGACCAAAATAACTACAACAAAGCCTCCAAGTAATCCAATCTACCCCAAACTGCGAGATGCCATGGATTATGCTTCAATTGTAAACCTTTGCTCAATGAGCACCAATGATCATTTTAGAGTGATCATTTTAACTAGATGATCAACATGACATGTTTGGACTAAATTGTTTTTATCATTTGAGTTAGAGCTCAAAATGACATGAATCAAACGTCAACGTTAATCTAGCTCAATTTTCAATAGTGTGACACCATTTATGACTGAAAGAGCTATGTCAAAGCCTCCAAGTAATCCAATCTATTCCAAACTGCGTTATGCCATGCATTATGCTTAATTGTAAAACATTGCTCAATGAGCACCAATAATCAGTTTAAATGATCATTTTAACTTGCTGATCAACATGACATGTCCGCACTGAATCCTCTTTATCATTTGATTTAGAGGTCAACATGACATGAATCAAACGCCTACGTTAATCTAGCTTAATTTTCAATATTGTGACAACATTTGAGATTGAAAGAGTGAAGACAAAGCTCCCAAGTAATCCAATGTATCCAAAACTGTTTGATGACATGCATTATGCATCATTTATAAGCCTTTACTAAAGTAGCACCAATTATCAGTTTAGAATTATCATTTAACTGGCCGATTAACTTGACATGTCTGCACTAAA
Organism: Pugionium cornutum; assembly: GCA_018901935.1. Taxonomy (NCBI): domain Eukaryota; kingdom Viridiplantae; phylum Streptophyta; class Magnoliopsida; order Brassicales; family Brassicaceae; genus Pugionium; species Pugionium cornutum. The sequence goes on from CM032160.1 coordinate 17,438,517, forward strand.
TCGTCCATAACTTTTGATTTAGATTCAGAATGACACGAATCCAATGCTCACGTTATACTAGCTCATTGTTCTATATTGTAACAAAATTTAAGACCGCAATAGCTATGAAAAAGACTCCAAGTTATCCAATATATCCCAAACTGCTAGATGCCATGCATTACGCTTCCTTTGTAAACCTTTGCTCAATGAGCATCAACGACCAGTTTAGAATGATCAATTTATCTAGATGATAAAATGAGATGTCCGCACTAAATTTGACATAGATTTCAGAATGACATGAACCAATGCCCACGTTAAGCTAGCTCAATATTCTATATTGTGACAAAATTTAAGATTGAAATAGCTAAGACAAATCTCTAAGTAATCCAATCTATCCAAAACTGTGTGATGCCATCCATTATGCTTCATTTGTAAAAATTTTCTCAGTGAGCAATAATTATCAGTTTAGAATGATCATTTTATCTAGTTGATCAACTTAAAATTATGCTTCATTTGTAGACCTTTGCTCAATTAGCACCAATGATCAATTTAGAATGATCATTTTAACTAGCTGATCAACTTGACATGTCTGGACTAAATCATCTTTACTATTTGATTTAGAGCTCAAAATGACATGCATCCAACACCCACCTTAATCTAGCTCAATTTTCAATTGTGACAACATTTCATAATAGTCTCAAAAAACTACAAAAAAACTTCCAAGTAATCCAATGTATCCAAAACTGGGTGATGACATGCATTATCCTTCATTTATAAGCCTTTCTTTACTCAAAGAGCACCAATGATCAGTTTAGAATTATCTTTTTAACTAGCCGATAAACTTGAGATGTCTACACTAGATCGTCTTAACTTTTGATTTGGAGTTCAGAATGACACAAATCCAACACCCATGTTAAGCTAGCTCAATTTTCTACATTGTGATTAAATTAATGACCGACATAGCTACGACAAAGCCTCCAAGTAATCCAATATATCCTAAACTGCTGGATGCAATGCATTATGCTTCATTTGTAAACCTTTTCTCAATGAGCACCAAGGATCAGTTTAGAATGATCATTTTAATTAGATGATAACCATGACATGTGCTGACTAAATCGTCTTTAAATTTGCGTTAGAGCTCAAAATGACATGAATCAAACGCCCACGTTAATCAAGCTCAATTTTGAATATTGTGACATCATTTGAGACTGAAAGAGCTACGTCAAAGCCTCCAAGTAATCCAATGTATCCCAAACTGCATGATGCCATGCATTATACTCATTTATAAGCCTTTACTCAAGTAGCACCAATGATTAGTTTAGAATGATCATTTTAACTGGCCGCTCAACTTGACATGTCCGCACTAAATTGTCCTAACTTTTGATACATTTGAGAATGACACAAATGCAATGCCCACGTTAAGCTAGCTCAATACTCTATATTGTGAATAATTTAAGACCAAAATAACTACATCAAAGCCTCCCAGTAATCCAATCTATCCCAAACGGCGTGATGCCATGCATTATGCTTCAATTGTAAACCTTTGCTCAATGAGCACCAATGATCAGTTTAGAGTGATCATTTTAACTAGATGATCAACATGACATGTTTGGACTAAATCGTCTTTAACATTTGAGTTAGAGCTCAAACTGACATGAATCAAACGCCCACGTTAATCTAGCTCAATTTTCAATAGTGTTACACCATTTGAGACTAAAAGAGCTACGCCAAAGCTTCTAAGTAATCCAATGTATCCCAAACTGCATGATGCCATGCATTATACTTCATTTATAAGCCTTTACTCAAGGAGCACCAATGATTAGTTTAGAATGATCATTTTAACTGGCCCTTCAACTTGACATGTACGCACTAAATTGTCCTAACTTTTGATACAGTTGAGAATAATACGAATGCAACGCCCACATTAAGCTAGGTCAATATTCTATATTGTGACAAAATTTAAGACCAAAATAACTACAACAAAGCCTCCAAGTAATCCAATCTATCGTAAACTGCGTGATGTCATGCATTATGCTTCAATTGTAAACCTTTGCTCAATGAGCACCAATGATCAGTTTAAAATTATCATTTTAACTTGCTGATCAACATCACATGTCCGAACTGAATCCTCTTTAACATTTGATTTAGAGCTTAACATGACATGAATCAAACGCCTACGTTAATCTAGCTCAATTTTAAATATTGTGACAACATTTGCGACTGAAAGAGCTTCAACAAAGCCCCCAAGTAATCCAACGTATCCAAAACTATTTGAAGACATGCATTATGCATCATTTATAAGCCTTTACTAAAGTAGAACCAATGATCAGTTTAGAATTATCATTTAACTGACCGATTAACTTGACATGTCTGCACTAAATCGTCCATAACTTTTGATTTAGAGTTCAGAATTACACGAATCCAATGCTCACGTTATACTAGCTTGTTTTTCTATATTGTAACAAAATTTATGACCGAAATAGTGATGAAAAAGCCTCCAAGTTATCCAATATATCCTAAACATCTTGATGCCATGCATTATGCTCAATTTATAAGCCTTTACTCAAGGAGCACCAATGATTAGTTTAGAATGATCATTTTAACTGACCATTCAACTTCACATGTCCGCACTAAATTGTCCTAACTTTTGATACAGTTAAGAATGACACGAATGCAACACCCACGTTAAGCTAGCTCAATACTCTATATTATGACAAAATTTAAGACCGAAATAACTACAACAAAGCCTCCAAGTAATCCAATCTTTCCCTAACTGCGTGATGTCATGCATTATGCTTCAATTGTAAAACTTTGCTCAATGAGCACCAATGATCAGTTTAAATGATCATTTTAACTTCCTGATCAACATGACATGTCGGCACTGAATCGTCCTTAACATTTGATTTAGAGCCCAACATGACATGAATCAAACGCCTACGTTAATCTAGCTCAATTTTCAATATTGTGATCATTTTAACTAGATGATCAACATGACATGTTTGGACTAAATCGTCTTTAATATTTGATTCAGAGCTCAAAATAACATGAATCAAATGCCTACGTTAATCTAGCTCAATTTTCAATATTGTGACAACATTTGAGGCTGAACGAGCTACGACAAAGACTCCAAGTAATCCGATTAATCTGAAACTGCGTGATGCCATGCATTATGCTTCATTTAAAAGCCTTTACTCAATGAGCACCACTGATCAGTTTACAAAGATCATTTTAACAGGCGGATCAACTTGACATGTCCACCCTAAATTGTCTGAAACTTTTGATTTAGAGTTCAGAATGACACGAATCCAACCCCCACGTTAAGCTAGCTCAGTTTTCTATATTGTTATTAAATTTAAGACCGAAATCGCTACGACAAAGCCTCTAAGTAATCCAATCTATCCCAAACTTTGAATGCCATGCATTATGCTTCATTTGTAAACCTCTGCTCAATTAGCACCAATAATCAATTTAGAATGATCATTTTAATTAGCTGATCAACTTGACATGTCTGGACTAAATCATCTTTAGTATTTGATTTAGAACACAAAATGACATGCATCCAACGCCCACCTTAATCTAGCTCAATTTTCAATTGAGACAACATTTCATAATAGTCTCAAAAAGCTACGAAAAAACTACTAAGTAATCCAATGTATCCAAAACTGCGGGATGACATGCATTATCCTTCATTTAAAAGCCATTACTCAAGGAGCACCAATGATCAGTTTAGAATTATCATTTTAACTAGCCGATAAACTTGACATGTCTACACTAGATCGTCTTAACTTTTGATTTGGAGTTCATAATGACACAAATCCAACGCCCATGTTAAGCTAGCTCAATTTTCTATATTCTGATTAAATTTCAGACCGACATAGCTACGACAAAGCCTCTAAGTAAGCCAATATATCCCAAACTGCATGATACCATGCATTATGCTTCAATTGTAAACCTTTGCTCAATAAGCACCAATGATAAGTTTAGAATGATCATTTTAACAAGCTGATCAACATGACATGTCCACACTAAATCATCTTTAGCATTTGATTTAGAGCTCAAAATGACATGAATCCAACGCTCACGTTAATCTAGCTCAATTTTCAATATTGTGACAAAATTTGACAATGAAAGAGCTAGGACAAAACCTCCAAGTGATCCAATGTATCTGAAACTGCGTGATACCATGCATTATACTTCATTTTAAAAGCCTTACTCAAAGAGCAGAAATGATTAGTTTCGAATGATCATTTCAACTTGCCAATCAACTTGACATGTTCGCACTAACTCATCCGTAACCTTTGATATAGAGTTTTGAATGAAACGAATCCAATGTCCATGTTAAGCTAGCTCGATATTTTATATTGTGACAAAATTTAATACCAAAATATCTACAAAAAAGCCTCCAAGTAATCCAATCTATCCCAAACTGCGTGATGCCATGCATTATGCCTTAATTGTAAACCTTTCCTCAACGAGGACCACTGATCAGTTTAGAATGATCATTTTAACTAGCTGATCAACTTGACCTGTCCGCATCGTCTTTAACAATTGATTTAGAGCTAAAAATGACATGAATCCAGGCCTACGTTAATCTAGTTCAATTTTCAATATTGTTACAACATTCAGACTGAAAAACCTACGACAAAACCTCCAAGTAATCCAATGTATCCAAACTGCGTGATGTCATGCATTATGCTTCATTTATAAGCCTTTACTCAAGGAGCAGGAATGACCATTTTAAAAAATGATCATTTTAACTTGCCGATCAACTTGACATGTCTGCACAACATCGTCTGTAACTTTTGATTTACAATTCAGAATTACATGAATGCAACGCCTATGTTAAGCTAGCTGAATATTCTATATTGTGACAAAATTTAAGATTGAAATAGCTACGATAAAGCCTCCAAGTAATCCAATCAATCCCAAACATTGAAATAGCTGTGATGCCATGCATTATGCTTCGTTTGTAAACCTTTGCTCAATGAGCTTCAATGATCAGTTTAGAGTGATCATTATAACTAGCTGATCCACTCGACATGCCTGCACTAAATTGTTTTTAACATTCAATTTAGAGATGAAAATGACATGAATCCAATGCCCACGTTAATCTAGCTCAATTTTCAATATTGTGACAAGATTTGCGACTAAAAGAGCTACAACAAAGTCCTCATATAATCCAATGGATGCCAAACTGAGTGATGCCATGCATTATGCTTCATGTTTTTGCCTTTACTCAAGGAGCAACATTGACCAGTTTAGAAGGAGCATTTTAACCTGCCGATAAACTTGACATGTCCGCACAAAATCCTTTGTAACTTTTGTTTTAGGGTTCAGGATGACACGAATCCAATGCCCACATTAAGCTAGCTGAATATTCGATTTTGTGACAAACTATAAGACACAAAACCTCCATGTAATCCAATCTATCTTAAACTGCGTGATGCCATGCATTATGTTTCATTTGTAAATCTTTGCTCAATGAGAACCAATGATTAGTTTAGAATGACCATTTTAACTCGCCGAGCAACTTGACATGTCCGCACCAAATCGTCCGTAACTTTTTATTTAGAGTTCAGAATGACACGAACCAACACCCACGTTAAACTAGCTAAATATTCTATATTGTGACAAAAATTAAGACCGAAATAGCTATGATATAGCCTGTAATCAAGTATATCCCAAATTGCATGATGCCATGCATTATGCTTCCTTTTTAAACCTTTGCTCAATGAGCACCAATAATCAGTTTAGAATGATCAATTTAACTAGCTGATAAACTTGACATTTCTGCACTAAATCATCCGTAACTTTTGATTTAGAGTTCATAATGATATGAATACAATTCCCACATTAAGCTAGCTCAATATTCTATATTGTGACAAAATTTAAGATTGAAATAGCTACGACAAAGCCTCCAAGTAATCCAATCTATCCCAAAATTAGTGATGCAATGCTTGATTTGTAAACCGTTGCTCAATGAGCACTAATGATCAGTTTAGATAGATCATTTTAACTAGCTTATCAACTTGACATGTTCGCACTAAATTGTCGTTAACATTTTATTTACAGCTCAAAATGGTAGGAATCCAATGCCCACATTAATCTAGCTAAATTTTCAATATTGTGACATCATTTGAGACTGAAAGGGCTACGACAAAGCCCCCATGTAATCCAATGTATCCCCAACTGCGTGTTGCCATGCATTAAGCTTCATATATAAGCCTTTACTTAAGGAGAAGCAATGACCAGTTTAGAATGATATTTTTAACTCGCCGATCAATTTGACATGTCCATGAAAAATCGTCCATAACATTTGATGTAGAGTTCAGAATGACACGAATCCAACGCCCACGTTAAGATAGCTGAATATTCTTTATTGTGATTAAATTTAGGACTGAAATAGCTAAGACAAAGCCTCCAAGTAATCCAATCTATCCCAAACTGCGTGATGCAATGCATTATGCTTCACTTGTAAATCTTTGCTCCATGAGCACCGATGATTTGTTTAGAATGATCATTTTAACTAGTTGTTCAACTTGACATGTCCACACTAAATTTTCTTTACATTTGATTTAGAGCTCAAAATGACATGAATCCAACGTCCACGTTAATCTAGCCCAATTTTCAATATTGTGACAAGATTTGAAAGAAAGAGCTACGACAAAGCCTCCAATTAATCCAATTTATCTCAAACTGCATGATGACATGCATTATGCCTCATTTATAAGCCTTTACTCAGGGAGAACCAATGATCAGTATAGAATTATCCTTTTAACTGGCCGAGAAACTTGACATGTGCGCACTAAATCGTCAATAACTTTTGATTTAGAGTTCAGAATGACACGAATCCAACACCGACGTTAAACTAGCTCAGCCCTCTATAATGTGACAACATTTAAGACCAAAATAGCTACGACAAAGCGTCCAAGTAATCCAATGTATCCCAAACTGCGTGATGGCATGCTCTATGCCTCATTTATAAGCCTTTACTCAAGGAACACCAATGATCAGTTTAGATTTATCATTTTAACTGGCCGAGCAACATGACATGTCTGCACTAAATCGTCCATAACTTTTGATTTGGAATTCAGAATGACAAGAATCCAACACCCATGTTAAACTAGCTCAGTTTTCGATATTGTGAAAAAAGTTAAGACCGAAATAGCTACGACAAAGCCTCCAAGTAATCCAATCTATCCCAACCTGCGTGATGCTATACATTATGCATCCTTTGTAAACCTTTGCTCAGTTAGCACCAATGATCTGTTTAGAATGAGCATTTTAACTCGCCGATTAACTTGACATGTCTGTACTAAATCGGTCGTAACTTTATGTTTAGAGTTCAGAATTACACTAATCAAACGCCCAGGTTAAGCTAGATCAAAATTATACATTGTTACATAATTTAAGACCGAAATAGCTACGACAAAGCCTCCAGGTAATTCAATGTATCCCAAACTGTGTGATGACATGCATTATGCCTCATTTATAAGCTTTTACTCAAGGAACACCAATGATCAGTTTAGAATTGTCATTTTGACTGGCTGAGCAACATGACATGTCCGCACTAACTCGTCCATAAGTTTTGATTTGGAACTCAGAATGAGACGAATCGAACACCCATGTTAAACTAGCTCAGTTTTCTATATTGTGAAAAACTTTATGACCGAAATAGCTACGAAAAAGGCTCGAAGTAATCCAATCTATCTTAAACTGCGTGGCGTCATGCTTTATGTTTCATTTGTATATCTTTGGTCAATGAGAACCAATGATTAGTTTAAATGACCATTTTAACTCGCCGATCAACTTGACATGTCCGCACCAAATCGTCCTTAACTTTTTATTTAGAGTTCAGAATGACACGAATCCAACGCCCACGTTAAGCTAGCTAAATGTTCTATATTGTGCCAAAATTAAGGGCGAAATAGCTATGATAAAGCCTCCAAATAATCCAATATATCCCAAATTGCATCATGCCATGCTTTATGCTTCCTTTGTAAACCACTGCTCAATGAGCACCAATGATCAGTTTAGAATGATCAATTTAACTAGCTGATAAACTTGACATCTCTGCACTAAATCGTCCGTAACTTTTGATTTAGAGTTCAGAATGATATGAATCCAATTCCCACATTAAGCTAGCTCAATATTCTATATTGTGACAAAATTTAAGATTGAAATAGCTACGACAAAGCCTCCAAGTAATCCAATCTATCCCAAACTTAGTGATGCCACGCATTCTACTTCACTTGTAAACCTTTGCTCTATGAGCACCAATGATCATTTTAACTAGCTGATCAACTTGACATGTTCGCACTAAATCGTCTTTAACATTTGATTTACAGCTCAAAATGACAGGAATCCAACGCCCACATTAATCTAGCCAAATTTTCAATATTGTGATAACATTTGAGACTGAAAGAGCTACGATAAAGCCTCCAAGTAATACAATTTACGCCACACTGCGTAATGCATGACATTACGCTTCATTTATAAGCATTTACTAAAGGAGCAAATACGAACAGCTTAGAATGATTATTTTAACTGGCCGATCAAATAGTCCATAACGTTTGATTTAGAGTTCAGAATGACACGAATCCACTGCCCACATTAAGCTACCCCAGTTTCTTATATTGTGGTCAAATTTAAGACCGAAATAGTTACGAGAAGGCGTCCATGTAATCTAATATATCCTTAACTTCTAGATGTCATGCATTATGTTTCATTTGTAAACCTTTGCTCAATGATCACGAATGATCAATTTAGAATGATAATTTTAACTAGCTGATCAACTTGACATGTCCGTACTAAATTATCCGTAGCATTTGATTTAGAGCTCAAAATGACATGAATCCAACCCCAATGTTAATCTAGCACAATTTTCAATATTGTTACAATGTTTGAGACTAAAAGAGGTACGAGAAAGCCTCCATGTAATCCAATGTATCCTAAATAGCGCTATGTCATGCATTATGCTTCATTTCTAAGCCTTTACTCAAGGAAAACCAATGATCAGTTTAGAATTATCATTTAAACTGGCCGATAAGCTTGATATATCCGCATTAAATTGTCCATAACTTTTGATTTAGAGTTCAGAGTGACAGGTATGCAGCGCACACGCTAAGCTAGTTCTATTTTCTATATTGAGATTAAATTCAAGCCAAAAATAGGTACAATAAAGCCTCCAAGTAATCCAATCTATTCCAAACTGCTAGATGCTATGCATTATGCTTCAGTTGTAAACCTTTGCTTAATGAGCATCAATGATCAGTTTAGAATGATCAATTTAAGTAGCTGATAAGCTTGACATGTCCACACTAAACCGTCTTTAAAGTTTTATTTAGAGGTCAAAACGAAATGAATCCAACACCCACATTAATCTAGGTCAATTTTCAATATTGTGACAACATTTAAGACTAAAAGATCTATGACAAAGCCTACAAGTAATCCAATGTATCCCAAACAGTGTGATGTCATGCATTATGCTTGATTTATATGCCTTTACTCAAGGAGCACAAATGATCAGTTTAGAATTACCATTTTAACTGGCCGTTCAACTTGACATGTCCGCACTAAATCATCCGTAACTTTTGATTTAGAGTTTAGAGTCACACGAATCCAACGCCGATGTTATGCTAGATCAGTTTTCTATATTGTGATTAAATTTATGACCAAAATAGCTACGACAAAGCCTCCAAGTAATCCAATCTATCCCAAACTGCTGGATGCCCTGCATTATGCTTCATTCTTAAACCTTTTCTCAATGAGCCCCAATGATCAGTTTAGAATGATCAGATAAACTTTACATGCCCGCACTAAATCGTCCATAACTTTTGATTTATAGTTCAGAATGACATGAATCCAATGCCCACATTAAACTAGTTCAATTTTCTATATTGTAATGAAATTTAAGACTGAAATAACTATGACAAAGCCTCCAAGTAATCCAATCTATTCCAAACTGCATTATGCCATGCATTATGCTTCATTTGTAAACCTCTGCTCAATGAGTATAACTTATCAACTTAGAATGATCATTTTAACTAGCTGATCAAGTTGACAAGTCCGCACTAAATCGGCTTTAACATATGATTAGTAGCACAAAATGGAATGAATCCACTGGCCACGTTAAACACACTCAATTGTCAATATTGTGACAACATTTGAGATTGAAAGAGCTTTGCGAAATCCTCCAAGTAATCCAATGTAACTCAAACTGCGTGATGACATGCATTATGCTTCATTTATAAGCCTTTACTCAAGGAGCACCAATGATAAATTTAGAATGATCTTTTTAACTGGCCATTAAACTTGAAATATCCAACTAAATCGTCCGTAAGTTTTGATTTAGAGTTCAGAATAACACATTGCCAACGCCCACGGTCAGCTACCTCAATATTCTATACGGTGACAAAATTTAAGACCAAAATAGCTACGAAAAAGCCTCCAAGTAATCCCATCTATTCCGAACTCTGTAATGCCATGCATTATGCTTTATTTGTAAACCTATGCTCAATGAGCACCAATGATCAGTTTAAAATGATCATTTTAACTAGCTGATCAACAGGATATGTCTGTACTAAATCATCCGTAACATTTCATTTAAAGCTCAAACTGACATGAATCCAACGGCCACGTTACTCTAGCGCAATTTTCAATATTGTTACAATATTTGAGACTAAAATAGCTACGAGAAAGCCTCCATGTAATCCAATGTATCTCAAACAGCGTGATGTCATGTATTATGCTTCATTTATAAGCCTTTACTCAAGGAACACCAATGATAACTTTAGAATTATCATTTTAATTGGCCGATAAACTTGATATGTCCACACTAAATCGTTCATAACTTTTGATTTAGAGTTCATAGTGACACGAATCCTACACCCACACTAAGCTAGTTTTGTTTTCTATATTGTGATTAAATTTAAGACCAAAATAGCTACGACAAAGCCTCCAAGAAATCCAATCTATTCCAAACTCCTAGATGCCATGCATTATGCTTCATTTGTAAACCTTTGCTCAATGAGCACCAATGGTCAATTTAGAATGGTCAATTTAGAATGATCAATTTAGAATGATCAATTTAGAATGATCAATTTAGAATGACATGTCCACAATAAATCGTCCGTAACTATTGATTTAGAGTTCATAATGACACGAATCCAACTCCCACGTTAAGCTAGCTCAATATTCTATATTCTGACAAAATTTAAGACCGAAATAGCTATGACAAAGCCTCCAAGTAATCCAATCTATCCAAACTGCTGGATACCATGAATTTTACTTCAATTGTAAACATTTGCTCAATGAGTACCAATGATCATTTTAGAATGGTCAATTTAACTAACCGATAAGCTTGACATATCCACACTAAATTATCTATAAGTTTTGATTTAGAGTTTAGAACGACATGAATCCAATGCGAACATTAAGCTACCTCAATTTTCCATTGTGTGAGAAAATTTAAGATTGAAATAGCTACGACAAAGCCTCCAAGTAATTTAATCTATCACAGACTGCGTGACGCCATGCATTATGCTTCATTTGTAAACTTTTGCCTAATGAGAACCAGTGATCAATATAGAATGATCATTTTAACTAACAGATCAACTTGAAATGTCTGCACTAAATCATCTGTAACATTTGATTAACAGCTCAAAATGACATGAATCAAAAAGCCATGTTAATCAAGCTCAATTTTCAATATTGTGACAACATTTAAGACTGAAAGAGCTATGACAAAGCCTCCATGTAATCCAATGTATCCCTGACTGCATGTTGTCATGCATTATGCTTCATTTAAAAGCCCTTAGTCAAGGAACACCAATGATCAGCTTAGAATGATCATTTTAAATGGCCGATCAACTGGACATGTACGGACTAAATTGTTCATAACTTTTGATTTATTGTTCAGAATGACAGTAATCCAACGCCCACCATATGCTAGCTCAATATTATATATTGTGACAAAATTTAAGACCAAAATAGCTATGAAAAAGCCTCCCTGTAATCCAATCTATCCCAAACTGCATGATGCCATGCATTATGCTTCATTTGTACACCTTTGCTCAATGGACACCAACGATAAATTTAGAATGATTATTTTAACTAGCTGATCAACTCTACATGTCCGCACCAAATCGTCTTTATCATTTGATTTAGAGATCAAAATGACATTATTCCAACGGCCACGTTAATCTAGCTCAAGTTTCAATATTATGACAACATTTGAGACCGAAATAGCTACGACAAAGCCTCCGGAAAATCCAATGTATCCCAAACTTCTGGATGCCATGCATTATGCTTCATTTGTAAACCATTACTCAATGAGCACCAATGATCAATTTAGAATGATAAATTTAACTAGCTGATAAACTTGACATGTCCGCACTAAATCGTCTGTAAGATTTGATTTAGAGTTTAGAATGACATGAATCCAATGCCAGCGTGAAGTTAGCTCAATTAATATTGTGACAAAATTTAAGACCAAAAAAGCAACGACAAAGCTTCTAAGAATTCTAATCTATCCCAAACTGCTGGATGTCATGCGTTATGCTTCATTTGTAAACCTTTGCTAAAAGCACCAATGATTAATTTAGAATGATCAATTTAGCTAGCCGATAAACTTGACATGTACGGACTAAATCGTCTGTAAGTTTTGATTTAGAGTTTAGAATGACATGAATCCAATGCCAATGTTAAGCTAGCTCAATTTGCTATGTTGTGACAAAATTTAAGATAGAAATAGCTTAAACATGCCTCCATGTAATCAAATCTATTCCAAACTGCATGATACCATGCATTATGCTTCATTTGTAAAGCTTTGCGCAATGAACACCAATGATCAATTTAGAATAATCATTTTAAATAGCAGATCAACCCTACATGTCCGTACCAAATCGTCTTTAACATTTGATTTTGAGCTCAAAATGACATCAATCCAACGAGCATGATAATCTAGCTCAATTTTCAATATTATGACAACATTTGAGACCGAAATAGCTATGATAAAGCCTCCAAGAAATCCAATCTATCCGAAACTGCTGGATGCCATGCATTATGCTTCATTTGTAAACTTTTGCTTAATGAGCAACAATGATCAATTTAACAAGCCGATAAACTTGACATGTGCGCATTAAATCGTCCGTAAGTTTTGATTTCGAGTTTAGAATGACATGAATCCAATGCCAATAGTAAGCTACGTAATTTTTCGATATTGTGACAAAATTTAAGACCGAAATAGCTACGACAAAGCCTCCAAGTAATGTAATCTATCCCAAATTGCTTGATGCCATGCATTATGCTTCATTTGTAAACCTTTGCTCTATGTGCACCAATGATCAATATAGAATGATCATTTTAACTAGCTGATAACCTTGACATGTCCGCACTAAATCATCTATAACATTTGATTTATAGCTCAAAATGAGATGAATCCAACATCCACGTTAATCAAGCTCAATTTTCAATATTGTGAAAACATTTGAGACTGAAAGAGATAAGACAAAGACTCCAAGCAATTCAATGTATACCACTGCATGAGGCCGTGCTCAATGAACACCAATGATCAATTTAGAATGATCATTTTAACTAGCTGATCAACTCTTCATGTCTGCACCTAATCGTCTTTAACATTTGATTTAGAGCTCAAAATGACTTTAATCCAACCTAGCTCAATTTTCAATATTATGACAACATTTGAGACCGAAATAGCTACGAAAAAGCCTGCATGTAATCCAATCTATCCCAAACAGCGTGATGCCTTGCATTATGCTTCATTTGTAAACCTTTTCTCAATGAGCAGCAATGATCAATTTAGAATTATCATTTTAACTAGCTGATCAACTTGACACCTCTGCACCAAATCGTCTTTAACATTTGATTTACAGCTCAAAATAACATAAATCAAACGACCACATTAATAGAGCTCAATTTTCAATATTCTGACAACATTTGAGGCTGAAAGAGTTACGACAAAACTTCCAAGTTATCCAATATATCCCAAACTGCGTGATGCCATGCATTATGCTTCATTTATAAGCCTTTACTCAAGGAGCACCAATGATAAGTTTAAAGTGATCATTTTAACTATATGAACAACTTGAAATGTACGCACTAAATCGTCCATAACTTTTGATTTAGAGTTCAGAATGACATGAATCCAACGCCCACGTTAAACTTGCTCAATATTCTATATTGTGAAAAAGTTTTATACCGAAATAGCTACGAGATAGCCTCCAAGTAATCTAATCTATTCCAAACTGCGTGATGCCATGCATTATGCTTCATTTGTATACCTTTGCTCAATGAGCACCAATGATTAATATAGAATGATCATTTTAACTAGATGATCAACTTGACATGTCCGCACTAAATCTTCTGTAACATATGACATATAGCTCAAGATGACATGAATCCACCGCCCATGTTAATTTAGCTCAATTCTCAATATTGTGACCACATTTGAGAAACGAGCTACGACAAACCCTCCAAGTAATCCCATGTATCCCAAACTACGTGATGTCATGCATTATGCTTCATCTATAAACCTTTACTCAAGGAGCACCAATGATCAGTTTAAAATGTTCGTTTTAACTGGTTGATGAACTTGACATATCCGCACTAAATCGTCTGTAACTTTTGATTAAGAGTTCAGAATGACACGAATCCAACGTCCACGTTAAGCTAGCTCAATATTCTATATTGCGAGTAAATTTAATACCAAAATAGCTACAAGAACGCCTCCAAGTAACCAAATCTAACCCAAACTGTGTGATACCATGCGTAATGCTTCATTTGTAAACCATTGCTCAGCGAGCAAAAATGATCAGTTTAGAATGATCATTTTAGCTAGCTGATCAATTTTACAGGTCCGCACTAAATCGTCTTTCACATTTCATTTAGAGCTAAAAATGACATGAATCCAACAACCACGTTAATGTAGCTCGATTTTTAATATTGTGACAACATTTGAGGTTGAAAGAGCTATGACAGAGCCTCGAAGTAATCCAATGTATCCCAAACTGCATGATGCCATGACTTATGCTTCATTTATAGGCCTTTACTTAAGGAGAACCAATGATCATTTTGTCTGGCCGATGAACTTGATATGTTCGTACTAAATTGTCTGTAACTTTTGATTTATAGTTCAGAATGACACGATTCCAACGCCCACGTTAAGCTAGCTCAATACTCAACATTGTGACAAAGTTAAAGACCAAAACCGCTACAACAAAGTGTCCAAGTAATCCAATGTATCCCAAACAGCGTGATGTCACGCATAATGCTTCATTTGTAAACCTTTGCTCGATGAGCAGTAATGACCAGTTTACAATTATAATTTTAGCTAGCTGATCAACTTGAATTGTCCGCAGCAAATCATCTTTAACATTCGCTTTAATGCTCAAAATGACATGAATCCAACTCCCATGTTAATCTAGCTCAATTCTCAATATTGTGACAACATTTGAGACTGAAAGAGGGACGACAAAGCCTCCAAGTAACCCAATGTACCCCAAACTGTGTGATGACATGCATTATGCTTTATTTATAAGCCTTTACTAAAAGAACACCAATGATCAGTTTAGAATAATCATTTTAACTTGTCGATGAACTTGACATGTCTGCACTTAATCATCTGTAACTTTTGATTTAGAGTTCTGAATGACACGAATCTAACGTCCACGTTAAGATAACTCAATATTATATATTGTGAATAAATTTAAGATCAAAATAGCTACAAAAAAGACTCCAAGCAATCCAATCTATCCCAAACTGCATGATGCCATGCATAATGTTTCATTTGTAAACCATTTCTCAATGAGCACCAATGATCAGTTTAGAATGATCATTTTAACTAGCTGATCAACATAACATGTCCGCACTAAATCGTTTTTAACATTGGATTTAGAGCTCAAAATGACATGTATCCCACTGCGTGATGCCATGCACTATGCTCCATTTATAAGCCTTTTCTCAACGAGCTCCAACGATCAGTTTAGAATTATCATTTTAACTGGCTGATGAACTTGAGATGTGTTCACTAAATCGTCCGTAACTTTTCATTTAGAGTTCAGAATGACACGAATCCAACGTCCACATTAAGCTAGCTCATATTTCTATATTGTGATTTAATTTAAGACCGAAAAAGCTACGACAAAGCATCCAAGTAATCCAATCTATCTCGAACTGCAAGGTGCCATGCATTATGCTTCATTTGTAAACCTTTGCTCAATGAGCACCGATGATCAGTTTAGAATGATTGATTTAAGTAGCCGATAAACGTTACATGTCCGCATTAAATCGTCTGTAACTTTTGATTTACAGTTCAAAATGACCTGAATCCAATGCCAACGTTAAGCTAGCTCAATTCTCTATATTGTGACAACATTTGAGACCGAAATAGCTATGGCAATGCCTCTCAGTAATCCAATGTATCCCAAACTGCGTAATGACGTGCATGATGCTTCATTTATAAGCGTTTACTCAAGGAGCACCAATGATCAGTTTAGAATTATCATTTTAACTGGCTGATCAACTTGATATGTTTGCACTAAATTGTCCATAACTTTTGATTTAGAGTTTAGAATGACACGAATCCAACACCCATGTTAAGCTAGCTCAATATTATATATTCTGACAAAATTTAAGACCAAAATAGCTACGAAATAGCATCCAAGTAATTCAATCTATCCCAAACTGCATGATGCCATGCATTATGCTCCATTTGTAAATCTTTGCTCGAGTAGCAGCAATGATCAATTTAGAATAATCATTTTTACTTGTTGATCAACTTGACATGTCTGCACTAAATCGTCTTCAAGCTTTGAGTAGCAGCAATGATCAGTTTAGAATTATTATTTTAATTGGCTGATCAACTTGAGATGTCTACACTAAATTGTCCGTAACTTTTCATTTAGAGTTCAGAATGACACGAATCCAACGCCCACGTTAAGCTAGCTCAGATTTCTATATTGTGATTTAATTTAAGACCGAAAAAGCTACGACAAAGCATCCAAGTACTCCAATCTATCACAAACTGCATGGGTCCATGCATTATGCTTCATTTGTAAACCTTTGATCAATGAGCACCAATGATGGGTTTAGAATGATTAATCTAATTAGCCAGTAAACTTTACATGTCCGCACTAAGTCGTCTATAACTTTTGATTTAGACTTTAAAATGACATGAATACAATGCCCACGTTAAGCTAGCTCAATTCTCTATATTGTGACAACATTTGAGACGGAAATAGCTACGGCAATGCCTCTAAGTAATCCAATGTATCCCAAACTGCGTAATGTCATGCATGATGCTTCATTATAAGCCTTTACTCAAGGAGCACCAATGATCAGTTTAGAATTATCATTTTAACTGGCTGATCAACTTGACATGTTTGCACTAACTTGTCCGTAACTTTTGATTTAGAGTTTAGAATGACACGAATCCAACACCCATGTTAAGCTAGCTCAATATTATATGTCGTGACAAAATTTAAGACCAAAATAGCTACGACATAGCATCCAAGTAATTCAATCTATCGCAAACTGCTTGATGCCATGCATTATGCTTCATTTATAAATCTTTGCCCGATAAGCAGCAATGATCAGTTTAGAATAATCATTTTTACTTGTTGATCAACTTGACATATATGCACTAAATTGCCTTTAACCTTTGATATAGTGCTCAAAATGACATGAATCCAATGCCCACGTTAATCTAGGTTAATTTTCAATATTGTGACAACATTTGAGACTGAAATAGCTACGACAAAGCCTCCAAGTAATCCAATGCATCCCAAACTGTGTGATGCCATAAATTATGCTTGATTTATAAGCATTTTCTCAAGGAGCACTAATGATTAGTATGAAATTATCATTTTAACTGGCCGACCAACTTCAAATGTCTGCATTAAATCGTCTGTAACTTTTGATATAGAGTTCGGAATGACACGAATCCAACGTCCACGTTAAGATAGCTACGACAAAGCTTCCAAGTAATCCACTCTATCCCAAACTACATGATGCCATGCATTATACTTCATTTGTAAACCTTTTCTCAATGAGCACTAATGATCAATATAGAATTATTATTTTATCTAGCTGATCAACTTGACATGTCCACCCTAAATCGTCTTTAACATCTAATTTAAAGTTTAAAACGACACTAATCCAACGCCCATGTTAATCTAGCTCAATCTTCAATACTTGTACAACATTTGAGATTGAAAGAGCTACGACAGTGCCTCCAACTAATCCAGTGTATCCGAGATTGGGTGATGGCATGCATTATGCTTCATTTAAAAGCCTTTACTCAAGGAACACCAATGATCAGTTTAGAATGATCGTTTTAACTGGCCGATGAACTTGACATGTCCACATTATATCGTCCATAACGTTTGATTTAGAGTTCAAAATGGCAAGAATCCAACGTCCAAGTTAAGCAAGCTCAATATGCTACATTGTGACAAAATTAAGGACCGAAATAGCTACGACAAAGCATCCGAGTAATCCCATCTATCCCAAACTGCATGATTGCATGCATTATATTTCATTTGTAAACCTTTGCTCGATGATCAGCAATTATAACTTTAGAATGATCATTTTAACTAGTTGATCAATTTGACATGTCCGCACTTAATTGTCTTTAACATTTTGTTTATAGCTCAAAATGACATGTATCCCACTGCGTGATGCCATACATTATGCTCCATTTATAAGCCTTTTCTCAACGAGCTCCAGTGATCAGTTTAGAATTATTATTTTAATTGGCTGATCAACTTGAGATGTCTACACTAAATTGTCCGTAACTTTTCATTTAGAGTTCAGAATGACACGAATCCAACGCCCACGTTAAGCTAGCTCAGATTTCTATATTGTGATTTAATTTAAGACCGAAAAAGCTACGACAAAGCATCCAAGTACTCCAATCTATCACAAACTGCATGGGTCCATGCATTATGCTTCATTTGTAAACCTTTGATCAATGAGCACCAATGATGGGTTTAGAATGATTAATCTAATTAGCCGGTAAACTTTACATGTCCGCACTAAGTCGTCTATAACTTTTGATTTAGACTTTAAAATGACATGAATACAATGCCCACGTTAAGCTAGCTCAATTCTCTATATTGTGACAACATTTGAGACGGAAATAGCTACGGCAATGCCTCTAAGTAATCCAATGTATCCCAAACTGCGTAATGTCATGCATGATGCTTCATTATAAGCCTTTACTCAAGGAGCACCAATGATCAGTTTAGAATTATCATTTTAACTGGCTGATCAACTTGACATGTTTGCACTAACTTGTCCGTAACTTTTGATTTAGAGTTTAGAATGACACGAATCCAACACCCATGTTAAGCTAGCTCAATATTATATGTCGTGACAAAATTTAAGACCAAAATAGCTACGACATAGCATCCAAGTAATTCAATCTATCGCAAACTGCTTGATGCCATGCATTATGCTTCATTTATAAATCTTTGCCCGATAAGCAGCAATGATCAGTTTAGAATAATCATTTTTACTTGTTGATCAACTTGACATATATGCACTAAATTGCCTTTAACCTTTGATATAGTGCTCAAAATGACATGAATCCAATGCCCACGTTAATCTAGGTTAATTTTCAATATTGTGACAACTTTTGAGACTGAAACAGCTACGACAAAGCCTCCAAGTAATCCAATGCATCACGAACTGCGTGATGCCATGCATTATGCTGGATTTATAAGCATTTGCTGAAGGAGCACCAATGATTAGTTTAGAATTATCATTTTAACTGGCCGACCAACTTGAAATGTTCGCATTAAATCGTCCATAACTTTTGATTTAGAGTTCATAATGACACAATTCCAATGCCTCCGTTAACCTAGCTTAGTTTTCTATATTTTGAATAATTTTAAGACCAAAATAGCTACGACAAAGCCTCCAAGCAATTTGGGATAAATCGTCTTTAACATTTGATTTAGAGCTCAAAATGACATGAATCCAACGGCCACGTTAATCTAGCCCAATTTTCAATATTGTTACAATATTTGAGACTAATAGAGCTACGACAAAGCCTCAATGTAATCCAAAGTATCCCAAGCTGTGTGACGCCATGCATTATGCTTCATTTATAAGCCTTTACTCAAGGAACACCAATGATCAGTTTAGAATGATAATTTTAACTGGACGATGAGCTTGACATGTCCGTACTAAATCCTCGTCTGTAACTTATGATTTAGAGTTCTGAATGACACGAATCCAACATTCACGTTAAGCTAGCTCAATATTCGACATTGTGACAACATTAAAGACCAAATTAGCTACGACAAAGCGGCAAGTAATCCAATCTATCCCAAACTCCGCAATGCCATGCATTATGCTTTATTTGTAAACCTTTTCTCAATGAGCAGCAATGATTAGTTTAGAATGATCATTTTAACTAGCTGATCAACTTGACATGTCCGAACTAAATCGTCTTGAACATTTGGTTTAGAGATCAAAATGACTTGAATCCAACGTCCATGTTAATCGAGCTCAATTTTCAATATTGTGACAACATTTAAGATAGAAAGAACTACAAACAAGCCTCCAAGTTATCCAATGTATCCCAAACTGCGTGATGTCATGCATTATACTTCATTTACAAGCCTTTACTCGAGCAACACCAATGATTAGTTAAGAATGATCCCATGTTAAGCTAGCTCAAGTTTCTATATTGTGACAAACTTTATGGTAGAAATAGCTACGACAAAGCCTCAAAGTAATCCAATGTATCCCAAACAGCGTGATGCCATGCATTATTCATTATTTATAAGCCTTTACCCAAGGAGCACCAATGATTAGTTAAGAATGATCATTTTAACTGGCCGATCAACTTGACATGCCTACACTAAATCGTCCTTCATTTTTGATTTAGAGTTCAAAATGACACGAATCCAACGCCCACGCTAAGCTACCTCAATTTTCTATATTGTGACTACATTTAAAACTGAATGATCTACGATAAAACCTCCTAGTAATCCAATCTAACCTGAACTGTGTTATGCCATTCATTATGCTTCATTTGTAAACATTTGCTCACTGAGCACCAGTGATCATTTTAAAATTATACTTTTAACTGGCCAATCAACTCGAAATGTTTGCACTAACTCGTCCGTAACTTTTGATTTAGACTTCAGAATGACACGAATCCAATGCCCACTTTAATCTAGCTTAGTTTTCAATATTGTGACAACATTTGAGACTGAAAGATCTATGACAAAGCCTCCAAGTAATCCAATGAATCACAAACTGCATTATGTCATGCATTATGCTTCATTTATAAGCCTTTGTTCAAGGAGTACCAGTGATCAGTTTAGAATTATCATTTTAATTAGCCGATCAACTTGACATGTCCGCACTAAATCTTCCGAAATATTTGATTCAGCAGAATGACACGAATCCAACGCCCACATTAAGCTAGCTGAATTTTCTATATTGTGATTAAATTTAAGACCAAAATAGCTGTGACAGACCTCCAAGTAATCCAATCTATCCACACACTACGTGATGCCATGCGTTGTGCTTCATTTGTAAACCTTTGTTCAATGAGCACCAATGATCAATTTAGAATGATAATTTTAACTACCTGATCAACTTAATATATCCACACTAAATCGTCTTTAACATTTGATTTAGTGCTCAAAATGACTTGAATCCAATGCCCATGTTAATCTAGCTTCATTTTCAATATTTTGACAACATTTGAGACTGAAAGATCTACGACAAAGCCTCCAAGTAATCCAATGAATCACAAACTGCGTTATGCCATGCATTCTTCTTCATTTATAAGCATTTGCTTAAGTAGCACCAATGATCAGTTTAGAATTATCATTTTAACTAGCCGATCAACTTGACATGTCTTCACTAAATTGTCCATAACTTTTGATTGAGAGTTAATAATGACACGAATCAAACGCCAACGTTAAGTTAACTCAATTTTCTATATAGTGATCAAATTAAAGATGGTACTAGGTATGACAAAGCGTCCAAGTCATCCAATATATCCCAAACTGCATGCTTTATGCTTCATTTGTAAACCTTTGCTCGATGACCAGCAATGATCATTTTGGAATAATCATTTTAACTAGCTGATCAATTTGACATGTCCGTACTATATCGTATTTAACATATTATTTAGAGGTCCAGAATGACATGAATCCAACACCCACGTTAATCTAACTTAATTTTCAATATTCTGACATCATTTGAGAGTGAAAGAGCAAAGACAAAGCCTCCAAGTAATCCAATTTATCCCAAACTGCATGATGCCATGCATTATGCTTCATTTATAAGCCTTTGCTCAAGGAGCACCAATGATCAGTTTAGAATGATCACTTTAACTGGCCGATCAACGTGACATGTCCGCATTAAATCGTCCGTAACTTTTGATTTAGAGTTCACAATGACACGAATAAACTGCTCACATTAAGTTAGCTCAGTTTTCTATATTGTGATTAAATTTATAACCGAAATATCTATGACAAAGTCTCCAAGTAATCCAACCCCAAGCCGCGTGATGAGATGCATTATGCTTCATTTATAAGTCTTTACACAAGGAGCATCAATGATCCATTTAGAATTATCATCTTAACTGACCAATCAACTTGACATGTCCGCACTAAATCGTCTTCAACATTTGATTTAGAGCTCAAAATTATATGAATCCAACGCCCACAATAATCTAGCTCAATTTTCAATATCATGACAACATTTGAGACTAAAAGAGCTACAACATAGCCTCCAAGTAATCAATTGTATCCCAAATTGCGTGATACCATTCATTATGCTTCATTTAATAAGCCTTTGCTCAAGTAGCACAAATGATTAGTTTAGAATTATCATTTTAACTGGCTGATCAACTCGACATGTCCGCACTAAATCGCCGTAACTTTTGATTATAGTTCAGAATGACACGAATCAAATGTGGCAACACCCACGTTAAGCTAGCTCAAATCTCTATATATTGACAACATTTAAGACCAAAATATCTACGACAAAGCCTCCAACTAATCCAATCAATCCCAAACTGCGTGGTGCGATGCATTAATCTTCGTTTGTAAACCTTTGCTTAATGAGCACCAATGATCAGTTTAGAATGATCATTTGAACTAGCTGGTCAATTTGACATGTCCGCACTAAATCATCTGTAACATTTGATTTAGAGCTCAAAAGGACATGAATCCAATGGCCACCTTAATCTAGCTCAATTTTCAATATTGTTACGACATTTGATACTCAAAGAACTACGACAAAGCATCCAAGTAATCCAATGTATGCCAAACTACGTGATGCTATGCATTATGCTTCAATTATAAGCCATTACTCAAGGAGCAACAATGATCGGTTTAGAGTTATCATTTTAACAGGCTGATCAACTTGACATGTCGTCACTAAATTATCCACAACTTTTAATTTAGAGCTTAGAATGTCACAAATCCAAAACACCCACGTTAAGTTAGCTCAGTTTTCTATATTGTGATTAATTGTAAGACCAAAATAGCTATAACAAAGTCTCCAAGTAATCCAATGTATCCTAAACTGCATGATTTCATGCATTATTCCCATATATAAGCCTTTGCTCAAGGAGTACCAATGATCAGTTTCGAATTATCATTTTAACTGTCCGACCAACCTGACATGTCCGAACTAAATTGTCCGTAACTTATATTTAGAGTTCAGAGTAACATGAATCCAACGCCCATGTTAAGCTAGCCCAAATTTCTATATTGTGATCAAATTTAAGACCGAAATAGCCACGACAAAGCCTGCAAGTAAACCAATCTATCCCAAAGTGCATGATGCCATGCATTATGCTTCATCTGTAAACGTTTTCTCAATGAGCACCGATGGTCAGTTTAGAATGATTAATTTAACTAGCCGATATACTTTACATGTCCACACTAAATCGTACGTAAGTTTTGATTTAGAAGTTCAAAATGATATGAATCCAATGCCCATGTTAACATAGCTCGATTTTCTATATTGTGAGAACATTTGAGACTGTAATAGCTACGGCAAAGCCTCCAAGTAATACAATCTATCCCAAACGCATGATGCCATGCATTATGCTTCATTAGTAAACCTTTGCTCATCAAGCACCAATGATCAGTTTATAATGACCGTTTTAACTAGCAGATCAACTTGACATGTCCGTACGAAATCGTCTTTAACATTTGATTTAGAGCTCAAAATGACATGAATCGACCGGCCATGTTAATCTAGCTCAATTTTCAATATTATGAAAACATTTGAGACTGAAAGAGCTACGACAATCCCTCCAAGTAATCCAATGTATCCCGAACTGCGTGATGCCTTGCGTGATGCTTTATTTATAAGGCTTTACTCAAGGAACACAATGGTCAGTTGGGAATTATCCTTTTAACTAGCTGATCAACTTGACATGTCTGCACTAAATCGTGCATAACTTTTGATTAAAAGTTCAGAATGATACGAATCCAACACCCATGTAAAGCTACTCAATATTCTATATTGTGAAAAAATTTAAGACCGAAATGGCTACAACAATGGGTCGAACTAATCCAATCTATACCAAACTGCATGATGCCATGCATTTTGCTTCATTTGTAAATCTTGGCTCGATAAGCAACAACGCTAAATTTAGAATAATCATTTTAACTAGCTGATCAACTTGAAATGTCCGCACTAAATCATCTTCAACATTTGATTTAGACCTCCAAATGACATGAGTCCAACACCCACATTAATCTAGCTTAATTTTCAATATTTTGACAACATTTGTTACTGAAAGATCTACGACAAAGCCTCCAAGAAATCCAATGAGTCCCAAACTGCATTATGAAATGCATTATTCTACATTTATAGGCCTTTGCTCAAGGAGCCCCAATGATCAGTTTAGAATGATCATTTTAACTGGCCGATCAACTTGACATGTCCACACAAAATCGTCCGTAACTTTTTATTTAGAGTTCAGAATGACACGAATCCAACACCCAAATTAAGCTAGCTCAGATTTCTATATTGTGATTCAATTTAAGACCAAAATAGCTATGACAATGGCTCCAAGTAATCCAAGCTATACCAAACTGCATGATGTCATGAATTTTGCTTCATTTGTAAACCTTTGCTCAATGAGCACCAATGATCAGTTTAGAATGATCAATTTAACTAGTCGATAAACTTGACATGTCTGCACTAAATTGTCCGTAACTTTTGATTGAGAGTTCAAAATGACACGAATGCAATGCCCACATTAAGCTAGCTCAATTCTCTATATTGTGAAAACACTTAAGACCAATATTGCTACGATAAAGCCTCCAAGTAATCCAATCTATCCAAAACTGCGTGATGATATGCATTATCCTTCATTTGTAAACCTTTGCTCAATGAACACAATTTGTCAGTTTAGAATGATTATTTTAACTAGCCGATCAACTTTACATGTCTGCACGAAATAGTCTTTATCAATTGATTTAAAGCTCAAAACGGCATGAATCCAATGACCAAATTAATCTAGCTCAATTTTCAATATTGTGACAACCATTTAGATTGAAAGAGCTACGACAAAGGCTCCAAATAATCCAATGTATACAAACTGCGTGATGCCATTTATAAGCCTTTGCTCAAGAAGCACTAATGATCAGTTTAGAATTATCATTTTAACTGGCCGATACCCTTCACATGTATTCACTACATGACATGTAAATTTTGATTTAGAGTTCAAGATGACACGAATCCAACGCCCACATTAATCTAGCTGAGATTTCTATATTGTGATTAAATTTACTACCAAAATAGATACGACAAAGCCTCCAAGTAATCCAATCTATCCCAAACTGCATGATGCCATGCATTATGCTTCATTTGTAAACCTTTGCTCAATGAGAACCAATGATCAGTTTAGAATGATCAATTTAACTAACCGATAAACTGGACATGTCTGCAATAAATCAACCGTAACTTTTGTTTTAGAGTTCAAAATGACATCAATCCAATGCCCACGTTAAGTAGCTCAATTCTCTATATTAAGACAACATTTACAACTGAAATAGCTACGACAAACCCTCCAAGTAATCCAATATATCCCAAACAGCGTAGTGCCATTCATTATTGCTTCATTTGTAAACCTTTGCTCGATAAGGAGCAATTATGAGTTTAGAATAATCATTTTAACAAGCTCATAAACATTTTAGAATAATCATTTTAACATGCTGATCAACATGACATGTCTGCACTAAATCTTCTTTAACCTTTGATCAAGAGTTCAAAAAGACATGAATCCAACACCCACGTTAATCTAGGTAAATTTTCAATATTGTGACAACATTTGAGATTGAAAGAGCTACGACAAAGCCTCCAAGTAATACAATGTATCCCAAACTGCGTGATGCCATGCATTATGCTTTATTTATAAACCTTTGCTCAATGAGCACCACTGATCAGTTTAGAATGATCATTTTAACTAGCTAATCAACTTGACATGTCCACACTAAATCGTATTTAACATTGCATTTCAAGCTCAAATTGACATGAATCCAACGGCCATGTTAATCTAGCTCAATTTTCAATATTTTGACAACGTTTGAGATAGAAAGAGCTATAACGAAGCCTCCACCTAATCCAATGTATCCCAAACTGCATTATGCCATGCATTATGCTTCATTTATAAGCCTTTACTGAAGGAGCACCAACAATCAGCTTAGAATTATCATTTTAACGGGCCGATCAACTTGACATGTCCTCACTAAATTTTCCATAACTTTTGACTTAGAGTTCAGAATGACACGAATCCAACGCCCACATTAATTTCACTCCGTTTTTATATTGTGATCAAATTTAAGATGGAAATAGCTACGACAAAGTGTTCAAGTAATCAACCTATCCCATACTGCATGATGCCATGCATTATACTTCATAGGTATTCATTTGCTCGATAAGAAGCGATGAATAGTTTATAATAATCATTTTAACTAGCTGATCAACTGGACATGTCCTCACTAAATCATCATTAACATATTATTTAGAGCTCAAAATTACATGAATCCAACGCCCACGTTAATCTTGCTTAATTTTCAATATTGTGACAATATTTTAGACTGAAAGAGATACGACAAAGCCTCCAAGTAATCCAATGTATCCTGAACTGCTTGATTTCATACATTATGCTTCATTTATAAGCCTTTGCTAAAGGAGCACCAATGATCAGTTTAAAATTATCATTTTAATTGTCCGATCAACTTGTCATGTGCACACTAAATCGTCCGTAACTTTTGATTTATTGTTCAGAATGACAAGAATCCAATGCCCATGTTAAGCTACCTCAGATTTCAATATTGTGATTAAACTTCAGACTGAAATAGCTACGACAAAGCCTCAAAGTAATCGAATCTATCGCAAATTGCATTATACCATGCATTATGCTTCATTTGTAAACCTTTGCTCAATGAGCACCAATGTTCAGTTCAGAATGATCAATTTACCTAGATGATAAACTTGACATGTCCGCACTAAATCGTCCATAACTTTTGTTTTAGAGTTAAAAATGACATAAATTCAATGCCCACGTTAGGCTAGATCAATTCTCTATATTGTGACAAAAGTTAAGACCGAAATAGCAATGACCAATCCTCCGAGTAATCCAATCTATCCCAAACTGCGTGATACAATGCATTATGCTCCATTTGTAAACATTTACCAAATGCGCACCAATGATAAGTTTAGATGATCATTTTAACTAGCTGATCAACTTGACATATCCGCACTAACTCGCCTTTAACATTTGATTTGGAGCTCAAAATGACATGAATCCAATGGCCACTTAATCGAGCTCAATTTTCAATATTGTGACAATATTTAAGACTGAAAGAGCTACGAAAAAGCTTCCAAGTAATCGAATGTACCCCAAACTGTTTGATGACATGTATTATGCTTCATTTGAAAGCCTTTACTCAAGGAGCACCAATGATCAGTTTAGAATTATCATTTTAACTCGGCGATCAACTTTACATGTCCTCACTAAATTGTCCATAACTTTTGATTTAGAGTTCAGAATGAGACGAATCCAACGCCCACGTTAATTTAACTCAATATTCTATATTGTGATCAAATTTAAGATAGAAATAGCTCAACAAAGGGTCTAAGTGATCCAATCTATCCAAAACTGCTTGACGCCATGCACTATGTTTCATTTGTAAACCTTTGCTCGATAAGCAGCAATGATCAGTTTAGAGTAATCATTTTATTTAACTGATCAACTTGACATGTCCGCTCAAAATCATCTTAAATATTTGTTTAGATGTCAAAATGACATGAATGCAACGCCCATGTTAATCTAACTGAATTTTCAGTATGGTGACAACATTTGAGACTGAAAGAGCTACGACAAAGCCTCCAAGTAATCCAATGATTTCCCAAACTGCATGATGCCATGCATTATGTTTCCTATATAAGCCTTTGCTCAAGGAGCACCAAAGATCAGTTTAGAATTATCATTTTAATTGGCCAATCAACTTGACATGTCCACACTAAAACGTCTGTAACTTTTGATTTAGAGTTTTGAATGACACGAATCCAACGCCGACGTTAAGGTAGCTCAGATTTTTATATTGTGATTAAATTTAAGACCAAAATAGCTATGACAAAGCCTCCAAGTAATTCAATCTATCCCATAATGCATGATGCCATGCGTTATGCTTCATTTGTAAACCTTTGCTTAATGCACACCAATGATCAGTTTAGAATGATCAATTTAACTAGCCGATCAACTTGGCATGTCCTAACTAAATCGTCCGTAACTTTTGATTTAGTGTTCAGAATGACAAGAATCCAATGCCACATTAAGCTATCGCAGATTGATATATTGTGATTAAATTACAAACCTAAATAGATACGACAAAGTCTCCAAGTAATCCAATCTATCCCAAACTGCTTGAGGCCATGCATTATGCTTTATGTGTAAACCTTTGCTCAATGAGCACCAATGATCAGTTTGGAAAGATCATTTTAACTAGCTGATAACCTTGAAATTTCTGCACTAAATCATATTTAACATTTGATTTAGAGCTCAAAATGACTTGAATCCAACGGGCACCTTAATCTAGCTCAATTTTAAATATTTTGAAAACATTTGAGACTGAAATAGCTACAACAAAGCCTCCAAGTAATCCAATCTATCACAAACTGCATGATGCCATGCATTATGCTTCATTTGTAAACCTTTGCTCAATGAGAACCAATGATCAGTTTAGAATGATCAATTTAACTAACCGATAAACTGGACATGTCTGCAATAAATCAACCGTAACTTTTGTTTTAGAGTTCAAAATGACATCAATCCAATGCCCACGTTAAGTAGCTCAATTCTCTATATTAAGACAACATTTACAACTGAAATAGCTACGACAAACCCTCCAAGTAATCCAATATATCCCAAACAGCGTAGTGCCATTCATTATTGCTTCATTTGTAAACCTTTGCTCGATAAGGAGCAATTATGAGTTTAGAATAATCATTTTAACAAGCTCATAAACATTTTAGAATAATCATTTTAACATGCTGATCAACATGACATGTCTGCACTAAATCTTCTTTAACCTTTGATCAAGAGTTCAAAAAGACATGAATCCAACACCCACGTTAATCTAGGTAAATTTTCAATATTGTGACAACATTTGAGATTGAAAGAGCTACGACAAAGCCTCCAAGTAATACAACGTATCCCAAACTGCGTGATGCCATGCATTATGCTTTATTTATAAACCTTTGCTCAATGAGCACCACTGATCAGTTTAGAATGATCATTTTAACTAGCTAATCAACTTGACATGTCCACACTAAATCGTATTTAACATTGCATTTAAAGCTCAAAATGACATGAATCCAACGGCCATGTTAATCTAGCTCAATTTTCAGTATTTTGACAACGTTTGAGATAGAAAGAGCTATAACGAAGCCTCCACCTAATCCAATGTATCCCAAACTGCATTATGCCATGCATTATGCTTCATTTATAAGCCTTTACTGAAGGAGCACCAACAATCAGCTTAGAATTATCATTTTAACGGGCCGATCAACTTGACATGTCCTCACTAAATTTTCCATAACTTTTGACTTAGAGTTCAGAATGACACGAATCCAACGCCCACATTAATTTCACTCCGTTTTTATATTGTGATCAAATTTAAGATGGAAATAGCTACGACAAAGTGTTCAAGTAATCAACCTATCCCATACTGCATGATGCCATGCATTATACTTCATAGGTATTCATTTGCTCGATAAGAAGCGATGAATAGTTTATAATAATCATTTTAACTAGCTGATCAACTGGACATGTCCTCACTAAATCATCATTAACATATTATTTAGAGCTCAAAATTACATGAATCCAACGCCCACGTTAATCTTGCTTAATTTTCAATATTGTGACAATATTTTAGACTGAAAGAGATATGACAAAGCCTCCAAGTAATCCAATGTATCCTGAACTGCTTGATTTCATACATTATGCTTCATTTATAAGCCTTTGCTAAAGGAGCACCAATGATCAGTTTATAATTATCATTTTAATTGTCCGATCAACTTGTCATGTGCACACTAAATTGTCCGTAACTTTTGATTTATTGTTCAGAATGACAAGAATCCAATGCCCATGTTAAGCTACCTCAGATTTCAATATTGTGATTAAACTTCAGACTGAAATAGCTACGACAAAGCCTCAAAGTAATCGAAGCTATCGCAAATTGCATTATACCATGCATTATGCTTCATTTGTAAACCTTTGCTCAATGAGCACCAATGTTCAGTTCAGAATGATCAATTTACCTAGATGATAAACTTGACATGTCCGCACTAAATCGTCCATAACTTTTGTTTTAGAGTTAAAAATGACATAAATTCAATGCCCACGTTAGGCTAGATCAATTCTCTATATTGTGACAAAAGTTAAGACCGAAATAGCAATGACCAATCCTCCGAGTAATCCAATCTATCCCAAACTGCGTGATACAATGCATTATGCTCCATTTGTAAACATTTACCAAATGCGCACCAATGATAAGTTTAGATGATCATTTTAACTAGCTGATCAACTTGACATATCCGCACTAACTCGCCTTTAACATTTGATTTGGAGCTCAAAATGACATGAATCCAATGGCCACTTAATCTAGCTCAATTTTCAATATTGTGACAATATTTAAGACTGAAAGAGCTACGAAAAAGCTTCCAAGTAATCGAATGTACCCGAAACTGTTTGATGACATGTATTATGCTTCATTTGAAAGCCTTTACTCAAGGAGCACCAATGATCAGTTTAGAATTATCATTTTAACTCGGCGATCAACTTTACATGTCCTCACTAAATTGTCCATAACTTTTGATTTAGAGTTCAGAATGAGACGAATCCAACGCCCACGTTAATTTAACTCAATATTCTATATTGTGATCAAATTTAAGATAGAAATAGCTCAACAAAGGGTCTAAGTAATCCAATCTATCCAAAACTGCTTGACGCCATGCACTATGTTTCATTTGTAAACCTTTGCTCGATAAGCAGCAATGATCAGTTTAGAGTAATAATTTTATTTAACTGATCAGCTTGACATGTCCGCTCAAAATCATCTTAAATATTTGTTTAGATGTCAAAATGACATGAATGCAACGCCCATGCTAATCTAACTTAATTTTCAGTATGGTGACAACATTTGAGACTGAGAGAGCTACGACAAAGCCTCCAAGTAATCCAATGATTTCCCAAACTGCATGATGCCATGCATTATGTTTCCTATATAAGCCTTTGCTCAAGGAGCACCAAAGATCAGTTTAGAATTATCATTTTAATTGGCCAATCAACTTGACATGTCCACACTAAAACGTCTGTAACTTTTGATTTAGAGTTTTGAATGACACGAATCCAACGCCGACGTTAAGGTAGCTCAGATTTTTATATTGTGATTAAATTACAAACCTAAATAGATACGAAAAAGTCTCCAAGTAATCCAATCTATCCCAAACTGCTTGAGGCCATGCATTATGCTTTATTTGTAAACCTTTGCTCAATGAGCACCAATGATCAGTTTGGAAAGATCATTTTAACTAGCTGATAACCTTGAAATTTCTGCACTAAATCATATTTAACATTTGATTTAGAGCTCAAAATGACTTGAATCCAACGGGCACCTTAATCTAGCTCAATTTTAAATATTTTGAAAACATTTGAGACTGAAATAGCTACAACAAAGCCTCCAAGTAATCAAATGTATCACAAACTGCACGATGCCATGCATTATGCTTCATTTATAAGCCTTTACTCAAGTAGCACCAGTGATCAGTTTAGAATTATCATTTTAACTGGCCTATCAACTTCACATGTCTGCACTAAATCGTCTATAATTTTTAATTTAGAGTACGTAATGACATGAATCCAACACACACGTTAAGTTAGCTCAATTTTCTTTATTGTGATTAAATTTAAGATTGAAATAGCTATGACAAGGCCTCCAAGTAATCCACTCTATACGAAACTGCGTGATGCCATGCATTATGCTTCATTTATAAGCCTTTGCTCAAGGAGCACCAATGATAAGTTTAGAAGTATCATTTTAATTGGCCGATCAACTTGACATGTCCACACTAAATTGTCTGTAACTTTTGATTTACAGTTTCGAATGACATGAATCCAATGCCAACGTTAAGCTAGCTCAGATTTCTATATTGTGATTAAATTTAAGACCAAAAAAGCTATGCCAAAGCCTCCAAGTAATTCAATCTATGCTAAACTGCATGATGCCCATGCATTATGCTTCATTTTTAAACCTTTGCTCAATACACACCAATGATCTGTTTAGAATGATCAATTTAACTAGCCGATAAACTTGATGTCCGCACTAAATCGTCCGTCATTTTTTATTTAGAGTTCAAAATGACATGAATCCATTGTCCACGTTAATCTAGCTCAATGTGCTATATTGGGAAAACATTTAGGACCGAAAGAGCTATGACAAAACCTCCAAGTAATCCAATCTATCCCACACTGCTTGAGGCCATGCATTATGCTTTATCTGTAACACTTTGCTCGATGAGCACCAATGACCAGTTTGGAAAGATCATTTTAACTAGCTGATAACCTTGACATTTCCGCACTAAATCATTTTTAACATTTGATTTAGAGCTCAAAATGACTTGAATCTAACAGCCACCTTAATGTAGCTCAATTTTCAATATTATGAAAACATTTGAGACTGAAATAGCTACGACAAAGCCTCCAAGTAATCAAATGTATCCCAAACTGCATGATGTCATGCATTATGCTTCATTTATAAGCCTTTACTCAAGGAGCAGCAATGATCAGTTTAGAATTATTGTTTTAACTGGCCGATCAACTTCACATGTCCCCACTAAATCGTCTATAATTTTTAATTTAGAGTACATAATGACACGAATCCAATGCCCACGTTAAGTTAGCTCAATTTTATATATTGTGCTTAAATTTAAGATTGAAATAGCTATGACAAGGCCTCCAAGTAATCCAGTCTATACGAAACTGCGTGATGCCATGCATTATGCTTCATTTGTAAACCTTTGCTCAATGAGCACCAATGGTCATTTTAGATTCAATTTAACTAGTGGATAAAATTGGCATGTCCGCACTAAACTGTCTGTAACTTTTGATTTGGAGTTCACAATGACATGAATCCTATGCCCACGTTAAGCTAGCTCAATTTTCTATATTTTGACAAAATATAATACCGAAATAGCTACAATAAAGCATCAAGTAATCTAATGTATCCCAAACAGCGTGATGCAATAATTATACTTCATTTATAATCCTTTACTCAAGGAGCACCGATGATCAGTTTAGATTGATCATTTACCTGGCTGATCAACTTGACATGTCTGCATCAAATCGTCTGTCACTTTTGATTTAGAATTCACAATGACACAAATCCACTACCCACGTTAATCTAACTCAATATTCTATATCGTGACAAAATTTATGACCGAAATGGCTTTGACATAGTCTCAAAGTAATCCAATCTATTCCAAAATGTGTGATGCCATGCATTTTGCTTAATTATATGCTTTTACTCATGGAGCACATTTGATCTGTTGAGAATCATAATTTTACTAGCTGATCAACTTGACATGTCAACACTAAATCATCTTTTAGTTTTTATTTACAGCTCAAGATGACATGAATCCAACACCATGTTAAGCTAGCTTAATTCTCAATATTGTGACAACATTGGAGATTGAAAGAGCTAGCCAAAGCCTCAAAGTAATGCAATCTAACCCAAACTGCGTGATGCCATGCATTATGCTTCATTTATAAGCCTTTACTCTAGGACCACCAATGATCAGTTTAGAATTATCAGTTATACTAGCTGATCAACTTGACATGTCAGCACTAAATCGTTCGTTACTTTGGATTTAGAGTTCAAAATGACATGAATCCAACACGCACGTTAAGGTAGCTCAATTTTCTATATTGTGACAAAATTTAAGATCAAAATAGCTATGACAAAGCGTCTAAGTAATCCAATCTATCCCAAACTGCATGCATTATGCTTCATTTAAACGCCTTTACTCAATGAGCACCAATGATCAGTTTAGAATGATCATTTTAACTAGTTGATCAACTTGACATGTCCACACTAAATCATCTTTAACTTTTGATTTAGAGCTCAAAATGACATGAGTACAACGCCTATGTTAAACTAGCTAAATATTCCATATTGTGATGACATTTGAGACGAAAAGAGCTAAGACGAAGCCTCCAAGTAATCCAATGTATCCAAACTGCTTGATACGATGAATTATGCTCCATCTATAAGCGTTTACTTAAGGACCACCAATGGTTTGTTTAGATTGATCATTTTAACTGGTCGATCAACTTGACCACGTTAAGCTAGCTCGATTTTCTATATTACAACCACATTTGAGACTGAAATAGCTATCCCAAAGCCTCCTAGTAATCCAATATATCCCAAACTGCGTCATGCCATGCATTATGCTTCATTTATAAACCTTTACTCAAGGACCACCAATGATCAGTTAAGAATGATCAGTTATACTGGCCGATCAACTTGACATGTCGGCACTAAATCGTTCGTTATTTTGGATTTAGAGTTCAAATGACATGAATCCAACACCCACTTTAAGGTAGCTCAATTTCCTATATTATGACAAAATTTAAAATTGAAATAGTTGTGACAAAACCTCCAAGTAATCCAATCTATCCCAAACTACATGCATTATGCTTCATTTAAATGCCTTTATTCAATGAGCACCAATGATCAGTTTAGAATGATCATTTTAACTAGTTGAGCAACTTAACATGTCCGCACTAAATCATCTTTAACTTTTGATTTAGAGCTCAAAATGACATGAGTACAACGCCCATGTTAAACTAGCTAAAGTTTCTTTATTCTGATGACATTTGAGACGAAAAGAGCTAAGACGAAGCCTCGAAGTAATCCAATGTATCCAAACTGCTTGATACGATGAATTATGCTTCATTTATAAGTGTTTACTTAAGGAGCACCAATGATTGGTTTAGATTGATAGTTTTAACTGGTCGATCAACTTGACCACGTTAAGCTAGCTCAATTTTCTATATTATAACCACATTTGAGACTGAAATAGCTACCCCAAAGCCTCCTAGTAATCCAATATATCCCAAACTGTGTCATGCCATGCATTATGCTATATTTATAAGCCTTTACTCAAGGACCACCAATGATCAGTTAAGAATGATCAGTTATACTGGCCGATCAACTTTGACATGTCGGCACTAAATCGTTCGTTATTTTGGATTTAGAGTTCAAAATGACATGAATCCAACATCCACTTTAAGGTAGCTCAATTTCCTATATTAAGACAAAATTTAAAATCAAAATAGTTGTGACAAAGCCTCCAAGTAATCCAATCTATCCCAAACTGCATGCATTATGCTTCATTTATACGCCTTTACTCAATGAGCACCTATGATGAGTTTAGAATGATCATTTTAACTAGTTGATCAACATGACATGTCCGCACTAAATCGTCTTTAACTTTTGATTTAGAGCTCAGGATGACATGAGTCCAACGCCCCCATTCAACCAGCTCAATTTTCCATATTCTGACGACATTTGAGACTGAAAGAGCTAGAAGAAACCCTCCAAGTAATCCAATGTATCCCAACTGCTTGATACGATGCATTATTGTTCATTTATATGCCTTTACTCAAGGAGAACAAATGATCAGTTTAGATTGATAATTTTAACTCGCCGATCAACTTGACATTTCCACAAAAAATTGTCTGTAACATTTCATTTAGAGTTCAAAATGACTCGAATCCAACGCCCACGTTGAGCTAGCTCAATTTTCTATATTGTGACAAAATTTTAGACCGAAATAGATACGACAAAGCCTCCAAGTAATCCAATCTATCCCAAACTACGTGAGGCCATGCATTATGTTTTATTTATAAGGCTTTACTCAGGGAGCACCAACGATCAATTTAGCATGACCATTTTAACTGGCTGATCAACTTGACATGTCTGCACTAAATAATCTTTTTGAACCTTTGAACTAGAGCTCAAAATGACATGAGTCCAATGCCCAAAATGACATTTGATATTGAAAGAGATACGAAAAAGCCTTCAAGTAATCCATTGTTTCCCAAACTGGGTGATGCTATGCTTTATGCTTCATTTTAAAGCCTTTACTCAAGGAGCACCAATGATCAGTTTAGAATGATCATTTTAACTGGCCGATCAACTTGACATGTCGGCACTAAATCGTTTGTAACTTTTGATTTAGAGTTTAGGATGACACGAATCCAACGTCCACATTATGCTAGCTCAGTTTTCTATATTGTGACAAAATTTGGGACCAAAATAGATATGACAAAGCCTCCAGGTAATCTATTCTATCCCAAACTGCGTGATGCCATGCATTATCCTCATTTATAACCCTTTACTCAAGGAGCACCAATGATCAGTTTAGAATGATCATTTTAACTTGCCGATCAACTTGACATGTCCACACTAAATCGTCCGTAACTTTTGATTTAGTGTTCAGAATGACACGAATCCAACGGTCATGTTGAGGTAGCTCAACTTTCTATATTATTACAACATTAGAGACTCAAAGAACTACGCCAAAGCCTCCAAGTAATCCAATGCATCCTAAACTGCGTGATGCCATGCATTATGCTTCATATATAAGCCTTTACTGAAGGAGCACCAATGATCAGTTTAGAATAATCACTTTAACTCGCCCATTACCTTGACATGTCCACAATAAATCGTCTTTAATTTTTGATTTAGAGTTTAGAATGACACGAATCCAACGCCCATGTTAAGGTAGCTCAACCTTCTATATTATGACAACATTTGAGACTCAAAGAGTTACGCCAAAGCCTCCAAGTAACACAGTGTATCCTAAACAGCGTGATGCCATGCATTATGCTTCATTTATAAGCATTTACTGAAGGAGCACCAATGATCAGTTTAGAATGACCACTTTAACTCACCAGTCAATTTGACGTGTCCGCACTAAATTTTCCGTAACTTTTGATTAAGAGTTCAAAGTAACATGAATCCAATGCCCACATTAAGCTAGGTCAAATTTCTATTTTCTTACAAAATTTAGGACTGAAATAGCTATGACAAAGCCTCCAAGTAATCCATTATATCCCAAACTGACTGATGCCATGCATTATGCTTCATTTATAAGCCTTTAGACAAGGCGCACCAATGATCAGTTAAGAATTATTGTTTTAGTTCACCGATCAACTTGACATGTCCACGCAAAATCGTTTGTTACTTTTGATTTAGAGTTCAAAATGACACGAATCCAACACCAATGTTAAACTAGCTCAATTTTCTATATTATGACAAAGTTTAAGACCAAAATAGCTATGACAAAGGCACCAAGTAAACCAATCTATCATAAACTACGTGATGTCATGCATTATGTTTCATTTATAAGGCTTTACTCAAGGATCACCAACGATCAGTTTAGAATGATCATTTTAACTAGCTGATCAATTTGACATGTCCGCACTAAATCGTCTTTAATCTTTGAACTAGAGCTCAAAATGATATGAGTCCAACGCCCACGGTAAGCTGGCTTAATTTTCCATATTGTGACAACATTTGAGATTGAAAGAGTGATACAAGCCTCGATTCAAGGCTTGGATGCGCGTGGGCTGTTTGGAGAAGTTTAGGTGAGAAACTCGACCTTAAGCTTCTGGATAGGGGTTTTCTGATTGGTAAAGGCTGGAAGGGTGAGGTGAACCACACGAGGGGTGTTGAACCTCGTAATAAATCACTAACTTAGAGATAGGAG
Source organism: Pugionium cornutum (assembly GCA_018901935.1). NCBI lineage: Eukaryota > Viridiplantae > Streptophyta > Magnoliopsida > Brassicales > Brassicaceae > Pugionium > Pugionium cornutum. The sequence goes on from CM032160.1 coordinate 17,476,854, forward strand.
GGTTGGTCTCAACTAGGTTCTTAGCGCACAACTCTCTTTAGAGAATAACTTGTTGAAAGAAATTCGATCTTTATTAATTATCAAAAAGGTTGTCGAACTACAATACTGGAAGGAGCCTTATTAATATGTTCGACAGCTTGAACTTCTAGGGTCGACTCAAAGAAAAATAGAAAATTTACAAAAGTGACAAATGGAAAACTTACAAAAGTGCATAACAGAAAAAGGACCTATTCCTAAAATGTCTTTGACTCAAAAATGTAAACAATCTAAATCCTACCCTGTAAAACAGAAAGAGGCAAATATTCGAATTGAAAACTTACCTTTCTTACCTCATGGCCAAGAAATGAAAGATGGCTGTCCTTGTGGCATGCACGCGCCTTGCTCCAAGTCTCCGACTTGGAGTAGGGTTAGGAATCTTTGGGCCCTGACCTCTCTTGCCACTAAAGCCCAAGTCTCTAAAGTACCTTGCATTGTTGAGAAGCCTTTGGACTCTTTTTGCACTTCTGTCCCACTGTCCTTTGTCGATCATCCTCTAGGAGCTTGTCGACCCATAAGCTGAATTTGTGGAAGAGTGCTCTTGATCTGCTCCTTGTCATTACTCCTGGTGGCACCACTGGTGTAGAGAGTTTCTCTAGATGCATGTCCTGAAGCTGGTAGCTTATCTGGTCTGATTCTCCTTGTGTGGATGTTGAAATGCCCGTGTACTCGGCTGGATCGGCTGTACCAGCTGGACTGTGCGAGGTACTGGCCGGAATGTCTTCTGGGCCGGCCAAGTTGATTCCGGAGCCGGCGGTGTCACCAATTGTACCGGTGGTGTCATCCACGTCGCCTCAAGTTGGGCCGGAGGTTTGGGCCTCTCCGCCGGCAATGTTGATCGGTCCGGTCCTGTTGGTCGAAGGTCCAGCGGCACCGCTTGGGACGGCAGACGTGCCAAATGGCCCGGCTGTCTCGGGCAAGCTCCCTGGTCGGCCAGTCTGGTCTGCTGGCCGGCCATACGACCTGATGTCCCCATCAAAGAGTTACCAAAAGGCCTCCAAGTAATCCCAAACTGTATAATGCTATGCATTATGCTTTATTTATAAGCCCTTAGTCACTGAGCACCAGTGATCGGTTCAGGACAATCATTTTAACGGGCCGATCAACTTGACATGTCCGCCAAAAATTGTCCATAATTTTTTTTTTAGAGTTAAGAATGACACGACTCCAACGCCCACGTTAGGCTAGCTAAATTTTCGTTATTGTAACAACATTTGACACTAAAAGAGCTACCACAAATCCTCCAAGTAATCCAATATATCCAAAACTGCTCATGCCATGCAGTATCCTTCATTTATAAGCCTTTACTCAAGGAGAACCGATGATCAGTTTAGAATGAACATTTTAACTGGCCGATCAAGTTGACATGACTACACTCCGTAACTGATTTAGAGTTTAAATGACACGAATCCAACGCACACGTTAAGGTAGCTCAATTTTCTATATTGTGAAAATTTTAAGATCGAAATAGCTACGATAAAGCCTCCAAGTAATACAATGCATCCGAGATTGCGTGATGCTATGCATTATGCTTCATTTATAAGCCTTTACTAAAGGACCACCAATGATCAGTTGATGTGAGCATTGAAAGAAAGGAACCACAACCTAAGGATAAGCTTGAACCAGAGGAGGAAGAAGCCACTAAAGATGTTAAGGAGCAGATAGAACCCGCCAATATTTGGAGATGAAAGCTTACAAATCTTCAATGACCCCATTACCCGATCCAAGCAAGCCAAACTTAAGACAACACTACAGCAACTTCTCAACACCATTCAGGCCAGTTTAGTGTGTGCTAATCCAACCACATTGGTTGTGATTCAAGCCACCTAATCCTCACCAAGAGAGGTGCCTTGGATTGTACTCTTTTTCCCTATTCTTATTTTTGTCCCGATGGGTTTTCTAAGATAGGTTTTTAATGAGGCAAGCCCAAGATACTTTACCACAACCTATTGATGAATCATGGCAATTATATCTCATCATCCACGAAATAAGAGAGGAAGAATCAAGTCAAAACATTATTTACTTCTTAAACATTATTTACTTCTTAGTCTTTGTAATTCCCTAAGTATTTCCTTTAATGTTTTGGTAGAATTTTAGGAGTCATTTTCAATTTCCTACACTACTATAATTACTCTCTTGTACCCTTCTTTCTGAATCTTCAAACATTTTAATAGAAAATAGCCTTCTTAAACTCCTTTGATCATCCTCTTGAATAAGGAATTTTAGAACACTTTCTCATTCCTCTCAAGAGCCGAAAGTCTAAGGGATCTTCATCACCCTTGGAAGTTTCAATACGATTTACCCCTCCCCCAATGTGCCTGGCCTTTGTCATTCACACAGAGCAAGCAGATAGTCCAAGGATTTTCCGCAATCCTTGAGAAGTATCATTCATTTCCCCTTGTTCTCGGATCCATCCACTTAAGACCTCACACATCCGTAAGTAACACCATCGTTTCACCTATTCCGCAACTTCAATCCATTCATCCACTCTTCCACAACCATTTGGAGTTGATCAGGGGCTTGATCCACATCAGGATCACATCAAGTGGTATCAGAACCCACTCTAAACCAGGTTGTATCTCTACGAACTCGTTTGCACCCTTTCGTTTTCTTGCAAAAACATTTTGTAACCTTTCACCTTCTTTTTGCGATTTGTTTTAAAATGTTTCTGGGTTTGTTTCTTGTTTAAAAATGATCTTAGTTCTTTGAAGAACCTGGAAATTAATTTGAAAATAGTTTATAACCGATTTCTAAAGGACAAAACTTGTGAAACACCCAATCGGCACCGTTGAGGTTCTACGAAACTGTTTTTCTTAATCCGAGTTTATCACCTTTTTTAATATTTTAGAGATTAACACCTGAATACAACTTGTTCTTAAGACTTAACAGTACCAGGAATACCAATTAAAAAGTTTCAAAACGAATCTAATGTTGTTAGACTCACCCATTTCAAAACCGGAGTTCAAAGGGTCTATAACATGCTTTGCTAGGGTTTGTCTTTGTTCTTGTGTGTTTCTTTCAGCGAACTGTTGTGCCAATTTATGTGTTTTACTTTGAACCTTTTACTTTTTTAGTTGTCTGAATTCGTCAGGTACCATGGTAGGAACCAGCAATAATGGAGAAGAACTCTCAAACACCAACAAACAACTCCTTGATTCCTTTAAAGCCATGATGGATGAAAGTATGGCAACCATGAGAGCTGAAATAGAAAGATCCATCAATGACCGACTTAGGATAAACAAGCCACCTTCTGATACTGAGCAATACTACAATCATTCATCTAGGTCACAACACCCTAGGAGGAGGCGACCAAGAGACAACCAACCGCATAGGAATAACCAACCCAACCCTCGTGACCCTTTGGCTGGACTTAAAAACAAGATTCCCTATTCCATGGAACCAATGACGCTGAGGAGTATCTAGAGTGGTAAAAAAGATAGAAATAGTCTTTGATTGTAGGGAATACACTGAGGATAGTAAGGTTAGAGTAGCACCAACCGCGTTTAAAGATTATGCCTTAAGTTGGTGGGATCAATTAGTTACTTCTAGGAGAATGGCTGGGGATTTGCCTATAGATTTGGGGAACAAGATGAAAGTTATCACTACCATTGGAAGGTTTATACCTAGCCACTACCATAGGGAACTTCACTTTAAATTTACAAACCTATCTCAATGATCTAGAACCGTAGAGGAGTACTTTAAGGAAATGGAAAACTTATTTCTTAGAGCTGATTTTCAAGAGGATAATGAAGCCACTATGGCTAGGTTTATGGGTGACCTTAATAGGGGTATAAAAGAACTTCTCCATAAGGCTATCATGTTCGAAAAACAACTTAAGAGGAAAAACCCTAAACCTGGATTTAGTTCTACTAGGTTTAACCAATCTAAGGAGGATAAGTCTAGCAAAGATTACAAGCCTTACTTAACCTAACGTAGAAGATTCTAAACTTAAGGGAATGGATATGGGTTCTAGCACCAAAACTAGGGAAATTCAGTGTTTTAAGTGTAAGGGCTTTGGTCACTACTCTAGGGAAAGTACCAATAAGAGAACCATAGTTATTAGGGCTAATGGTGAGGTAGAATCAGAGGATGACCATTTGGATGCTGAGTCCTTGGAAGAAAATGTAGACATGCCCCATGCTGGACAACTCTTAGTCACTAGGAGAACTCTAAACTTGCAAACTAGGCAGAAAAGAATGAGAAAGAGAGAACCTATTCCAGATTGCTCTCTAGTTAAGAGTAAGGCCTGTAGCTTAGTGATAGATGTAGGTAGCTATACCAATGTAGCTAGTGAGATTATGGTAGAGAAGTTAGGACTTGAGATTATTAAGAGGTCTAAACCCTATAAGTTGCAATGGCTTAATGATGAGGGTGAGGTAGAAGTAGAGAACCAGGTCCTAGTTCCTTTGTCCATAGGCAAACATGAAGATGAGGTTTTGTGTGATGTTTTACCCATGGATGCTGGTCACATCTTGTTAGGTAGACCTTGGCAATCAGATAGAAGGGTTATTCATGATTGGTTTACTAATAGGTACTCATTTGTGTTTTTGGGAACGAAACATATTTTAGTACCTTTATCCCCACAATAGATTCATTCAGATCAGATAGCTTTAAAGAACAACAAAACCCAATCCGAACCCAAAAGCAAATCCCTTGCCGGCGGCACCGCGAAACCGCAAACCAAGCCACCAGCCAAACAACCGACTAATCTTATGATTAAGTCCAACCCAGGAGTAACTTACTACACCTACTCTTTATGCTTAAAAAATGCTTTCATACTGACTAATCTATGCACGACATTCCTAGCAAAGTTCAACTTCTTTTGCAGGAATTTAAAGATGTGTTTCCGGATGAGCAACCGCAAGGATTACCACCAATCCGAGGTATTGAGCACCAAATTGACTTTCTACCAGGAGCATCTCTTCCCAACAAGCCAGCCTACAGAACCAACCCTCTGGAGAGCAAGGAGCTTCAACATAAAGTCACTGAACTCATGAAGAAAGGACATATCCGCAAAAGTATGAGCCCGTGTGCTGTACTTGTTTTGCTTGTCCCAAAAAAGGATGGAAGCTGGAGAATGTGTGTTGATTGCAGAGCCATCAGCAATATCACTGTAAAGTATTGCCATCCTATACCTAGATTAGATGATATGTTAGATGAATTGCATGGTTCGAGAATCCTCTCTAAGGTAGATCTTAAGAGTGGTTATCACCAAATTAGGATGAATAACAGTGATGAGTGGAAAACTGCATTTAAAACTAAACAAGGTTTATATGAGTGGTTAGTAATGCCTTTTGGCTTGACAAATGCACCTAGTACCTTCATGAGATTGATGAACCTTGTTCTTAGGGAAATCATAGGTCATTTTGTGGGAGTATACTTTGATGACATTCTACTTTTAAGCCGGACCTTAGATGATCATGTAGAATACCTCATAAATGTTTTTGAAGTGCTTAGAAAGGAAACCTTGTATGCCAATCTTATGAAATTTACTTTTGGAGCAGATAACCTTGTCTTCTTAGGTTTTGTTGTGAGTACAGATGGTATTAAGGTTCATGAGGAACAGATAAAAGCGATTAAGGAGTGGCCCAAAGAATGTTGGGGAAGTAAGGAGCTTCCATGGCCTAGCTGGGTTTTACCGGAGATTTTTCATGGACTTTAGCACTATAACAGCTCCACTCACTGAGGTCATCAAAAATAATCTAGGATTTAAGTGGGAGCAGGCGCAAGAGGAGGCATTCCAAACCTTGAAAGACAAGCTCACACACTCCCCGGTGCTATCTCTTCCTAACTTTGATAAAACTTTTGAAATTGAATCTGATGCCTTAGGATTTGTTATTAGTGCTGTTCTTATGCAGGAAAGGAAATGCATAGCCTAGTTTAGTGAGAAACTTGGAGGGGTCACACTGAACTACCCAACTTATGACAAAGAACTATATGCGCTTGTGAGGGCCTTGCAAACATGGAAAAATTATCTTTGGCCCAAGGAGTTTGTCATCCACTCATCATGAGTCACTCAAACATCTCAAAGGGCAACAAAATATGAACAAAAGACATGCTAGGTGCATCGAATTCATTGAGACCTTCCATTATGTGATCAAATACAATAAAGGTAAAGAGAATGTAGTAACCGATGCTCTTTCTCGGAGGTATGTGCTCTTAAACTCTTTAGAAGTTAAACTGCTAGGGTTTGAGCAAATCAAAGAGTAATATGCTACTGATGCTGATTTTAAGGATATTTATGCTTCTTGTGAGAAGTTTGGTACTGGAAAATACTTTAAGAATGAACACTTCTTGTTTTATTATAATCGGTTATGTGTACCTAACTCCTCTTTGCATGCCTTGTTTGTTAAGGAAGCACATTCAGGTGGTCTTATGGGTCACTTTGGCGTGGAAAAGACATTAAATGTATTGCAGGAACACTTCTTTTGGCCACACATGAGGAGTGATGTTGAGAAAGCGTGCCAAAGATGTGTAACTTGCAAGAAAGCTAAATCCACAATCCAAAAGCACGGTTTGTATACCGCTCTTCTTATACCTTTGTACCCTTGGCATAATATTTATATGGATTTTGTTGTCGGATTGCCTAGAACTAAGACTGAAAAGGATTCTGTGTTTGTTGCAGTTGATAGGTTTTCCAAAATGGCTCACTTTATTCCTTATCATAAGACGGATGATGCCGTTAACATTGCCGGATTATTCTTTAAGGAGATAATTAGACTTCATGGCATGCCTAGGACCATAGTATCAGATACAGACACTAAGTTCCTTAGTTACTTTTGGAAAATACTTTGGTCTAAGCTAAGAACTAAGCTTTGTTTCTCCACAACTTGTCACCCGCAATTGGATGGTCGAACTGAAGTAGTTAATAGAACCTTGTCTACTTTGTGAAAAGCTTTGATTAAAAAGAATCTTAGGACTTGGGAAGAATGATTGCCTCATTTTTAATTTGCATATAATCATGCTAGACATACTGCTTCTAAGTACTCACCATTCAAAATTGTTTATAGATTCAATCCCATCTCACCTTTGGATCTAATGCCTTTACCTTTGAGTGAAAGGACAAGCCTTGATGCAAAGAAAAAGGCTGAGTTGGTTAAAAAATTCATGAGAAAGCTCCGCTCAATATTGAAAACAAAACTAAGATGTATGCTCAACAAGCCAATAAAGGCCGAAAGGAGTTAGCATTTGAGGAAGGAGACTTGTTCTGGATGCTTTTGCACAAAGACAGATTTCGGAGTGAAAGGAAATCCAAGCTAATGCCTAGGATTGAGAAAGGAAACCTTGTATCCAAGCTAATGTCATTTTGAAGCACTTCCAAATGACAAGAATCCAAGACCCACGTTAAGCTAGCTCAATTTTCTATATTGTGACAAAATTTAAGACCAAAATAGCTATGACAAAGATATAATGTAATCCAATCCATCCCAAATTGCGTGGTGCCATGCATTATGCTTCATTTATAAGCCTTTACTCGAGTAGTACCAATGCTCAGTTTAGAATGATCATTTTAACTAGCCAATCAATTCGACATGTGGGCACTAAATCGTCCGAAACTTTTGATTTAGAGTTAAAATGATACGAATCCAACATCCATGTAATGCTAGCTCAATTTTCTATAATGTGACAAAATTTAAAACAAAAATAGCTACGACAAAGCCTCCAAATAATCCAATCTATCCCACAATGCATTATGCCATGCTTTATGCTTTATTTATAAGCCTTTACTCATAGGAGAACCAATGATCAATTTAGAACGATTATTTCAACTAGCTGATCAACTTGAAATGTCCGCACTAAATTGTCTTTTAAGTTTTGATTTAGAGCTCAAAATGACAAGAGTTCAACGCCCACGTTAAACTAGCTCAATTTTCCATATTGTGACAACATTTGAGAGTGAAAGAGATACAAAAAAGTGTCCAAGTAATCCAATGTATCCCAAACTGTGTGTTGCCATCCATTATGCTTCATATATAAGCCTTTACTCAAGGAGCATCAATGATCATTTTAACTGGCCTATCAAGTTGACATGTTGGTACTAAATCGTTCGTAACTCTTGATTTAGAGGTCAAAGTGATATGAATCCAACACCCACGTTAAGTTAGCTCAATTTTCTATATTGTGAGAAAATTTAAGACCAAAATAGCTACGACAAATCCTCCAAGTAATCCAATCTATCCTAAACTGTATGATGCCATACATTATGCTTTATTTGTAAGCTTTTATTTATAGGAGAAGCAATGATCAATTTAGAATGATCATTTTAACTAGCAGATCAACTTGACATGTGCGCACTAAATTGTCTTTAACTTTTCATTTAGAGCTCAAAATGACATGAGTCCAACTCAAAAATTAAACTAGCTTAATTTTCTATATTGTGACAAAATTTAATACCAAAATAGCTACAATAAAGCCTACAAATAATCCAATCTATCTCAAACTATGTGATGTCATGCATTACGCTTCATTTATAAGCCTTTAGTCAAGAAGCACCAATAATCAATTTAGAATGATCATTTTAACTGGCTGATCAACTTGAAATATCCGCACTAAATAGTCCGTAACTTTTGATTTAGAGTTCAAAATGACACGAATCCAACACCTACGTTAAGATAGCTCAATTTTCTATATTGTGACCACATTTGAGACTGAAAGAGTGACAACAAAGCCTCCAAGTAATTTAATGTATCCCAAGCTGCATGATGCCATGCATTATGCTTCATTTATAAGCCTTTACGCAATGAGCATCAATGATCGTTTTAGAATGATCATTTTAACTGGCCGATCAACTTGACATGTCCGTAGTAAACTCTCTGTAATGTTTTATTTAGAGTTCAAAATTACACGAATCCAACACCCACGTTAAGCTAGCCCAATTTTCTATATTGTAACAAAATTTAAGACCAAAATAGCTACGACAAAGCCTAGACATAATCCAATCTATCCCAAACTGTGTGATGCCATGCATTATGCTTCATTTATAAAGCTGTACATAAGGTGCACCAATGATCTGTTTAGAATGATCATTTTAACTGGCTGATCAAATTGAATGTCTTCACTAATTTGTCCATAACTATTGATTTATAGTTCAATATGACAAGAATCCAACACCCACGTTTAGTCAGCTCAATTTTCTATATTGTGACAAATTTTAAGACTGAAATAGCTATGAAAAAGTCCCCAAGTAATCCAATGTATCCCAAACTGCGTGATGCCTTGCATTATGCTTCATTAACAAGCCTTTACTCAAGGAGCATCAATGATCAGTTTAAAATGATCATTTTAACTGGCCAATCAACTTGACATGTCCGCACTAAATCGTCTGTAGCTTTTGATTTAGATTTCAAAATGACACGAATCCAGCGCCCACGTTAAGCGAGGTCAATTTTCTATATTGTGACAAAATTTAAGACCAAAATAGCTACGACAAAGCCGCCAAACAATCCAAGCTATCCCAAACCGCATGATGACTTGCATTATGCTTCATTTATAGGCCTTTAAACAAGGAGCAATAAAAGTTTAGAATGATCATTTTAAGTAGCTAATCAACTTGACATGTCCGCACTAAATCATCTGTAACTTTTGGTTTAGCGTTCAAAATGACAAGAGTCCAATGTATCCTAAACTGTGTGAAGTCATGCATTATGTTTCATTTATACGCTTTTATTCAAGGAGCACCAATGATTAGTTTAGAATGATCATTTTAACTGGCCGATCCACTTGACATGTCGGCACAAAATGGTCCTTAACCTTTAATTAGAGCTCAAAATGACATGAATCCAAACCCGCGTTAAGCTAGCTCAATTTTCTATGTTGTCACAAAATTTAATACCAAAATAGCTAGGACAAAGCATCCAAGTAATCCAATCTATCCCAAACTGCGTGATGCCATGCATTATGCTTCATTTATAAACCTTTACTCAAGGAGCATCAATGATCAGTTTAGAATGATCATTTCTACTGGCCAATCAGCTTTACATGTCCGCACTAAATTGTCCGTAATTTTTGATTTAGAGTTCAAAATGACACGAATCCAACGCCCACGTTAAGCTAGCTCAATTTTCTATATTGTGACAAAATTTAAGACCAAAATATATACGACAAAGCCTCCAACTAATCTAATCTATCCCATACTGCGTGATGCCATGCATTATGCTTCATTTATAAGTCTTTACTCAGGGAGCACCAATGATCAATTTAGAATGATCATTTTAACTGGCTGATCAACTTGACATGTCTGCACTGAATCGTCTGTAACTTTTTATGTAGAGTTCAAAATGGCAAGAATCCAATGCCAACGTTAACAAGCTAGCTCAATTTTCTATATTGTGACAACACTTGAGACTGAAAGAGCGATGACAAAGCCTCCAAGTAATCCAATGTATCCCAAACTACTTGATTTCATGCATTATACATCATTTATGAACCTTTACTCAATGAGCATCAATGATCGGAATAAATCAAGCAGACTTCTTAAGAAGTTTGCTTTAGTGAAAAAAACGGTTTATTTCGGCTGAAGCAGACTTTTTGAGAAGTCTGATTGATTTATTATGATCAAAGCAGACTTCTCCAAGAACTTTGCTTTGGAAAAAATTTACTTTTAATTGCAGAGAACTATCCTTTTTGTCACCAAAACAGACTTCAAAAAGTCTGATTCGGTGACAAAAACTGTTTATTCTGGCTGAAGCGAGATTTATTCCGATCAAAGCAGACTTTTAGAAGAAAATCTGCTTTGTATTTTATTTGCAAAGCAGACTTCGAAAAGTCTTCTAGTGATATAATGAAGGAATATAGGTAAATAGTGGGTGTATTGATGGAGTTAAGAGCTCCCATCGACCACGAAAATGGTGGTTGTGTGCAATGAAGAAGATGGTATTTTTGTAATATTTTTTCAAAAGTTTGTTCGTAATGGTCTTTCTGTAATTTTAAAAAAAAAAAATTTAATTATAAGGTAATGGCAAAGTTGTAAATATAGTTATTGTTGAAGGATAAAAAAGAAATATAAAGTTAGTTTTGCATAAATAAGTTGAATGGGGGTTAAACTTGCAATTGGGCATATGTTTTAGGTTAATTTTGCAAATACCCCTTCTTTTTATGATATTTCAAGATTACGATATTCTGAATGTGAGCATCATCTTCGAAGATGCAATACACCTTACTGTTGTTTTTTTTATTTCATTAGTTTCTATTTTTAAATAAAGATCTTATAAATAAGCTAACTCCTAAATCTCCCCATAAAATTATATATTTTAAATAAAGATCTTATAAATCAGCTAACTCCTTCAAGTTCACTTAAATCTCTCCAAAACTGAAATCCAGAGACATAATCTTCTAATATCACTAACATAATACACCTATCTAATCTATTTTTATGCTAACTTAAGTTTTTTTACTATGTACTTGCAATTTCATTTAAGGTTAAAACATTGTATATCAAGTCTGATATTGATGAGGATGATACGGAGGAAAGTAAACAAGAAGACTTAAAGAAATCTGGACCCAAAATAAATTTTAAGGGGGGAAAGTTTTGTGGAAAACTTACATTTCTGGCGTCTGAACATACAGAGGCGAGAGGAAATTTCCGGTCATGACAGCGGTGTGAGGTGAGGCTAGAGAAAGTTCTGGCACGATAGTGGCGGGAGGAGAAGAGGCTGGGAGAGAAAACGCGATTAGAACTGGAATAGGAGGAGTGGGTTCGTAGGTTATATTAGATATTTCTAACAGAAATTACCATCGGCAATCCATCGGTTAAATAATAAATATTTTTGCAAAAACCCACGTAGTAAATTACGATTCCAGCGTATAATTTAATACCATCGGAAATCCGTCGGTCATTTATGATGGATTTCCGATGGATACCAAAATCCCTGCATGTACGCCAAATAGTCAGTCCATGTTGTATATGTTTGATGGCCTTCCGACGGATATGATTCGACGGTCTTCCGACGGCAATCTGTCGGTATGAACAAAATATAATTTTTATATTTTAAAATATAATTTCCGAAATTGTTAAGAATTTTAAAAAATATCAACATTAATTTATTTGATCTAATGAAGATTTAAAATATAATTTCAAAAAATTTATTATTTAATTAGATTTTGAAGTTTTTTTATGTTTTGCTTGCTTATAATATTGTTAATAGTATTGTTCTATTTACTACAAGTTCCCTAACTACGGTTTTCGATTTATACTGGAACTATTTAGAAAACAGTTTATTTTGAAACAAATATCTAGTATATAACATTAGAAAGATATACCATTTAGTTTTTTTCAACCCATATATTTTTTAGAATTTTTAACTACTATTTTCTATAATTATAAATTATTTTCGTCGCACCGCCGCCTGACATTAAAGATGGAATTCCGATTGATGTAACAATGCCGTTAGAAAGCCGTCGGATACAGTCTCCGGTGTATCCATGTATTCTCCGACACGAGAGGGTATAGTACCAATACCCTAAGTTGTCAGGAATCCACCTGGAATTTCCGACGACACGCCGACAGATATAACAAAGCCGTAGACACTCCATCGAAAAGTGTATCCGGTGTTTCAGAAGATACACGGGCTATAGTACCAATACCCTATGTCGTCGGGATTATGATGGTTTGGCGACGGATGTTATAATTCCGTCGATGGACAGAGAATAAAATTTTCAAAAAATATTATTTAACACTGAAAATTAAAATATCATAAAAAATAAATTATTATTATCACAAATTTAAACTGAAGCTAATGAACATTCCGAAGTAGCTGAATTTTCGTCCTCGTACTCGCCTATCTCTTATTCTGAATCTTGAAACATTGTAATCTCCGTTTTTGGTGTCATCAGCAATAGGATTAACTTCAAGAGAAGTATTTATGGAACCTAAGTTACCAATTGTGCTTTGATTCATAGGGTGTTGCTTAGAAACACCACATAACATTCCTGTAGGATGTATTGATGTAACTGTAATCCAAGGATCTTGCTTTTTCCTCACACGAGGATATTGAATGTAACAAACCTGTCCGCTTGTGATGCAAATATAAAAGGATCATATTTTTTATATTGCTTACGAGGGTGGAAAGATGTAACACCGAATTCGTCTTGACGTTGACACAATACCAGTGAACTTCTAACAATTCACGTAGAACACCGTTGTATACAATTTCACAAGATTGAGATGATATACCATAATTACAAGTTGTTTGTGAGTTTCTTCGTGATTACTCTTAAAAGCATATCCATGAGTGTAGTACATTGGAAAAGATTTTTCAGTATATATAGGATCACTTACCAACTCAACTAACCACGTGGGAAATGTTATCCCCATAGAAGGACCCATAGTACCTTGCAAAATAATTGAATGCAATCAACTAAATATTTATATATAAAAATATGAAACTATTATTGAAAATTACATAATTGTGGTAACACTGACATAAAAGTGCAAACATCTTACAAATTTGCTCTTTTTAAGTTTGACCAACTCATTCTCTGTATAAGTTGAATAATGAACATGTATTTGATCCATGTATATCCTGTTAATTATAAACAAAATAATTAAAAATAAATTGTAATAACAAGAAAAATATTAATCATTGAATGTACCTTTCATATTCCAAAATGTCATCGCATTTTGTCAAAATATATAGATGCAAGTGACTGTGTTCCTCCTCTGATAGGCATCGCATCTTTCCTTTTCCACTTAAACGTCCAATTTGTGCGAATACTTTTAATACATACACTGGATAGCTTGGTTTTTTTCCTCCATCATCATGTCGTGCAGGTCGTCTATTTTTTTGTTTGGACTTGGGATGGAAAATAGTAGTTCGCAAAGTTAGATGTTTCTTCATTAATACTTTGTGCGACAATTGAACCTTCAACGCTGGCAAGATTTTTAACTTATTTTTTTAGGTGGAAAATATATCTCTCAAAAGGATACATCCATCGGTACTGAACAGGTCCTCCAAGCGCTGCTTATCTAGGGAGGTGAATAGGAAGATGTTCCATAACATCAAAAAACGCTGGTGGAAATATTTTCTTGAGGATACAAATGAGCACCGGTATTTTTTTCTCCAAATTTGGGATATCGTCTCCACTAAGTGATCTTGTAAATAAATCTCGGAAATAAAAAATTTAATATCATATAACTATAAAATTATGATTAATTATATATTAAATAATGTAAACGTACCTACAATTGCTCTGTTAACGTTTTTAGGAGAAAATCACTAAAGGTAAATGAAAATAGTCTTTGCATAACAAGATGACAATCATGACTTTCATCCTTTAAAATTTGCCTTCAATAGTGTCGACGCAATTATGATGATTAGATGCGTATCCGTCTGGAAATTTGACACTATGCTTAATCCATTCAAAGAACTCGTCTTTTGCATGCGCATCCAACCGGAATGGGAGAGACAATGATTTTCCATTTGAAAAATCCAATCTAGCTTTCAAATTATCTTACGTTCTTTCATGCACATTTAGAATGGTATTCATTATGTTGTCAAAAAGATTCTTCTCAATTTCCATAACATCTAAATTATGGCGCAACAAATGGTCCTTCCAATATGGTAAATCCCAAAAAAAAAATACTCTTCTTGTGCCAATTATGGTATTTGCCACAACCATCAACAGGTGAATGTCTGTTACCTCCACATGAAGTCATTCTCTCAACACCAAAATCTCTAAGTTGAGTAATCATATAATTCCCGTCAAGCATAAGAGGTAGACCATCAAAATTTTTTTGTTTTTCCTAAACAATGTCGTGCTCCGGAGATATGGATGACCTTGTGGTAGAAATCTTCGATGACAATCGAACCAACTAGTCTTTTGTCCGTGTTTCAGTTGGAACACATTAGTATTATCTTCACAATATGGGTATGCTAACCTTCCATGCATCGACAATCCTGATAACATACCATATATTGGAAAATCACTTATGGTCCACATAAGTACTGCTCGCATCAAGAAGTTCTATTGGTTGGAAACATCGAATGCTTCCACACCATTTTCCCACAACATTTTTAACTCATGAGTTAGTGGCTGCAAGAAAATATCAAGCGATCTCTTAGGATGCTCTGGACCAGGGACAAGAATTGTTAGAAACAAAAATTCTTGTTTCAAGCACAACGAAGGATGCAAATTATAAGATGTCACGCTAACTGGCCACAACGAATATTGCCTCCCATGCTTCCCAAAAGGGTTAAATCCATCTGTATATAACCCGAGTTATATGTTCCTAGGCTTATATGGAAATCTAGGATTAAACTCTTTAAAATGTTTCCATGCTTCTGAATTAGAGGGATGCAAAATTTCTCCATTTGAGTTATGTTCGTCATGCCATCTCATAGGCTTTTCCGTGTGTTCAGATTGATATAACCTCCCTCTTTGTGAATGAAAAATACCACATCTGTTTATGTGGAATTGATACTCTACCGCTTGTCTCTTGAAATCGAGGTTTGTGACAAAATTGGCACTTCATGCGGTTTTCATCATTTCACAAATAGATCATGCAATTGTAAATACATACATCGACCATTTGATATGGAAATCCAAGACCAGCTACAAGTTTATGAACCTCGTAATATGAAGCAGGTGCAGTATTATCTTGAGGTAATATATCTCTGACAAAATCAGCCATCTCATTCACACAATCTTCAGCCAAGTTGAAATCCGTCTTTATCGTCATCAACCTGTTTACAGCAGATAAAGGCGATAATCCATCTCTATATCCTTTATAAAAAGGCTGCTTGGATGCATCTAATATATCAAAAAATTTCCGGGCTTCCAAATCCGGTTCCTCCAAATGAGCTACGAAAAAAGTCTCCAAGTAATCCAATCTATCTCAAAGTGCGTGATGCCATGCATTATGCTTCATTTATAAGCCTTTACTTAAGGAGTATCAATGATCGGTTTAGAATGATCATTTTAACTGGCCGATCAAAATTGATATGTCTGCACTAAATTGTCCGTAACTTTTGATTTTGAGTTCAAAATGACACGAATCCAACGCCCACGTTAAGCTAGCTCAATTTTCTATAATGTTAAGAAAACAAGAAAAAACCTTTAAATAGCTACGACAAAGGCTTTAAATAATCCAATATATCCTAAACTGCGTGTGACCATGCATTATGCTCCATTTATAAGGTTTTAATCAAGGAACACCAACAATCAGCTTAGAATAATCATTTTAACTGGCTGATGAACTTTATATGTCCGCACCAAATCGCCTGTAACTTTTGATTTAGAGTTTAAAATGACAAGAATGCAACGCCCATGTAAAGCTATCTCAATTTTCTATATTGTTATAAAATTTAACACCAAAATAGCTACGACAAAGCCTCCAAGTAATCCAATATATCCCTAACTTTGTGATGTCATGCATTATGCTTCATTTATAAGCCTTTACTCATAGGAGAACCTATGACGAATTTAGAATGATCATTTTAATTAAATGGTCAACTTGACATGTCCACACTAAATCGTCTTTAACCTTTGGATTAGAGGTCAAAATGACACGAATCCAACGCTCACGTTAAGCTAGCTCAATTTTTCTTATTGTGACAACATTTAAGAATGAATGAGGTACGAAAAAGCCTCCAAGTAATCAAATATATCCCAAAATGCGTGATGCCATGCATTATGCTTCATTTATAAGCCTTTACTCAAGGAGCACCAATGATCAATTTAGAATGATCATTTTAACAGGCCGATCTACTTGACATGATGCACTAAATCATCCGTAACTTTTGATTTGGAGTTCAGAATGACACGAATCCAACGCCCACGTAAAGCTATTTCAATTTTCTATATTGTGATAAATCCTAACACCAAAATAGCTACGAAAAAGCCTCCAAGTAATCCAATGTATCCCAAACTGAGTGATGACATGCAATATGCTTCATTTATAGGCCTTGACTAAAGGAGCACTAATGATTAGTTTACAATTATCGTTTTAACTAGCTGATCAACTTAATTTGTTCGCACTAAATCGTCTTTAACTTTTGATTTACAGGTGAAAATGAGATGAGACCAACGTCCACGTTAAGCTAGCTCAATTTTCCATATTGTGACAACATTTGAGACTGAAAGAACCACGAAAAAAGTCTCCAAGATATCCAATGTATCCCAAACTGTGTGATGCCATGCATTATGTTTCATTTAGAAGCCTTAACTCAAGGAGCACCAATGATCAGTTTAGAATGATAACTTTAACTAACTGATCAACCTGACATGTATGCACTAAATCTTCTGTAACCTTTTAATTAGAGCTCAAAATGACATGAGTCCAACGCCCACATTAAGCTAGCTAAATTTTCCATATTGTAACAAAATTTGAGACTGAAAGAGCTACGAGAAAGCCTCCAACTATGCCAATGCATCCCAAACTGCATGATGCCATGCATTATGCTTTATTTATAAGCCTTTACTGAAGGAGCACCAATGATCAGTTTAGAATGATCATTTTAACATGCCGATCAACTTCACATGTCCCCATTAAATCGTCTCTAACTTTGGACTTAGAGTTAGAAATAACACGAATCCAACATCCACGTTAAGCAAGCTCAATATTCTATATTGTGACAAAATTTAAGACTGAAATAGGTATGACAAAGCATCCAAGTAATCTAATCTATCCCGAACTGCGTGATTCCATGCATTATGTTTCATTTATAAGCGTTTACTCAAGAAGCACCATTGATCAGTTTAGAATAATTATTTTAACTAGCTGATCCATTTGACATGTCTGCACTAAATCGTCTTTAACCTTTGAATTAGAGCTCAAAATGACAGGAATCTAACACCCATATTAAGCTAGCTCAAATTTCCGTAGTGTGACAACATTTGAGACTAAAAGAGCTACGAAAAAACCTCCAAGTAATCCAATGTATCCCAAATTGCGTGATGTCATGCATTATGTTTCATTTTAGAATCACTAGTGATCATTTTAGAATGATCATTTAACAGGCCGATCAACTTGACATGTCCAGACTATATCGTCTTTAACCATTGAATTAGAGCTCAAAATGACCTAAGTCCAACGCCCACGTTAAGCTAGCTCAAATTATCATATTGTGACAACATTTGAGATTGAAAGAGCAATGAAAAAGCCTCCATCCAAGTATCCCAAACTGCGTGATGCCATTCATTATGCTTCATTTATGAGCCTTTACTCAAGGAGCACCAATGATCAGTTTAGAATGATCTGTTTAACTAGCCGATTAACTTGACATGTCCACTCTATATCATCCGTAACTTTTTGATTTAGAGTTCCGAATGGCCGAATCCAACGCTCACGTTAAGCGCACTCAATTTTCTAAATTGTGACAAAGTTTAAAACAGAAATACCTACAACAAAGCCTCCAAATAATCCAATCTATCCCAAAATGCGTGATGCCATGCATTATGTTTCATTTATAAACCTTTAATCAAAGAGCACTAATGATCAATTTATAATGATCATTTTAACTAGCTGATCAACTTGACATGTCCGGACTAAATCATCATTAACCATTGAATTAGAGCTCAAAATGACATGAGCCAAACGTCAACGTAAAGCCAGCTCAATTTTCCATATTGTATCAACATTTGAGACAGAAAGAGCTACAAAAAGCCTTAATGCAAGTATCATGTGATGCCATTCATTATGCTTCATTTATAAGTCTTTACTCAAGGAGCACCAACGATCAGTTTGGAATGATCATTATAACTAGCTGATTAACTTGACATGTCCACAATAAATCGTCCGTAACTTTTGATTTAGAGTTTAGAATGACCCGAATCGAACACTCACGTTAAGGTCGCTCAATTTTCTATATTGTGAGAAATAATGTATCCCCAACTGCGTGAGACCATTCATTATGCTTCATTTATATAATCATTTTAACTGGCCGATCAAATTTACATGTCCGCACTAAATTGTCCATAACTTTTTATTTAAAGTTAGTATGACACAAAAATAATGGTCATGTTAAGCTAGATCAATTTTCTATATTGTGACAAAATTTAAGACCGAAATAGCTACGACAAAGCCTCCAAATAATCCAATCTATCCCAAACTGCGTGATGCCATGCCTTATGCTTCATTTATAAGCCTTTGAATGAGGAGCACCAATGATCAGTTTAAAACGATCCTTTGAACTACCTGATCAACTTTACAAGTTCGTCCTACGCCTATAACTTTTGATTTAGAACTCGAAATGAGATGAGTCCAACACTCATGTTAATTTAGCTCAACTTTCAATATTGTGACAACATTTGAGATAGAAAGAGCTACGAAAAGGCCTCCAAGTAATCCAATATATCCCAAAATTCGTGATACCATGCAATATGCTTCATTTATAAGCCTTTAGTCAAGGAGCAGCAATGATCAATTTAGAATGATCATTTTAACTAACTGATAAATTTGACATGTCTGCACTAAATCGTATGTAACTTTTGATTTAGAGCTCAAAATCACATGAGTTCAGCGCCCACGTTAAGTTAGCTCAACGTTCCATATTGTGACAACATTTGAGACTGAAAAAGCTTACGAAAAGAGCCTCTAAGTAATCCAATGTATCCCAAACTATGTGATGGCATGCATTATGGTTCATTTATAAGCCTTTACTCAAGGAGCCTAATGATCAGTTTAGAATGATCATTTAACTAGCTGATCAACTTGAAATGTTCGGACTAAATTGTCTTTAACCATTGAATTAAAGCTCAAAATGACATGAGCCAAACACCCACGTAAAGCTAGCTCAATTTTCCATATTGTGACATCATGTGAGACTGAAAAATCTACGAAAAAGCCTTAATGCAAGTATCCCAAACTGCGTGATGTCATTCATTATGCTTTATTTATAAGCCTTTTCTCAAGGAGCACTAACGATCAGTTTAGAATGATCATTTTAACTAGCTGATTAACTTGACATGTCCACACTAAATCGTCCGTAACTTTTGATTTAGAGTTCAGAATGGCCCGAATCCAATGCTCACGTTATGCGCACCCAATTTCCTAAATTGTGACAAAATTTAAAACCGAAATAACTACAAAAATGCCTCCAAATAATCCAATCTATCCCATAATGCGTGATGCCATGCATTATGCTTCATTTATAAACCTTTACACAAGGAGCACTAACGATCAGTTTAGAATGATCATTTTAACTAGTGATCAACTTGACATGTCCGGACTAAATTGTCTTTAACCATTGAATTAGAGCTCAAAATGACATGAGCCAAATGCCATGTAAAGCTAGCTCAATTTTCCATATTGTGACAACATTTGGGACTGAAAGAACTACAATAAACCTCCATGCAAGTATCCCCAACTGCGTGATGCCATTCATTATGCTTCATTTATAAGCCTTTACTCAAGGAGCACCAACGATGAGATTAGAATGATCATTTTAACAAGCCGATTAACTTGACATGTCCACACTAAATCGTCCGTAATTTTTGATTTAGAGTTCAGAGTGGCCCAAATCCAACGCTCACATTAAGCGTGCTCCATTTTCAAAGTTGGAACAAAAATTTAAAAGTGAAATACTTACACCAATGTCTCCAAATAATTCGATCTATCCCAAACTGCGTGATGCCATGCATTATGTTTCATTTATAAACCTTTACTCAAGGAGCAGTAATGATGAATTTAGAATGATCATTTTAAGTAGCTGATCAACTTGACATGTCCGGACTAAATCGTCTTTAACTATTGAATTAGTGCTCAAAATGACATGAGCCCAATGCCCATGTAAAGCTAGCTCAATTTTCCATATTGTGACAACATTTGGGACTGAAAGAACTACGAAAAAACCTCCATGCAAGTATCCCCAACTGTGTGATGCCGTTCATTATGCTTCATTTATAAGCCTTTACTCATGGACCACCAACGATGAGTTTAGAATGATCATTTTAACTAGCCGATTAACTTGACATGTCCACACTAAATCGTCCGTAATTTTTGATTTAGAGTTCAGAATGACCATAATCCAATGCTTACGTTAAGCTCGCTCAATTTTCTATGTTGTGACAAATAATGTATCCCTAACTGCGTCATGCCATTCATTATGATTCATTTATATGATCATTTTAACTGGCCAATCAACTTGACATGTCCGCACTAAATTGTCAGTAACTTTTTATTTGGAGTGTGAATGACACGAATATAATGCTCACGTTAAGCTAGCTCAATATTCTATATTGGGACAAAATTTAAAACCGAAATACCTACAGCAAAGACTCCAAATAATCCAATCTATCCCAAACTATATCATGCATTATGCTTCATTTGTAAGCCTTCACTTAAGGAGCACCAATGATCAGTTTAGTATGATCATTTTAAGTAGCTGATCAACTTGACATGTGTGTGCTAAATCGTCTTTAACTATTGATTTAGAGATCAAAATGACATGAATCCAAAGCCCACGTTAAGCTATCTCAATTTTCCATATTGTGGTAAACTTTGATACTGAAAGAGCTACGACAAAGCCTCCAAGTAATCCCAAGGAGTACTGATGATTAGTTTAGAATGATAATTTTAACTAGCTGATCAACTTCATATGCCCGCACTAAATTGTCTTTAACCTCTTTGTTAGAGCTCAAATTGACATGAGTCCAATGCCCACGTTAAACTAGCTAAATTTTCTATATTGTGACAAAATTTAGTACCAAAAAGGTATTACAAAGCCCCCATATAATCCAATCTATCCAAACTGCATGATGTCAAGCATTATGTTTCATTTATAAGCCTTTACTTAAGGAGCACCAATGATCAATTTAGAATGATCATCTTAACTAGCTAATCAACTTGACATGTACACACTAAATCATCCCTAACTTTTGATTTAGAGTTTGGAATGACATGAATCCAACGCCCACGTTAGGTACCTCATTTTCTGTATTCTGACAAAATTTGAGACTAAAAGAGCTTCCAAGTAATCATTTGTATCCCAAACTGCATGATGTCATGCATTATGCTTCATTTATAAACCTTTACTGAAGGAGTACCAATGATCAGTTTAGAACGATCATTTTAACAAGCTGATCAACTTGACATGTCCGTACTAAATCATCTTTAATATTGTACTTGGAGCTCAAAATGACATCAATCCAACGGCCACATTAATCTAGCTCAATTTTCAATATTGTAACATCATTTGAGACCAAAAGAGCTACGCCAAAACCTCCAAGTAATCCAATGTATTCCAAACTGCTTGATGCCATGAATTATGCTTCATTTATAAGCCTTTATTCAAGGAGCACCAATGATCAGTTTAGAATGATCATTTTAACAAGCCGATCAACTTGACATGTCCGCACTAAATCATCCGTCACTTTTGATTTAGAGTTCAGAATGACACGAATCCAACGCCCACGTCAAGTTAGCTCAATATCCTATATTATGAAAAAAATTTTAAAACAAAATAGCTACGACAATGCCTCCAAGTTATCCAATCTATCCAGAACTGCGGGATGTCATGCATTATGCTTCATTTGTAATGCTTTGCTCAATGAGAACCAATGATAAATTTAGAATTATCATTTTAACTAGCTGATCAATTTGACATGTCCGCACTAAATCGTCTTTAACATTTGATTTAGACCTCGAAATGATATGAATCCAATGCCCACATTACTCTAGTTCAATTTTCAATATTGTGACAACATTTGAGACTAAAAGAGCAAAGAAAAAGCCTCCAAGTAATCCAATCTATCCCAAACTGCGTGATGCCATGCATTATGCTTTATTTATAAGACTTTACTCAAGAAGCACCAATGATCAGCTTAAAACTATCATTTGAACTGGCCAATCAGCTTGACATGTACGCACTAAATCGTCCAAAACTTTTGATTTATAGTTCAGAATGACACAAATCCAATGCCCACGTTAAGCTAGCTAAATTTACTATATTGTGATTAAGTTTATGAATAAAATATCTACAAAAAAGCCTCCAAGTTATCCAATCTATGCAAACTGCGTGATACCATGCATTATGCTTCATTTGTAAACCTTTTCTCAGTGAGCAGCAATGATCAGTTTAGAATGATAAATTTAACTAGCTGATAAACTTCACCTGTCCGGTCTTTAGTATTTGATTTAGAGCTCAAAATGACACGAGTTCAATGCCCACATTAATCTAGCTCAATTTTCAATATTGTGGCAACATTTGAGAGTGAAAGAACTACGACAAAGCCTCTAGGTAATCCAATCTATCCCAAACTGCGTGATGCCATGCATTATGCTTCATTTATAAACCTTTACTCAAGGAACACCAATGATCAGTTTAGAATTATCATTTCAAGTAGCCAATCAAATTGACATGTACACATTAAATCGTCCGAAACTTTTGATTTAGAGTTCAGAATGACACAAATCCATTGCCCACGTTAAGCTAGCTAAATTTACTATATTGTGATTAAGTCTATGACCAAAATAGCTACGAAAAAGCCTCCAAGTTTTCCAATCTATCTCAAACTGCGTGATGTCATGCATTATGCTTCATTTGTAAACCTTTGCTTAATGAGCACCAATGATCAGTTCAGAATGATAATTTTAACTAGTTGATTAACTTGACATGTCCGCACCAAATCGTCCGTAACTTTTGACTGAGTTCAGAATGACAAGAATCCAATGAGCATGTTAAGCTAGCTTTGCTATATTGTGATTCAATTTAAGACCGAAATAGCAAGGACAAAGCCTCCAAGTTATCCAATCTAGTTCAAACTACGTGATGCAATGAATTTTGCTTCAATTGTAAACCTTTGCTCAATGAGCAACATGAGTTTATAATGACCATTTTAACTAGCTGAGCAACTTGACATGTCCACACTAAATCAATTTTAACATTTTATTTTGAGCTCAAAATCACATTAATCCAACGCCCAAGTTAATGTAGCTAATTTTTCAATATTGTCAACATTTGGGACTGAAAGAGCTACGACAAAGCCTCCAAGGATCTAATGTATCCCAAACTTCGTGATGCCATGCATTATGCTTCATTTATGAGCCTTTACTCAAGGAGCACCAACGATCAGTTTAGAATGATCATTTTAACTAGCCGATTAACTTGACATGTATACACTAAATCGTCTGAAACTTTTGGTTTAGAGTTTAGAATAACACGAATCCAACGCCCACGTTAATCTAGCTAAATTTACTATATTGTGATTATGTTTAAGACCAAAAGAGCTAGGAAAAAGCCTCCAAGTTATCAAATGTATCCCAAACTGCGTGATGCCATGCATTATGCTTCATTTATAAGCCTTAACTCAAGGAGCACCAATGATCAATTTAGAATGATCATTTTAACTGGCTGATCAACTTGACATGTCCTCACTAAATCGTTTGTAACTTTTGATTTAGAGTTCAGACACAAATACTTTGCCCACGTTAAGCTAGATCAATATTCTATATTGTGACAAAATTTAACACCTAAATACAATCTAGCCAAAATAGTATTATACCATGTATTATGCTTCATTTCTAAACCTTTGGTCAATGCGCACCAATTATCGTTTTAGAACGATCATTTTAACTCGCAGATCAACTTGGCATGTCCGCACTAAATCGTCTTTAATATTTGATTTAGAGTTCAAAATAACATGAATCCAACAGCCACTTTAATCCAGCTCAATTTTCAATATTGTGACAACATTTGAAACCAAAAGAGCTACAACAAAGCCTCCAAGTAATCCAATGTATCCCAAACTACGTGATGCCATGAATTATGCTTCATTTATAAGCCTTTACTCAAGGAGAACCAATGATCAATTTAGAATGATATTTTTAACATGCTGATAACCTTGACATGTCTGCACTAAATCGTCCGTCACTTTTGATTTAGAGTTCAGAATGATATGAATCCAATGCCGACGTCAAGCTAGCTCAATATTCTATGTTGTGACAAAATATAAGACCGAAATAGCAACGACAAGTCCTCCAATTTATCCAATCTATCCCAAAATGTGTGCTGCCATGCATTATGCATCATTTGTAAACCTTTGCTCAATGAGCACCAATGATCAGTTTAGAATTATCATTTTAACATGCTGATCAACTTGACATGTCCGCACTAAATCGTCTTTAGGATTTGATTTAGAGCTCAAAATAACATGAATCCAACGCCCATATTAATCTAGCTCAATTGTCAATATTGTGACAACATTTGAGACTGAAAGAGCTATAACAAAGCCTCCAAGTAATCAAGTCTATCTCAAACTACGTGATGCCATACAATATGCTTCATTTGTAAACCTTTTCTTAGTGAGCATTAATGATCAGTTTAAAAGGATCAATTTAACTAGCTGATAAACTTGACATGTCCAACCTAAATCATCTTTAGTATTTGATTTAGAGCTCAAAATGACATGAATCCAATGCCCATGTTAGTCTAGCTCAATTTTTAGTATTGTGACAACATTTGAGATTTAAATACTTGTTACAAGACCTCCAAGTAATCCAATGTATCCCAAACTGCGTGATGACATGCATAATGCTTCATTTATAAGCCTTTAAACAAGGAGCACCAATGATCAACTTAGAATTATCATTTTACCTTCCAAATCAACTATACATGTCCGCACTAAATCGTTTGAAACTTTTGATTTAGCAGAATGACACGAACCCAACACCCATGTTAAGTTAGCTCAATATTCTATATTGTGATTAAATTTTAAACTGAAATAGCTACGACAATGCCTGCAAGTAATCCAATCTATCCCAAACAATGTGAAGCCATGCATTATCCTTTATTTATAATCCTTTACTCAAGGAGCACCAATGATAAGTTTAGAATGATCATTTTAACTGGTAGATTACCTTGACATGTCAGCACTAAATTGTCTGTTAGTTTATATTTAGAGTTCAGAATGACACAAATCCAACTCCCACGTTAAGCTAGCTCAATTTAATATATTGTGATTAATTTTAACACCGAAATAGTTACGACAAAGCATCCTAGTAATCCAATCTATCCCGAACTGTGTGATACCAAGCATTATGCTTCATTTGTAATATAAGTGTAGACTAATCGTTTGAAGTACTTGATCAACTTGACATGTCTACACTAAATCGTCCATAAATTTTGAATTAGAGTTCAGAATGACACGCATCCAACGCCAACGTTAAGCTATCTCAATTCACTATATTGTGATTAAGTTTAATACCAAAATAGCTATGACAAGGCCTCCATATAATCCAATCTATCACAAACTTTGTGATGCCATGCATTATGCTTCATTTGTAAACCTTTGCGCAATGAGCACCAATGATCAGTTTAGAATTATCATTCTAACTAATTGATCAATTGAAAATGTCCGCACTAAATCATCTTTAACATTTTAGTTAGAGCTCAAAATGACATGAATTCAACGCCCACGTTAATCTAGCTCAAATTTTTAGTATTGGGACAACATTTGAGACTTAAAGAGCTATGACAAAGCCTCCAAGAAATCCAGTGTATCCCAAACTGCCTGATGCCATGCATTATGCTTCATTTGTTAGCCCTTACACAAGGAGCACCAATGATTTGTTCAGAATTATCATTTTAACTGGCCGATAAACTTGACATGTCCACACTAACTCGTCCAAAACTTTTGACTTATCAGAATGACACGAATCCAACGCAAACGTTAAGCTAGCTCAATTTTATATATTGTGATTAAATTTAAGACCAAAATAGCTACGAAAAGCCTCCAAGTAATCCAATCTATACCAAATTGTGTGATGCCACGTACTATGCGTCATTTGTAAACCTTTGCTCAAAGAGCACAAATGATCAGTTTCGAATTATCATTTTAACTAGATTATGAACTTGACATCTTCGCACTAAATCGTTTTTAACATTTGATTTCTAGCTCAAAAAGACATGAATCCAACGCCCGCATTAATCTAGCTCAATTTTCAATATTGTGCAACATTTTAGACTGAAAGAGCTATGAACAAAGCCTCTAACTAATCTAATGTATCCCAAACTGCGTGATGCCATGCATTATGCTTCATTTATAAGCCTTTACTCAAGGAGAAACAATGATCTGTTTACAATGATCATTTTAACTGGCCGATCAACTTGATATGTCCGCACTAAAACGTCCGTAACTTTTGATTTAGAGTTCAGAATGACAGGAATCCAACGCCAACGTTAAGCTAGCTCAATATTCTATGTTTTGACAAAATGTAAGATCGAAATAGCTATGAAAAAGTATCCAGTAATCCAATCCCTCCAAACTGCGTGATTCCATGCATTATGCTTCATTTGTAAACCTTCTCTCAGTGAACACCAACGATCAGTTTAGAATGATCATTTTAACTAGTTGATCAACTTGACATGTATGGACTAAATCGTCCTTAACATTTTATTTAAAGCTCAAAATGACATGAATCCAACGGCCATGTTAATCTAGCTCAATTTTTTATATTGTTACAACATTTGAGACTAAAAGAGCAACGACAAAGCATCCAAGTAATCCAATGTATCCCAAACTGCGTGATGCCATGCATTATGCATCATGAATAAGCCTTTATTCGATGAGCACCAATGATCGGTTTAGAATGATCATTTTAACTGGCCAATCAACTTGATATGTCCGCATTAAATCGTCCGTAATTTTTGATTTAGAGTTAAGAATTACAAAAATTCAATGCCCATGTTAAAGTAGCTTAATTTCTAGATTGTGATTAAATTTATGACCAATCTATCCAAAACTTTGTGAAGCCATGCATTATGCTGTATTTGTAAACTTTTGCGCAATGAGCACCAATGATCAGTTTAGAATGATCAACTTGACATGTCCTCACTAAATCGTCTTAAACAATTGATTTAGGGCTTAAAATGACATGAATCCAACGGCCACGTTAATCTAGCTCAATTTTCAATATTGTGACAACATTAGAGACTGAACCAGCTACGAAAAAGCCTCCAAGTAATCCAATGTATCCCAAACTGCGTGATGCCATGTATTATGTTTCATTTATAAGCATTTCTTCAAAGAGCACCAATCACCAGTTTAGAATGATCATTTTTACACTCCGATCAACTTGACATATCCGAACTATATCGTCCGTAACTTTTGACTTAAAGTTCAGAATGCACAAATCCAACACCCACATCAAGCTAGGTCAATATTCGATATTGTGTAAAACTTTAGGACCAAAATAGCTACAAAAAGCCTCCAAATAATCCAATCTATCATAAACTGTGTGATTCCATGCATTATGTTTTATTTGTAAACATTTGCTCAATGAGCACCAATGATCAGTTAAAAATGATCATTATAACTAGCTGATCAACTTGACATGTCCGGACTAAATTGTCTTTAACATTTGAGTTAAAGCTCAAATTAACATGAATCCAACGCCCATGTTAATCTAGCTCAATTTTCAATATTGTGACAACATTTGAGACTGAGTGAGCTACGACAAAGTCTCCAAGTGGTCCAATGTATCCCAAACTTTGTGATGCCATGCATTATGCTTCATTTATAAGCCTTTACTGAAGGAGCACCAATGATCAGTTTAGAATTATCATTTTACATGTCCGATCAACTTGACATGTCTACACTAAATTGTCAGAAACTTTTCATTTGGAGTTCATAATGAAACAAATCCAACGCACACGTTAAGCTAGCTCAGTGTTCTATATTATGATTAATTTAAGACTGAAATAGCAACGACAAAGCTTCCAAGTAATTCAATCTATCCCAAACTGGTGATTGCCATGCATTATGCTTCATTTGTAAACTTCGGCTCAATGAGCACCAATGAATAATTTAGAATGATCATTTTAACTAGCTGATCGACTTGACATATCCGCAATAAATCGTGTTTAACATTTGATTTAGATCTCAAAATGATATGAATCCAACAACTATGGTAATCAAGCTCAGTTTTCTATATTGTGACAACATTTGAGACAGAAAGAGCTACGACAAAGCATCCAAGTAATCCATTGTATCCCAAACTACGTGATGCCATGCATTATGCTTCATGTATAAGCCTTTACTCAAGGAGCACAATTGATTAGTTTGGAATGATCATTTTAACTGGCCGATCAACTTGACATGTCCGCATTAATCATCCGTAACTATGATTTGTAGTTCAGAATGACACCAATTTAACACACACGTTAAACTAGCTCAATTTTCTATATTGTGATTAGTTTTAAGACCAAAATAGCTACACCAACGCCTCCAAGTAATCCAATCTATTCCAAACGTTTTGATGCCATGCATTATGCTGTATTTGTAAACCTTTGTTCAATGAGCACCAATGATCAGTTTAGAATGATCATTTTAACTAGCTAATAACCTTAAAATTTCAGCACTAAATCATCTTTAACATTTGATTTAGAGCTCAAAATGACATGAATCCAACGCCCACGTTAATCTAGCTCAGTTTTCAGTATTGTGACAACATTTCAGCTTGAAAGACCTATGACAAAGCCTCCAAGTAATCCAATGTATCCAAACTTTGTGATGCCATGTATTATGCTTCATTTATAAGCCTTTACTGAAGGAGCATCAATGATCAGTCTAGAATTATCATTTCAACTTGCCGATCAACTTAACATGTCCGCACTAAATCGTACGAAACTTTTGATGTTGAGTTCAGAATGACACGAATCCGATGTCCACGTTAAGGTAGCACAATTTACTATATTGTGATTAAGTTTAAGACCAAAATAGCTACGACAAAGTCTCCTAGTAATCCAATCTATCCCAAACAGCATGATGCCATGCATTATCCTTCATGTGTAAGCCTTTGCGCAATGAGCACCATTGATAAGTTTAGAATGATCATTTTAACTAGCTGATCAACTTGACATGTCCACACTAAATCATCTTTATCATTTTATTTAGAGCTCAAATTGACATGAATCCAATACCCACGTTAATCTAGCTCAATTTTCAATAATGTGAGAATATTTTAGACTAAAAGAGTTACGACAAAGCCTCCAAGTAATCAAATGTATCCCAAACTACGTGATGTCATGCATTATGCTTCATTTATAAGCCATTACTCGAAGAGCACCAATGATCAGTTTAGAATTATCACTTTAACTAGCCGATCAACCTGACATGTGCGCACTAAATCGTCCCAAACTTTTGATTTAGAGTTCAGAATGACACGGATCCAACACCCACGTTAAGCTAGCCCAATTCTCTATTTTATGATTAAATTTAAGAATGAAATAGCTACGACAAAGCTTTTAAGTCATCCAATCTATCCGAAATTTTGTGATGCATGCAATATGTTTCATTTGCAAACCTTTGCTCAATGACAACCAATGATTAGTTTAAAATGATAATTTTAACTAGCTGATCACCTTGACATCTCCGCATTAAATCATTTTTAACATTTGATTTAAAAATCAAAATGAAATGAATCCAATGCCCACGTTAATCTAGCTCCACTTTCAATATAGTGACAACATTTGAATTTGAAAGAGCTACGACAAGGACTCCAAGTATTCCAATGTATCCAAAACTGTGTGATGCCATGCATTA
Organism: Pugionium cornutum; assembly: GCA_018901935.1. NCBI lineage: Eukaryota > Viridiplantae > Streptophyta > Magnoliopsida > Brassicales > Brassicaceae > Pugionium > Pugionium cornutum. Next base: position 17,507,367 of record CM032160.1, read on the forward strand.
TGCTTCATTTATAATTCTTTATGCAAGGAGCACCAATGATCAGTTTAGAATGATCATTTTAACTGGCCCGATCAACTTGGCATGTCCGCACTAAATCGTCCAAAACTTTTGATTTAGAGTTTAAAATGACATGAATCCAACGCCCACGTTAAACCTCAGTTTTCTATATTAATTATGATTAACTTAAGACCCAAATAGCAACGACAAATCCCCCAAGTAATCCAATCTATCGCAATCTGGTGAATGCCATGCATTATGCTTCATTTGTAAACCTCTGCTATATGAGCACCAATGATCAGTTTAGCATGGTCAGTTTAACTAGCTGATCGACATGACATGTCCGCACTAAATCGTCTTTAACATTTTATTTAGAGCTCAAAATGACATGAATCCAACGGCCATGTTAATTTAGCTCAATTTTTTTATATTGTTACAACATTTGAGACTAAAAGAGCTACGAAAAAGCATCCAAGTAATCCAATGTATCCCAAACTGCGTGACGCCATGCATATATGCATCATGAATAAGCCTTTATTCGATGAGCACCAATGATCGGTTTAGAATGATCATTTTAACTCGCCAATCAACTTGATATGTCCGCATTAAATCGTCCGTAACTTTTGATTTAGATTTAGAATGACACAAATTCAACGCCCATGTTAAAGTAGCTCAATTTCTAGATTGTGATTAAATTTAAGACCAAAATAGCTATGCCAAGGAATCCAAGTAATCCAATCTATCCAAAACTTTGTGAAGCCATGCATTATGCTGTATTTGTAAACTTTTGCGCAATGAGCACCAATGATCAGTTTAGAATGATCAACTTGACATGTCCTCACTAAATCGTCTGAAACAATTGATTTAGGGATCAAAATGACATGAATCTAACGGCCACGTTAATCTAGCTCAATTTTCAATATTGTGACAACATTTCAGACTGAAAGAGCTACAACAAAGCCTCCAATTAATCCAATGTATACCAAACATCGTGATGTCATGCAATAGGCTTCATTTATAACCCTTAACGAAAGGAGCACCAATGTTCAGTTTAGAATAATCATTTCACCTGGCCGATCAACTGGACATTTCCACACTTAATCATCTGAAACTTCTGATTTAGAGTTCAGAATGACACGAATCCATCGTCCAAGTTCAGCTAGCTTAATCCTCTATATTGTGATTAAATTTAAGATTGAAATAGCTATGAAAAAGCTTTCAAGTAATTCAATCTATCCTAAAATGTGTGATGCCATGCATTATGTTTTATTTGTAATTTGCTCAATGAGCACCAATGATCACTTTAGAATGATCATTTTAACTACCTGATCAACTTGACATCTCCACACTAAATCGTTTTTAACATTTGATTTAAAGCTCAAAATTACATGAATCCAATCCCCACGTTAATCTAGCTGCACTTTCAATATATTGACAATATTTGAGCTTGAAAGAGCTACGACAAGGACTCCAAGTATTCCAATGTATCCCAAAGTGTGTGATGCCATGCATTATGCTTCATTTAAAACCCTTTATGCAAGGACCACCAATGATAAGTTTAGAATGATCATTTTAACTGGTCGATCAACTTGACATGTCCGCACTAAATTGTCCAAAATTTTTGATTTAGAGTTTAAAATACATGAATCCAATGCCCACGTTAAGCTAGCTCAGTTTTCTATATTATGATTAACTTAACACCAAAATAGCAAGGACAAAGCCCCCAAATAATCCAAACTATCGCAAAATGGTTAATGCCATCACTACAAGAAAACATCAATTTCCCGTTGGACAATTTCGCCGGCAATCTGTCGGGATGAGCTATTCCCGTCTACTTTCCGACAACAAATGTCGATTGAGACTATTTCGTCAGAATTCAATTTCCATCTAGAACGGATCGGGAATTACCGATGGTTTGGCGATAAAGGTTACCGTCGGAAACTTCCGACGGATAGACGATGGGTTCATGCCGTCGGCAAATACTGACGGATATTCGATGGATTTTTTCCTTCAGAAATTCCCGACGTATTTGTGATGGATTTTGTCAGTCGGGCTATCGACGTTTTCCGATGACCATTACCGTCGGGAATGTGAACCGATGGTCTATCCTGAGGTTTTTTCCAGTTGCGAGTTAACTGACATATATCCGATGGAACCGTCCGTCGGTAATTACCGATGACGACATCCGTCAGAAATAACCAAATAAGTGTAAAAAATTAGAATATTTATTTTTTTGAAAATTATTCATTAAATATTTTTAAAATATATTTATTTAAAATATAAAAACAATTAATATTTATATTAAATTTAATTAATATTTTTTAGAATTTTTAAAAATATTAATACAATTAATAAAAATAATATTTCTAATGATAAATATTATAATTGTTTAATTGTTTTAAATCTACAAATTAAATCGGAGGAGCAGAAAGAGAAGGAGAAGAAAAACGTAACCGGAAAACTTGTTTCTCATCATTTCTACAATATTTTTAGGATTCTTCATCTCCATCGCCATGGCCGCCGTTTGTTCTTTTACCTGTTCATTTTCCTCGTTTCTAGTCACAGATATTGTACCACCGATATCTGCAATTCTCCCGAGTCCTGGATAACGACCCTTAGAAAATGGTACTTTTGGTAAAAAAAAAATTATTAAGAAGGTATTATAATATTAAATATAAAAATAAATAAAAGAAAAATCAAACTTACATGAACAACGAGACGGTTAATCTCAGAACGAGGCAATTTGGCGACCAAAGACATAAATCATTTTTACTTTTTCGATGATCTCACTAACGAAATCATCTTGCGACCAGTCTTTTTGTTCGTGTTGATGGCCACAAGAAGTTGCAAGTGATCTGGAGCCACTCCAAATTCTTGTGCCTAAAAGTAAAAAAATTCTAAATTAGTAATTTAAAAATTTTGAAATAATAATAAATAAAATTAATATAATAATTAATTTACCAATTGATCGGCTCATATCAGAAAACTAGTCGATCCAGCATTGTGAATGTAAATGGCTTTGCCTCCTCGGTCGCTCTTCCGGTTTCCCAAATTTGTTCTCGAGATGACCTCAGCGTTGGAAGATTCCCAATAACGAATAAAATTGTTCCAAACCGACTCATTCAACCTTCTTGGTTTAATTTTTCCTTTTTTCTATTTTTGTTTTCACTCGTTCATGTGGCGGGAAATTTGTACTGTAGCCTCATTTTGAAAAGCTTCTTCTACCAATTTTGTGTTTATGAGATCCCATGTAAATTCTTGCTTCAAAATTTACTTATATATTACTAAAAATATTATTAAAAACTATTTAAAACAATTATATATTTAAAAATAAATTAACGTACTGCAAACGTCTTAAAGTAAATCTGACGTTCTTCGTACGAAATATCTCTAAATTTGGTATATGGTTTGTTCAAAATAGAATGAAGCATCTTTAATATAGATTTGCTTATTACGTTGTTTGAAATACCAAACTTACGAATTTTAATCAGAATAGCGTTAAAATAATTATTTTAAATATAATTATAGAAATTTTAATTTACCATATCGAATTCCCTTGATGTCTCGGATTGAGAAAAGGAAGAAGTTCATGACCACGCTGCTGAACCAATTCCTCCATTGTCATTGGTTGGAAAGAATCATTTGCATATTCTGGAACTTAAGTTGGTATACAACTCGGAGTAGACGACTCACCACGTCTTTGGTACTCTTGATACGACCTATGATTGTGATATTTTATTAATTTATCTACATTTACTATTTACCATTTTTTCTTCGAAATATTAAATTATGTAAAATAATAATCAATAATTTTTATTTATCTTTGAAATATAGATTGGTTACTATTTAGAGATTACAATTTGGACCATGTTAACAAAAAATTATAATTAAAACTAAATTATAACTATATCTTTTTGAATTGTCATAATCATTCATTAGATAAAATAAAATGTGAGGTGTTGGTATGGTTTAAATGATCGGAGAAAATTAAATATACGTGATGAATTTTTATTTACATATAGTACATTATTCTCTTTATTGAATAACAAACATTTTAAATTTAGACCGATTCAACTATTTAAATGGATTATGTCAATTTAACTATTTAAATGTTTGATCTTGTCCACTAAACATAATGGAACAAAAGGTATCATCACTTTTTGAAACCTAAAGTGAAGGATAGGATGCCTTATCACGCATTCCACGCTTACTATTCAATTCGATATCCCTTCGATTTTTAATCCTTTGTTTCTTTTTGCAAGATGAAGCCTTTGAAATCCAGAACTTTATTTTTTTATAATTTTTTGGTATATCAACAACAAAAATTGGGGAGAAAAAACAAACAAAACATAAAAGTCAAACTCCCAAATCTTTATTTGGCAGCACTTTGCCCTAAAAGGATCAAATTGTGTTTTCTTCTTTGAAACGTTGTTATATAAAACGTATGAGTGCGAATTAACATTTACACCGTGAAATACACATGATTGAAGAAACTTCAATCAAACAATAGTTGCGATTTTAAATTTGTATTTTCCATTTTCATTAGCAGAAAAGAGAGAAAAAAGCTGCTAATATGATTAGTTAGTTACATTGCTATTTCAGTACTGATGTCGACCATGTTTTATAACTATCGAGGAACAATCACTCTGTTTCACAAGCAACTATCAGTATATACGACAGCATGCAGAAAACAACGTATATACAGAACAAACCGAAACCGAAACTCTGTTTCACAAGGGAATTCGACAAATAAAAGTAGAAAACAAACCGAAATTTCCGGCGAAAACTTACATGATTTGCGACGACAGCAAGGGAGGTGAAGAGGAAAGACGATTTCCGGCGACGACAGCGGCGGGGAGGCGAAGAGGCAGAGAAAGAGAGAAACGCGAGAGAGAAAGAGGAGAAGAAACTATTGTAGGTTATATTAGATATTTCCGACAGTGATTTTTGTGGGGAATCCATGGGTAATTTAATAAATATTTTCGCGAAAGCCCGCATTGGTAATTACATTTCCCATGTAAGGCCATCGGAAATCAGTCAGAAATCTGTCGGACTTTTTAAAACCCATGTATGATCGACAAATAGTCTATCTATGTTACAAATACGTTTTTTACGGTGTTCCGACGGCTTTCCGACGGAATTACCAAAGTCGTCAGAAATCCATCGGTTACGTGAATCAATATTTCGAAAACGTATTTATATATAAATTAAATATAAAAATATTTATATGTATACTACTTGTTTTTGAGTTAAAACGATAATTTATTTTGAACTCAATATAATTTGGATCCATATATATATATATATGAAATGTAATATTTCTATTATTTTATTATTCTTAATATATGAATTTCATTAAAGATTCACTACACAAAGTGTTTCAAAATAAACCTTATTTTGGATCGTCTATATATGATTCACTACACAAAGTATAATCGTCTATATATAATCCAATAAAATATAAAAAAATGATATACTTATTTTGGATCCAATCGATTATTTATAGAGTTGAACAATTTGAATCAAATTTTGATACCATGCTAAATTATGTTAGTTTTCGATTAAAAATCAATTAATAATAAAATAGATTAAGTCATGTACATATGTTACTTAAAATAAATCAATATTTTGATAAAAATATATAGCTAAATTTAAAAATAAATTCATAAATTATATGACGGTTTCGACGGTTTGCTAACGGATTTCCAACAGAATTACCAATGCTGTCTGAAATCCATCGGGTGAGGAAATCAATATTTCAAAAAATATATATTTCTGCAGATAAATTTAAAAATAAATTCATAGATTAGATGATTGTCCACATTAATAAATTTACAGTTTTACACTAAAAAGTATATGATATGTTACCATTATTCTCTAAAACTTAAAAAGCAAAAAACAATTGTCTTAATTGTCTATAATTAATTTAAAATTTGTATCTCTTGGAATAAATAGAAATGTCACATCACCAATTTAGAAAGGTGTAGCAAAGAAAAAGTTCTGCATTTATTTCCAATATTTTTTGGTTTATATATAATTAAAATATGGAAAAAAAAATAAAACCTTATTATCAAAAATTTAATTTGAATCTAATGAACATTCGGAAGTAGCTGAATTTTGGTCGTCAAACTCGCCAACCTCTTCTTCTGAATCTTGAAACACGTTGTAATCTCCGTTTGTGGTGTCATCAACAACAAGGTTAACTTCAAGAGAAGTGTCTATGGAACCTAAGTTACCAATTGTGCTTTGTTGCATATGGTCTTGTTCGGTAATATCACATACCATTCCTTTAGGATATTGAGATCACCGTAATCCAAGGATCTTGCATGTTTCTCACACGTGGATATCGAATGTAACAAACCTGGTCCGCTTGTGATGCAAGTATAAAAAGATCATATTTTCGATGTCACTACGAGAGTGGACAGATGTAACACCGAATTCGTATTTATGTTGACCCATGACAGGGTCATACCAGTCACAAGAGAACACAATACACCTCAAATCAATCATTCCTGGATAGTGAACTTCTAATATTTCATGAAGAACACCGTTGTATACAATTTCTCTTGATTGAGATGATACACCATAATTACAAGTTGTTTGTGAGTTTCCTTCGCGATAACTCTTAAAAGCATATCCACAAGTGCAGTACATTGGATAAGATTTTGCAATAAATGTAGGACCATTGACCAACTCAACTAACCACATGGGAAACTTTATCCCCCTAAAAGGACCTGTAATAACCTACAAAATAATTGAATGTAGTCAATTATATATATATAGGAAACTATTATTCAAAATTACATATTTGTGGTAACACTAACATAAAAATGCAACCATCTTGCAAATTTGCTTTTTTAAGTTCGACCAACTCATTCTCTATGTAATTTGAATAATGAACACGTATTTATTCGATGTATATCCTATTAATTATGAAAACAATAATTAACAATAAATTATAATAACAATTAAAAACAAAATTTAATTGAATGTACCTTTCATATTCCAAAACGTCATCGCAATTTGTCAAAATATACAAATGCAAGTGATTGTGTTCCTCCTCTGACAAACGTCGCGTCTTCCCTTTTCCATTTAAATGTCCAATTCGTGCAAATACTTTTGTCACATACACTGGATAGCTTGGTTTTTCTCCTCCATCATCAGGTCGTGCACGTCGTCTATTTTTTTTGGACTTGCGATGGAAAATAGTAGCTGGCGAAGTTAGATGTTTCTTCATTAATACTTTGTGAGATGATTGAACCTTCAACCCTGGCAAGATTTTTAACTTTTTTTCTTTAGGTGGAACATATATCTCTCAAAAGGATACATCCATCGGTACTGAACAGGTCCTCCAAGCACTACTTCTCTAGGGAGGTGAATAGGAAGATGCTCCATAACATCAAAAAACACTGCTGGAAATATTTTCTATAGGTTACAAATGAGAACCGGTATTTTTTCCTCCAAATTTTGGATATCGTCTGCAATAAGTGATCTTGTACATAAATCTCTAAAAAATGCACCACTCCCTACATTAAAAAGAATTAATATCATATAATATTTAAATTATGATTATTTATATATAAAATAATGTAAACGTAGCTGCAATTGTTCTGTGGCATTTTTAGGCAGAAGATTGCTATAGGCAAATGGGAATAGTCTTTGCATGATAACACGACAATCATGACTTGTGATGCCTGAAAATTTGCCTTTAATAGTATCGACACAATTACAAAGATTAGATGTGTACCCATGTGGAAATTTGACACTATGCTTAATCCAGTCAAAGAATTCGTCTTTTGCATGCGCATCCAACCGGAATGCAGGAGGCAATGATTTTTCATTTATCAATACATGTAGTTCCTTCTAGTAACAAATATTTGGCAAATCCAATCTACCTTTCAAATTATCTTTTTTTCCTTGCACATTTAGAATGATATTCATTATGTTGTTGAAAAAATTCTTCTCAATGTGCATAACATCAAGATTATGGCGCAACAAATGGTCCTTCCAATATGGTAAATCCCAAAAAATGCTCTTCTTGTGCCAATTATGGTATTCGCCACAACCATCAATAGGGTAATGTCCGTTACCTTCACATGAACCCGTTCTCTGAGCACCCAAATCTCTAAGTTGAGTCATCATATAATTCGCGTCAAAATTAGGAGGTGGACCATCAAAAATTTTTTTTTCCTAGACAATGTCGTGCTCTGCCGATATCGATGATATTGTGGTAGAAATGGACGATGACATTCGAACAACCTAGTATTTCATCTGTGTTTCAGTTGGAACGCATCAGTATTATCTTGACAATATGAGCATGCTAGTCTTGATAACATACCATATGCTGGAAAATCACTTATGGTCCACATAAGTACTACTCGTACGAAGAAGTTCTATTGACTGGAAACATCGAATGCTTCGACACCATTTTCCCACAATAGTTTTAACTCATGAATTAGTGGCTGTAAGAAAATATCAAGCAATCGCTTAGGATACTATGGACTGGGGACGAGAATTGTTAGAAACAAAAACTCTCGTTTCATGCACAACGAAGGAGGCAAATTATAAGGTGTCACGATAACTGGCCACAACGAGTATTGCCTCCCATGCTTCCCAAAAGGGTTAAATCCATCTGTAGATAACCCATGGTATACATTACTAGGCTCATATGCAAAACTAGGATAAACCTGTTGAAAATGCTTCCAGGCTTCTGCATCCGAGGGATGCACAATTTCTCTATTCGAATTATGTTCTGCATGCCATCTCATAGGTTTTGCCGTGTGTTCAGATTGATATAACCTCTTTAACCTCTCTGTTAATGGCAAATACCACATCCGTTTATGCGGAATAGGTTCTCTACTGCTTGTCTCTTGATATCGAGGTTTGTGACAAATTCGGCACTTCATGCAGTTTTCATCATTTCTCCAATAGATCATGCAGTTGTCAATACATACATCGATCATCTGATATGGCAATCCAAGACCAGTTACAAGTTTTTGAACCTCGTAATATGAACCAAGTGCAATATTATCTTCAGGTAATATATCTCTAACAAAATCAACTATCACATTCACACAATCTTTAGCCAAGTTGAAATCCGTCTTTATCGTCATCAGTCCGCTTGCGGCAGATAAATGCGATAATCTCTCTCTACATCCTTTATACAAAGGCTGCTTGGATACATCTAACATATCAAAAAATTTTCGGGCTTCCAAATTAGGTTCCTCTATTCTGCTACTATCTTCAATGTACGATGTATTTTGTTCACGAAATGCATCATTCACCATCTGAACAGTACCTCCGTTTATATCAACTTGTGATGCCGGTTCCTCTATCCTAACATTAGTACTATCTAACCTTTTTGAAGTACTACCATAATATTGCATCGTTGCATTAGTTTCTCCATGTGAATACCAAATTTTGTAACCCGGCATAAATTGAGTCCTATACAAATGATTACGTACTTCTCTAACAAAGATTAATCAATGATTTCGACATTTAATACACGGACAAAAAATTTTACCGTATTCCGATGCCATGCTATTGTTTGATGCAAATGTCACGAACTCTTCAACACCTTGCGCAAATTCATCAGTCAATTCCCCCGTTGTTGAATCATATCGAGGTAAATCCATCCATGATCGAAAATAATCATAAGAACCCGAAAAAGACATTTTCTTACATTTTTTGTTCTAGTGAAATTGTGAAGGAGCATAGAGTATTTATATTGAAAATTAGAAGATTATCACGAATTTTTAACAGATTATTACGAATTTTTAACATATAATCAAAATTTTTAATAGATTATTCTTAAGAATATTCCTGTTTCCCATGGAATTCCGACGGTTTCTGACCATGGCCAGATAATCATAAAATTTTAATAGATTATTCTTAAGAATATTCCAGTTTCCGACGGATTTCTGATGGTTTCCGACCACGGTCGGATATTTTCGAGGACCAACCAACGATACTCGACGTCAGCCCATCGATATGTTCCCGACGGATAGTAAAAATAACATTCCGTCGGGAAGTCATCAGAAAACCCGACGGTTTGAACTTCATCGGTAATTTGCGATGGTTTCAAGAGGATATCCCGACGCCAATGCGTTCATCGGAAAATGGACGGAAAGCTGTCAGATTTTACCATCGATTACCCGACGATAGTGCAAGCGTCAGAAATTGCCGACGGAACACCGACAAAATAAGTTTCCTGGGTAGTCCATCGGAAAACCGTCGCATAGGCGTTGGAAAATTAAGATGTTTTTATTTCCGTCGGAAATGCCGTTGGAAATATTAATGTTTTCTTGTAGCGCATGCAGTATGCTTCATTTGCAAACCTCTGCTATATGAGCACCAATGATCAGTTTAGTATGGTCATTTTAACTAGCTGATCGACTTGAAATGTCCGCATTAAATCGTCTATAACATTTGATTTAGAGCTCAAAATGACATGAATCCAACGGCTACGTTAATCTTGCTCAATTTTTTTATAATGTTACAACATTTGAGACTGAAAGAGCTACGACAAGGACTCCAAGTATTCCAATGTATCTCAAACTAGGTGGTGCCATGCATTATGCTTCATTTATAACCCTTTATGCAAGGAGCACAAATGATCAGTTTAGAATCATCATTTTAACTAGCCGATCAACTTGACATGTCCGCACTAAATCGTCCAAAACTTTTGATTTTGAAATTAAAATGACATGAATCCAACGCCCACGTTAAGCGAGCTCAGTTTTCTATATTATGATTAACTTAAGACCAAAATAGCAACGACAAAGCCCCCAAGTAATCCAATCTATCGAAAGCTGGTGAATGCCATGCATTATGCTTCATTTGTAAACATCTGCTATATGAGCACCAATTATTAGTTTAGCATGGTCATTTTAACTAGCTGATCAACTTGACATGTCTGCACTAAATCGTGTTTAGCGTTTGATTTAGAGCTCAAAATGACATGAATCCAATCTAGTTGACATGTCCGCATTAAATCATCCGTAAGTTTTGATTTAGAGTTCAGGATGACAGGAATTCAACGCCAACGTTAAACTAGCTCAATTTTCAATATTGTGATTAAATTTAAGACTGAAATAGCTACGCCGATGCCTCCAAGTAATCCAATCTATCCCAAACTGTGTGATGGCATGCACTATGCTGTATTTGTAAACTTTTGCTCAATGAGCACCAATTATCAGTTTAGAATGATCATTTTAACTAGCTGATCAACTTGACATGTCCACACTAAATTGGCTTAAACATTTGATTTACAGCTCAAAATGACATGAATCCAACGCCCACCTTAATCTAGCTCAATTTTCAATATTGTGACAACATTTCACACTGAAGAGCTACGACAAAACCTCAAATTAATAACAATGATACATCCGTCGGTACTGAACAGGTCGTGCAAGCACTGCTTCTGTAGGGAGGTGAATAGGAAAATGATCCATAAGATCAAAAAACACTGCTGGAAATATTTTCTATAGGTTACAAATGAGAACCGGTATTTTTTCCTCCAAATTTTGGATATCGTCTGCAATAAGTGATCTTGTACATAAATCTCTGAAAAATGCACCACTCCCTACATTAAAAAGAATTAATATCATATAATATTTAAATTATGATTATTTATATATATAATAATGTAAATGTAGCTGCAATTGTTCTGTGGCATTTTTAGGCAGAAGATCGCTATAGGCAAATGGGAATAGTCTTTGCATGATAACACGACAATCATGACTTTTGATGCCTGAAAATTTGCCTTTAATAGTATCGACACAATTACAAAGATTAGATGTGTACCCATGTGGAAATTTGACACTATGCTTAATCCAGTCAAAGAATTCGTCTTTTGCATGCGCATCCAACCGGAATGCAGGAGGCAATGATTTTTCATTTATCATTACATGTAGTTCCTTCCAGGAACAAATATTTGGCAAATCCAATCTACCTTTCAAATTATCTTTTTTTCCTTGCACATTTAGAATGGTATTCATTATGTTGTTGAAAAAATTCTTCTCAATGTGCATAACATCAAGATTATGGCGCAACAAATGGTCCTTCCAATATGGTAAATCCCAAAAAATGTTCTTCTTGTGCCAATTATGGTATTCGCCACAACCATCAACAGGGTAATGTCCATTACCTTCACATGAACCCGTTCTCTGAGCACCAAAATCTCTAAGTTGAGTCATCATATAATTCGCGTCAAGATTAGGAGGTGGACCATCAAAAATTTTTGTTTTTCCTAAACAATGTCATGCTCCACCGATATGGATGATATTGTGGTAGAAATGGACGATGACAGTCGAACAACCTAGTATTTCGTCTGTGTTTCAGTTGGAACGCATCAGTATTATCTTGACAATATGAGCATGCTAGTCTTCCATGCGTCGACCATCCTGATAACATACCATATGCTGGAAAATCACTTATGGTCCATATAAGTACTGCTCGTACCAAGAAGTTCTATTGGTTGGAAACATCGAATGCTTCGACACCATTTTCTCACAATAGTTTTAACTCATGAATTAGTGGCTGTAAGAAAATATCAAGCGATCGCTTAGGATGCTATGGACTGGGGACAAGAATTGTTAGAAACAAAAACTCTCGTTTCATGCACAACGAAGGACACAAATTATAAGGTGTCACGATAACTGGCCACAACGAGTATTGCCTCCCATGCTTCCCAAAAGGGTTAAATCCATCTGTAGATAACCCATGGTATACATTACTAGGCTCATATGCAAAACTAGGATAAACCTGTTGAAAATGCTTCCATGCTTCTGCATCTGAGGGATGCACAATTTCTCCATTCGAATTATGTTATGCATGCCATCTCATAGGTTTTGCCGTGTGTTCAGATTGATATAACCTCTTTAAACTCTCTGTTAATGGCAAGTACCACATCCGTTTTGGCGGAATAGGTTCTCTACTGCTTGTCTCTTGAAATCGAGGTTTGTGACAAATTCGGCACTTCATGCAGTTTTCATAATTTCTCCAATAGATCATGCAGTTGTCAATACATACATCGATCATCTGATATGACAATCCAAGACCAGTTACAAGTTTTTGAACCTCGTAATATGAACCAGGTGTAATATTATCTTTAGGTAATATATCTCTAACAAAATTAACTATCAGATTCACACAACCTTCAGCCAAGTTGAAATCTGTCTTTATCGTCATCAGTCTGCTTGCGGCAGATAAAGGCGATAATCTCTCTCTACATCCTCTATACAAAGGCTGCTTGGATGCATCTAACATATCAAAAAATTTCCGGGCTTCCAAATTAGGTTCCTCTATTCTGCTACTATCTTCAATGTACGATGCATTTTGTTCATGAAATGCATCATTCACCATCTGAACAGTACCTCCGTTTATATCAACTTGTGATGCCGGTTCCTCTATCCTAACATTAGTACTATCTAACCTTTTTGAAGTACTACCATAATATTGCATCGTTGCATTAGTTTTCTCCATGTGAATACCAAATTTCGTAACCTAGCATAAATTGAGTCCTATACAAATGATTACGTACTTCTCTAACAGAGATTAATCTATGATTTCGACATTTAACACACGGACAAAAAATTTTACCGTATTCCGATGTCATGCTATTGTTTGATGCAAATGTCATGAACTCTTCAACACCTTGCGCAAATTCATCAGTCAATTCCCCCGTTGTTGAATCATACCGAGGTAAATCCATCCATATCGAAAATAATCATAAGAACCCGAAAAATACATTTTCTTACATTTTTTGTTCTAGTGAAATTGTGAAGGAGCATAGAGTATTTATATTGAAAATTAGAAGATTATCACGAATTTTTAACAGATTATTACAAATTTTTAACAGATAATCAAAATTTTTTAGTAGATTATTCTTAAGAATATTCCTGTTTCCGATGGAATTTTGACGGTTTCCGACCATGGCCAGATAATCATAAAATTTTAATATATTATTCTTAAGAATATTCTAGTTTCCGATGGGTTTCTGATGGTTTCCAACCACGGTCGGATATTTTCGATGACCAACCAACGATACTCGACGTTAGCCCATCGATATGTTCCCGACGGATAGCATAAATAACATTCCATCTGGAAGTCATTGGAAAACCCGACAGTTTGAACTTCATCGGTAATTTGCGATGGTTTCAAGAGGATATCCTGACGCCAATGTGTTCATCGGAAAACGGACGGAAAGCTATCAGGTTTTACCATCGATTACCCGACGATAGTGCAAGCGTCAGGAATTGCCGACGGAACACCGACAAAATAAGTTTCCTGGGTAGTCCATCGGAAAACCATCGCATAGGCGTTGGAAAATTAAGACGTTTTTATTTCCGTCAGAAATGCCGTCGGAAATATTAATGTTTTCTTGTAGTGCATGCAGTATGCTTCATTTGCAAACCTCTGCTATATGACCACCAATGTTCAGTTTGGTATGGTCATTTTAACTAGCTGATCGACTTGACATGTCCGCATTAAATCATCTATAACATTTGATTTAGAGCTCAAAATGACATGAATCCAATGGCTACGTTAATCTTGCTCAATTATTTTATAATGTTACAACATTTGAGACTGAAAGAGATACGACAAGGACTCCAAGTATTCCAATGTATCTCAAACTGTGTGGTGCCATGCATTATGCTTCATTTATAACCCTTTATGCAAGGAGCACAAATGATCAGTTTAGAATCATCATTTTAACTAGCCGATCAACTTGACATGTCCGCACTAAATTGTCCAAAACTTTTGATTTAGAATTTAAAATGACATGAATCCAACGCCCACGTTAAGCAAGCTCAGTTTTCTATATTATGATCAACTTAAGACCAAAATAGCAACGACAAAGCCCCCAAGTAATCCAATGTATCGAAAGCTGGTGAATGCCATGCATTATGCTTCATTTGTAAACATCTGCTATATGAGCACCAATTATCAGTTTAGCATGGTCATTTAAACTAGCTGATCAACTTGACATGTCCGCACTAAATCGTCTTTAGCGTTTGATTTAGAGCTCAAAATGACATGAATCCAACGACCACATTAATCTAGCTCAATTTTTTATATTGTTACAACATTTGAGACTGAAAGAGTTACGACAAAGCCTCCAAGTAATCCAATGTATCCCAAACTGCGTGATGCCATGCATTATTCATTATGTATAAGCCTTTACTTGAGGAGCACCAATGATCAGTTTAGAATGATCATTTTAACTGGCTAATCTAGTTGGCATGTCCGCATTAAATAATCCATAAGTTTTGATTTAGAGTTCAGAATGACAGAAATTCAACGCCCACGTTAAACTAGCTCAATTTTCAATATTGTGATTAAATTTAAGACTGAAATAGCTACGCCGATGCCTCCAAGTAATCCAATCTATCCCAAACTGTGTGATGGCATGCATTATGCTGTCTTTTGTAAACTTTTGCTCAATGAGCACCAATTATCAATTTAGAATGATCATTTTAACTAGCTGATCAACTTGACATGTCCACACTAAATTGCCTTAAACATTTGATTTACATCTCAAAATGACATGAATCCAACGCCCACCTTTATCTAGCTCAATTTTCAATATTGTGACAACATTTCAAACTGAAGAGCTACGACAAAGCCTCAAATTAATCCAATGTATCCCAAACTTCGTGATGCCATGCATTATGCTTCATTTATAACCGTTTATGCAAGGAGCACCACCGATCAGTTTAGATTTATCATTTCATCTGGCCGATCAACTTGACATGTCAGCAATAAATCGTCCGAAACATTTGATTTAGAGTTCAGAATAATATGAATCCAATGCCCATGTTAACCTAGCTCAATTTAATATATTCTGATTAAGTTTAAGATCGAAATAGCTACGACAAAGCAAGTAATCCAATCTATTTCCAACTGTGTGATGCCATGCATTATCCTTCATTTGTAAACCTTTGCGCAATGGGCAGCAATGATCAGTTTAGAATGATCATTTTAACTACCTGATCAACTTGACATGTACGCACTAAATCATCTTTAAGATTTTATTTAGAGCTCAAATTGACATGAATCATATGCCCACGTTAATCTAGCTCAGTTTTCAATATTGTGACAATATTTGAGACTAAAAGAGCTACGACAAAACCTCCAAGTAATCAAATGTATCCCAAACTACGTGATGTCAAGCATTATGCTTCATTTATAAGCCTTTACTCGAGGAGCACGAATGATCAGTTTAGAATTATCATTTTAATTAGCCGATCAACCTGACATATCCACACTAAATCGTCCAAAACTTTTGCTTTAGAGCTCAAAATGACATGAATCCAACACCCACATTAAGCTAGCTCAATTCTCTATAATGTGAGAACATTTAAGACTAAAAGAGCTATGACAAAGCCTACAAGTAATCAAATGTATCCAAGTAATTAAATGACATGAATCTAGTGCCCATGTTAAACTACCTCAGTTTTCTATATTTTGATTAATTTAAAACCGAAATAGTTAGGACAAAGCCTCCTAGTAATCCAATCTAGCCAAAACTGTTGGATGCAATGCATTATGGTTTTTTTTAAAACCTTCGCTCAATGAGGACCAATGATAAGTTTAGATAACTAGCTTATCAACATGACATGTCCAGACTAAATCATTTTAACATTTGAGTTAGAGGTCAAAATGGCATGGATCCAACACCCACGTTAATCTAGTTCAATTTTCAATATGTTGACAAAATTTGACACTGAAAGAGCTACGACAAAACCTCCAAGTAATCCAATGTATCCGAAACTGCGTGATGCCATGCATTATGCTTCATTTATAACCCTTTACTCAAGGAGCAGCAATGATCAATTTATAATGATCATTTTAAGTGACCGATCAACTTGACATGTACGGACTAAATTGTCCAAAACTATTGATTTAAAGTTCAGAATGACACAAATCTAATGCCCACAATAAGCTAGCACAGTTTTCAATATTATAATTAATTTAAGGCCAAAATAGCTATGACAAAGCCCCCCAAGTAATCCAATCTCACCAAAACTGCTGGATGTCATGCATTATACTTTATTTGTAAACCTTTGTTCAATGAGCACAAATGATCAGTTTAGAATGGTCATTTTAACTAGCTGATCGACTTGACATGTCCGCACTAAATCGTCTTTACTTTAACATTTGATTTAGAGCTAAAAATGACATCAATCCAACGCACACGTTAATATAGCTCAATTTTCTATATTGTGACAATATTTGAGACTGAAAGAGCTACTACAACAAAGCCTCCAAGTAATCCAATGTATCACAAACTGCGTGATGCCATGCATTATGCTTCATTTATAAGCCTTTATTGAAGGACTACCAATGATCAGTTTATAATGATCATTTTAACTGGCCGATCAACTTGATATGTCCACACTAAATAGTCCATAACTTTTGATATAGAGTTCAGAACGACACGAATCTAAAGCCCACGTTAAACTAGCTCAATTTTCTATATTGTGATTAAATTTAAGCTCGAAATAGCTACGGCAAAGCCTTCAAGTAATCCAATATATCCCAAATTGTTGGATGCCATCCAATGTATTACCAACTGTGTGATGCCATGTATTATGATTCATTTGTAAACATTTGCTCAATGAGCACCAATGATCAGTTTAGAATGATCATTTTAACTAGCTGATCAACTTGACATGTCTGGACTAAATCATCTTTATTATTTGATTTAGAGCTCTAAATGACATGAATCCAATGCCCACTTTAAGCTAGCTAAATTTTCAATATTGTGAAAACATTTAAGAATACTCTAAAAAAGTTCGACAAAGCCTCCAAGTAATTCAATGTATCAAAAACTGCATCATGTCATGCATTATGCTTCATTTAAATGTCTTTACTCAACGAGCACCAATGATAAGTTTAAACTGATAATTTTAACTTGCTGATCAACTTGACATTTTCGCATTAAATCGTCTCTAACTTTTGATTTAAAGTTCAGAATGACATGAATCCAACGCCCATGTTAAGCTAGCTCCATTTAAGACCGAAATTCCTACGAAAAAATCTCCATGTAATCCAATCTATCCCAAAATGGGTGATGCCATGCATTATTCTTTCATTTGTAAACCTTGCTCAATGAGCACCAATGATCAGTTTAATACGGTCATTTTAACTTTTCGATCTTCTTGACATGTCCGCACTAAATCGTCTTTAACATTTGATTTAGAGCTAAAAAATGACATGAATCCAACGGCCACGTTAATCTAGCTCCATTTTTATGTTGTGACAACATTCTCAATTTTTATGTTGTGACAACATTTGAGACTAAAATAGCTACGACAAAGCCATCAAGTAATCCAATGTATCCCAAACTACGTGATGCCATGCATTATGCTTCATTTGTAAACCTTTTCTTAGTGAGCACCAATGGTAAGTTTAGAATGATCATTTTAACAAGCTGGTCAACTTGACATGTCCGGACTAAATAGTCTTTAAATTTTGATTTATAGCCCAAAATTACATGAATCCAACAAGCTGGTAACCTTGACATGTCCGCACTAAATCGACCAAAACTTTTGATTTAGAGTTTAGAATGACACGAATCCAATGCCCACGTTAAGCTAGCATAGTTTTCTATATTATGATTAATTTAAGACCAAAATAGCTACGACCAAGCCCCCAAGTAATCTAATCTATCCCAAACTGTTGGATGCCATGCATCATTTGTAAACCTTTTTTTCAATGAACACCAATGATTAGTTTAGAATGGTCATTTTAAATAGCTGATCGACTTGACATGTGCGCACTAAATTGTCTTTAACATTTGATTTAGAGCTCAAAATGACATAAATCCAACGGACATGTTAATCTAGCTCAGTTTTCTATATTATGACAACATTTGAGACTGAAAGAGCTATGACAAAGCCTCCAAGTAATCCAATGTGTCCCAAACTGCGTGATGCCATGCAGTATGCTTCATTTATAAGCCTTTACTCAAGGAGTACCAACGATCAGTTTAGAATGATCATTTTAACTCGCCGATAACCTTAGAATATCCGCATTAAATTATCTATAACTTTTGATTTGGGGTTCAGAATGACACAAATCCAACGCCCACGATAAGCTTGCTCAATTTGGTATATTGTGATTAAATTTAAGACCAAAATTGCTACGGCAAAGCCTTCAATTAATCCAATCTATCCCAAACTTTTGGATGCCATGCATTACGCTTCATTTTTAAACCTTTGCTCAATAAGCACCAATGATCAGTTTAGAATGATCATTTTAACTAGGTGATCAACTTGACATGTCTGAACTAAATTGTCTTTATTGGTTTAAAGCTCAAAATGACATGAATCCAACACCCTCTTTAATCTAGCTCAATTTTCTATATTGTGACAACATTTGAGACTGAAAGAGCTACAACGAAGCCTCCAAGTAATCCAATGTTTCCCAAACTGCGTGATGGCCTGCATTATGCTTCATTTATAAGCCCTTACTCGAGGAGCACCAATGATCAGTTTAAAATGATCATTTTAACTTGTCGATCAACTTGACATGTCCACATTAAATCGTCTATAAATTTTGATTTGGAGTTCAGAATGACACAAATCCAACGCCTACGTTAAGCTAGCTCAATTTTCTATATTGTGATTAAATACCTATGACAAAGCCTCCATGTAATCCAATCTATCCCAAATTGCTGGATGCCATGCATTATGCTTCAATGAACACCAATGATCAGTTTAGAATGAGCATTTTAACTCGCCGATCAACTTGACATGTTGGCACAAAATCGTCCATAACTTTTGTTTTAGAATTTAGAATGACACGAATCCAACGTCCACGTTAAGCTAGCTGAATATTCTATATTGTGACAAAATTTAAGACCAAAATAGCTAAAAAATGCTTCCATGTAATCTAATATATCCCAAACTGCGTGATGCCATGCATTTTGCTTCATTTGTAAATCTTTGCTCAATACGCACCAATCATTAGTTTAGAATGATTATTTTAATTAGCTGACTTACATGACATGTCCGCACTAAATCTTCTTTACATTTGAATTAGAGCTCCAAATGACATGAGTCCAAAGGCCACGTTCTAGCTCAATTTTCAATATTAGGACAACATATGAGATTGAAAGAGCTATGACAAAGTCTTTAAGTAATCCAATGCATCCAAAATTGTGTGATGACATGCGTTATGCTTCACTTATAAGCCTTTTCCCAAGGAGCACCAATGATCAGTTTAGAATTATCATTTCAACTGGCCGATCAACTTGACATGTCCACAATAAATCATTCATAACTTTTGATTTAGTGTTCATGATGACATGAATCCAATGGCCACATTAAGATAGCTCAGTATTCTATATTGTGACAACATTTTATATTGAAATAGTTACGACAAAGCCTCCAAGTAGTCCAATATATCCAAAACATAGTGGTGCCAAGCATTACACTCATTTGTAAACCTTTACTCAATGAGCAGCAATGATCAGTTTAGAATGATCATTATAACTAGATGATCAACTTGACATGTCTGCACTAAATCTTCTTTACATTTGATTTAGAGCTCCAAATGACATGAATACAACGGCAACATTAATCTTGCTCAATTTTCAATATTCTGACAACATTTGAGACTAAAAGAGCCACGACAAAGTCACTAAGTAATCCAATGTGTCAAAACCTGTGTGATAACATGCGTTATGCTTCATTTATAAGCCTTTTCTCAAGGAGCACCAATGATCAGTTTAGAATTATCATTTTAACTGGCCGATCGACTTGACATGTCCGCACTAAATCGTCAATAATGTTTGATTTAGAGTTCAGAATGACACGAATCCAACGCCCACGTTAAAGTAGCTCAGTTTTCTATAATATGACAAAGGTTAAGACAGAAATAGCTATGAGAAAGCCTTCAAGTAATCCAATATATCCAAAACAGCCTGATGCCATGTATTATGCTTCCTTTGTAAACCTTCGCTCAATGAGCACCAGGGATCAGTTTAGAGTGAACAATTTAACTAGCCGCTATATTGACATGTCCACACTAAATCGTTCGTTACTTTTTATTTAGAATTCAGAATGACATGAATCCAACGCCCATATTAAGATAGCTTAATATTCTATATTAAGACTCCAAGTAATCCAATGTATCCCAAACTTAGTGATGCCATGCATTATGCTTCATTTGTAAACCTTTTCTCAATGAGAACCAATGATCAGTTTAGAATGATGATTTTAATTAGCTAATTAACTTGACATGTTTGCACTATATCGTTTCTAACATTTGATTTAGAGTTCAAAATGACACGAATCCAACGCCCACGTTAAGCTAGTTTAGTTTTCATTATTGTGACAACATTTGATACTGAAAGTGCTACGACAAAACCCCCAAGTAATCCAATGTATCCAAAACAAGCTTATTTTTCTATGTTGTGACAAAATTTATGACCAAAATAGCTTTGGCTAAGCCTCCAAATAATCCAATATATCTCAAACTGCGTGACGCCATGCATTATGCTTCCTTTGTAAAACTTTTCTCCATGAGCATCAATGATCAGTTTAGAATGATCAATTTGACTAGCCGATAAATTTGACATGTCCGCACTAAATCTTCCATAACTTTTGATTTAGAGTTCAGATTGATATAAATCCAACGCCCACATTAATATAGTCTATATTCTATATTTTGAAAATTTTAAGAATAAAATAGCTACGACAAAGCCTCCAAGTAATCTAATCTATCCCATACCTAGTGATGCCATGCATTATGCTTCATTTGTAAACCTTTGCTTAATGAGCACCAACGATCAGTTTAGAATGATCATTTTAACTAGCTTATCAAATTGACATGTCTGTAGTAAATCGTCTTTAACATTTGATTTAGACCCCAAATGACATGAATCCAATGCCCACATTAATCTAGCTCAATTATCAATATTGTGAAAACATTTGATAGTGAAAGAGCTACAACGAAGCCTCCAAGTAATCCAATGTATCCCAAACTGCGTGATGCCATGCATTATGCTTCATTTATAAGTCTTTACTTAAGCAGCACCAATGATCAGCTTAGAATGATCATTTTAATTGGCGGAGCAACTTGACATGTTCGTACTAAATTGTCCGTAACTTTTCATTTAGAGTTCAGAATAACACGAATCCAATGCCAACGTTAAGCAAGATCAAAATTCTATGTTGTGACAAAATTTAAGAAGAAAATAGCTACTGAAAAGCCTCCAAATAATCCAATCTATCCCAAACAGCGTGATGCTATGAATTAGACCTTCCGA